>JAHRHZ010000111.1:3168301-3210669 GCA_024137785.1 Ginglymostoma cirratum | reverse complement strand
ACACCTTGTTATCTCAGATTCCCCAGCATCTGCAGTTCCTACTATCTCTGAAAGGAATTTAAAAGACATGTTTTGTCACAGTTGTATGGAGAATTGGTGAGGTCACATCATGAGTAATGTATACAATTTTGATCTTTTTATTTTACAAATAGTCTAATTCTATCAGAATCAGTTTGGGGAAGTTTAACTCATTTGATTTCTAGAATGAAGGGCTTATCTTATGAAGAAAGGTTGGGCAGTTTTAGCCTGTGTCCATTGGGATTTATGCATTAACAATCTGGGTGAAGGAACTGAGGGCATTGTTGCTACGTTTGCAGATGAAAAAAAAGTGGAGTGACAGGTAGTGTTGAGGAAGTGGGGAGTCTGCAAAAGGACTTGAACAGACTAGGAGAGTAGGTAAAGAAGTGGCAGGTGGAATGCAATGTGGGAAAGTGTGAGGTTATGCATTTTGGAAGAATAGAAACATGGACTTTTAACGAGGAAAGGCTTCAGAAATCTGAAGCACAAAGGGAGTTGGGAGTCCCAGTTCTACTTTACACAGAGGGTGGTAGGTGCCTGGAACGCGTTGCCAGCAGAGGTAGTAGAGGCAGGCACGGTAGATTCATTTAAGGTGCGTCTGGACAGATGCATGAGTAGGTGGGGAGCAGAGGGATACAGATCCTTAGGAATTGAGCGATAGGTTTAGACAGTGGATTTGGATCGGCACAGGCTTGGAGGGCTGAAGGGCCTGTTCCTGGGCTGTAAGTTTTCTTTGTTCTCTTTGTTCTTTGTTCATGATTTTCTTGAGGTAAAAATATAGGTTCATTTGGCAGCCAAGAAGCTAAATGCAATGTTAGCACTCATTTCAATAGGGCTACAACACAATAGCAAAGATGTGTTAATGACAACGTATATGTCTTTTGTCAGACTGTATTTGGTATATTACGAGCGGGTTTGGGCCCATATGTAAGGAAGGATATGCTGGTGTTGGAGGGTGTCCTGGGGAGGTTTGCAAGAATGATCCCAGGGATGAAGGGCTTGTCATGTGAGGAGCAGTTGTAGACTCTGGGTCTGCACTCAATGGAGTTTCAAAGGATGAGGGCAAAATCTGATTGAAACTTACAGAATACTGAGAGGGCCGGATAGAGTAGATGTGGAGAAGATGTTTCCACTGGTAGGAGTGGACACAACCTCAGAGTGAAGGGATGATGCTGTATAACTGAGGTCAGGATGAATTTCTTCAATTATAGAATCCCTACAGTGTGGAAACAGACCCTTCAGCCCAACAAGTCCTCACTGACCCTCAGAGCACCCACCCATACCCATCCATCTAATACCTACCTAACCTACACATCCCTGAACACTACAGGCAATTTAGCATGGCCAATCCACCTAACCTGCACATCTTTGGAACTGTGGGAGGAAACCAGAGCACCCGGAGGAAACCCACACAGACACGGGGAGAATGTGCAAACTCCACAGACAGTCGCCCAAGGGTGGAATTGAATCCGGGTCCCCGGCACTGTGAGGCAGCAGTGCTAATCACTGAGCCACTGTGCCACCCAATCAGAACTTCAGTCAGAATGTTGTGGAACTCATTGCCATAGAGGGCTGTGGAGGCAAAGTAATTAAATCTATTTAAGACAGAGATAGATGGGTTCTTGATTGGTAAGGGGATCAAGAGTTACAGGGAGAAGGCAGGAGAATGGGCCATAATCAGACATGATTGAATGGGGGATCAGATTCAATGGGCCAAATAGCCTAATTCTGCTCCTGTATCTTATGGTCTTATGGTTCTTTGAGGAATGGGTGGTGATCTTATTGAGACTAGTAAAGTCCTGAGGAAAATTTACAGGATGGCTGTTGAATGGATATTTCCTGTTATAGGTGAGACTAGAACAAGGCAAGTCTATATAAAAATAATGGGTTATCCTTTTAAAGCAGAGGTAATGACTAAATATTTTGCTGTCATGAGGAGTTGCTCATCTGTTGAACTATTTTCCAACAGCAGTGAAGGCAGTTATTTAATATTTCTAAGGCTTCTTTAGATGGATGCTTGAATAACATCAAGTAAAAGGGTATTGGGGACAGGCAGAGAAGTGGAGTGAGACCACAATTAGATCAACCATGACCTTATTGAATAGTGGAACACACTTGAGACTAGAACAGCCTACTGCAGTTCCTAATTCAAGTGTTCTTTACTTCGATCTTCAGCATTTTATGTACACCTTGCACGCTGGTAGCAGCTCAGTATTTGCACACTTGTCTCTGAGTCAGCAGGTCGTGGGCTCATCTAAGTCTTAAGTACATGAATCAGCCTGATTACAGCGCATTTTTGAAAATGCTTCAATTCACAAGATATGGACATCACTGGAGAGAGTGGCATGTATTCACCATTCTTAATTGTCTCTGAGGAAGTAGTGGTGAGCTGCCTTCTCGAAGCATTACGGTTCTTGTGGTTTAGGTTCACCCACAGTGCATTAGAAAGGAATATTATATGACCTAATATTAACATGTTATCTAATTAATGAGACAAGTTGGTCTTACAAACGGTAACGTTGTGGAATGTCACTGGGCTAGTGATCCAGAAAACCCAGGGTGGTGATTTGAGGGCATGGGTTCAAATCCCACTGTGGCAGTTCATGGTTTTTGAATTTAAGTAAGAAACATGCAATTAAAAATAGGCTAGCCTCTGAGATGGAGGTAACAACAATCATTGAGACTATTAAAACTCATTTGGTTTGCTACAGAGCTTCAGGGAAGCAAACTTACTATTTTGTTCACTCCTTTAAAGAAAGAAGTCTGCTGTCCTGGTCTGGCTTATGTGTGATTCCAAATCCATAGTGAATATGGCTCAGCCAAATAGGAATTGGCAACAAATGCTACTCTTTGATTTCCACATCCCTTCAAAGAACAAAGAAAACAGCATGAGGCCAGTTGCTTGAAGAAGTAATAACACATTTGATTACTTATATGCAGTTTATTTGGAAAATTGCGTTACAATTAAAGTAAAGTTGAAAACACCCCCAGTAAACAAAAATTGTCTAAGCGAGATTTTCAAATGCTGATTCAAAACTCCCTAAAGTTAGCTAAAATCCAATAAGAAAAATAAATCTTGGTTTAACAGGATTGGTTATAATCATACAGTATGGAAACAGACCCTTTGTTCCAACCAGTCTGTGCCGGCCATAATCCCAAACTAAACTAGTCCCACTTGCCTGCACTTGGCCGATATCTCTCCAAATCTTCCTTTTTCATGAACTTATCCAAATGTCTTTTAAACATTGTAACCATACCCACATCCACCACCTCCTCTGGAAGTTCATTCCACACACAAACCGCTCTCTTTGTAAAATGGTTTCCCCTCACGTATTTTTTAAATCCTTCTCTTCTCATCTTAAAAATATGCCCCCTTGTCTTTACATCCTCAACCCAAGGGAACAAAACACCTGCCATTCACCTTATCTATGCACCTGATTATTTTATAAACCTCTATAGAGCCATCCCTCAACCTCCTACTGTCAGTGAAAAAAATCCCAGCCCATCCAGCCTCTCCTTATAACTCAAGCCCTCCATTCCCAGCAATATCCTGGTAAATCTCTTCTGAACCCTCTCCAGTTTAATAATATCCTTCATATAACACGGTGGCCAGAACTGGACACAGTACTCCAGAAAAGGCCTCACCAATGTCCTGTATAACCTCAACATGACATCCTAACTTTTGACAGATACCTGAATAGGCAGGAAATAGAGGGCTATGGAGCACATGGAGGCAAAAGGCTTATAGTTTAGAAAGGCATCATGTGTCAGCACAATCTGGGTGTGCCGAAGGGTCTGTTCCTGTGCTATACTATTCTTTGATTATTGTATTTAACTCCATTGTAATACCCCTATCATTCAAACAGCCAAAATCAGCCAAACAAGTCCTAAACGTAGGAGTAATTGGTGTTAAAATGGAGGTGCCGTAGTACACCAGTCAGCTGCCCTGTTGCTGTGGGTGTGGAGTCACATGTAGGCCATACTGGGTCAGTACAGCAGATTTCCTTCCCTAAAGGGGTATTAGTGAACCAGTTGATGTTGTAATGACAAGCGATGATTGTGAAACTAGTATGACTAAGACTAGGTCTCAATCCCAGGTTTTATTTGGTCCAATTTAAATCCCATGATTATGATGGAAATTGAAACTGTCTCCTCAGTACATCAAAGTATCAATCAGAAATTAAAAAAAAACTCAAAGTGCTGCAGAAACTCAGCAGGTCGGACAACATCTGTTGGAGAGAGAACAAGGGACTTAATGCCAAGTCCTGAAGTGTGAACTGAAGGGAGTCATTTTGGATTTGGAACATCAATTCTCTCTGCACTCAGGATACCTGACCAACTGTGTTTCTCCAGCACTCTCTGTTTTTATCCCTAAGGTGTGAGGCAGGGTCTCTGGAATGGTCTAAAGCAAAAGCCAGGAACTGTGCATGCTGGAAATCTGAAGCTGAAACAGGGGCTGCTGGAGAAACTCAGCGAGATCTGACAGCATCTTGGGGGAGAAACAGAGAGAGTTGGGGTGGGGGGGAAGACAGAGAGGCAGGGGGAGACAGAGAGTGGGGTCAGAAAGAGGGGGGGGGGGCGAAGGAGGGGGGACAACGACGGGGGGGGCGGGAGACAAGGTTGGGGGACAGGAGACAGAGTGGGGAGGAGACTTGAGGGAGACAGAGGTAGAGAGAGACAGAGACAAGGAGGGAGAGGACATGGAGTCCAGTGATTGTTCTTCATGAGTGTGTTCTGAAGGAGAGTCACTGAAATCGAAACCTTGACTCTGCTTTTTCTCTCTGTCACTGTCAGACTCTACTATGTGTGTCCAGCAGCCTCTCGTCTCTGGATTACACATCCCAGTGCCATCACCACCGTACTACCACCGCCTCAGGATGGAGACTAGTTTTAAAGACAGGGTGTATGTTTCAGCTGTAATGCAGCAACGACTAAATTTGATAGTTTGATACTTTAACCAGGTGTCAAAATAATCCCTAATGTATGGACAGGGTCTTAGAACCTCATTCAGAAGACAACAGCTTTGATAATTTCTTACTATTATCTGGTTTGACTGCTGTAGCACTCTCCACATCGACAGATTGCAATGTTGTTGGAGCCAAACAAGTCTTATTCGTTGTTGGGGCTGCATTCATTCAGGAAAGTGGAGAATTTTCAATCTCTTATGCTGTGGAGGACTAGGCTTGAGGGGCTGAATGGCCACTCCTGCTCCTATTTCTGCCAGCTGCAATCAGCAGTCATTTGGGGCTCGCAAAAATGTTAAATTTACAAAGAAGTGAGGCATGCTATCTGACTTTTAATCATTTCCAAAACAAACCTTAAAAAGGGCTCTCTCTCTCTCTTATCTCAGCTTCTCCACTTTGTAATCGAGAGTTACTGCGACCTAGAGACAATCATTAATGGGAAAATCACAGCAAATGACATGGTAAGATTCAAACCACAACACGTTAATGATTCTACATTTCAAAACCATTGTCTGGAGCATATAATAAAAAAACCTTTTCTCCACTTTACTGTCCCTGCATGATAAGCCCTCATTGCTGATAGACAAATGTCTGAAAAGTAGTTTACTGCTATTGCTGAATCAAAGGTGTTAGAGAGTAAGTTATGGAGCTGGGTTGCTGACACAACCTGTGGCGGTAAGGGGTTGTGGGGGTAAGGGGTTGTGGGGGAACTGGGCAAAGTCACAATGGGTTGGAAACAATAACACATCTCTTTGCCAGGTAGGAATAACAGCAAAATGGACTATGTTTTAAATGGTAAAAAATTGCAGCATGCTGCTGTGCAGAGGGACAGGGTGTCCTTGTGCATGAGTCGCTAAAAGTAGGATTGCAGGTGCAGCAGGTAATTATAAAGGCAAATGGAATTTTGTCTGCCATTGCTACAGGGATGGAGTTTAAAAATAGGGAGGCTATGCTGCAGCTGTATGGGGTCCTGGTGAGGCCACACCTGGAGTACTGTGTGCAGTTTTGGTCTCCTTACTTGAGAAAAGATATACTAGCACTGGAGGGGTTGCAGAGGAGATTCACTTGGTTGATTGCAGAGCCGAGATGGTTGGATTATGAGGAGAGACTGAGCAGACTGGGTTTATACTCATTGGAATTCAGAAGAATGAGGGGAGATCTTATAGAAACATATAAGATTATGAAGGGAATAGATAAAGTGGAGGCAGGGAGGTTGTTTCCGCAAGCAGGTGAAACTAGAACTAGAGGGCATCGGCTCAAAATAAAGGGAAGCAGATGTAGGACTGAGGTCAGGAGGAACTTCTTCACCCAAAGGGTTGTGAATCTGTGGAATTTCCTGCCCAGTGAAGTGGTTGAAGCTACCTCACTGAATGTTTTTAAGGCAAGGCGAGATAAATTTTTGAACAGTAAAGGAATTAAGGCTTATAGTGAGTGGGTGGGTAAGTGGAGCTGAGTCCCAAAGATCAGCCATGATCTTATTAAATGGCGGGGCAGGCTTGAGGAGCCAAATGGCCTACTCCTGCTCCTAGTTCTTATGTTCTTATGTTCTTATATCATTTATTCCATCACCCAGATGGCACTATTGCAACTGTATCAGTCCCTTAAATCCAAGGTGATATCTGCCAGAATTCCAGATTTACGCATCCTCAGGTGATTCAGCAGGTCAACCTTAGAGCTGCACGTCCTTGGGCAGAGACGACAACAGTTGCCTAAGGTTCTGGAGCTAGGCTTCTGCTCTCCCTTCTTTTGCTTCCATTATTTCAATGCTGTAAAACTTTACCATCTGTCTCCAACTGTGTTGTGAATTGTTGGATGAACCTCCACCAGATCATCAAACACCTTTCTACAAGGTCTCCATATATCATTTCCCCATTGCCACTGACAAGGAGATTAGTTCATTGTGGCTCTGTTTACAGCTAATCTTTCCATAAGCAATAGGAATAATAGTAAGTCATTCAGGCTCTTAATTCAATAGGATAATGGCTGATCCAACACTGCTCACATCCATTTTCCTGCTCTTTCCCCATAACTCTTGTTTCCCCTGCTAGTTAAGAATTGATCTAGCTCAGCCTTAAATATACACAAGGACTCCAACCCCACAGCCCTCTATGGCAAGGAGTCCCAAAGGCTCACAATCCTCTGAAATAATAAATTCCTGCTTATCTCAGTCTTAAATTGGCACCCCTTTATTCAGGGACTATGCCTCCTTGTCCTCGACTCTCCCAATATGGAAAACGTCCATTCAGCTTTGATCCTGTCATGTCCCTTAATAATCCAATGAGATTAATGTAATTCAATGATATCACCTCTTATTCTTCTAAATTCCAATGAGAAGAGTCCCAACCTGTTTAATCAATAGTCACAAGACATATTCTCCATATTCTCCAGGGTTCATGCTAGAGAACCTTCTCTGAACTACCTCCAATGAGATGATGTCTTTCCTTAAATGAGGGGACAAAAACTGCTCACTGTACTCCAGGCATATTCTCACTACCATCTTGTATAGTTGCAGTAAGACTTCTTTAGTCTTATATTTTAACCCCCTTGAAATAAGGGCCAATATTACAAGATGATCAGAGGATTAGATATGGTGGACTGTGAGAGCCTTTTTCCTCGGATGGTGATGGCTAGCACGAGGGGGCATAGCTTTAAATTGCGGGGTGATAGATATAGGACAGATGTCAGAGGTAGATTCTTTACTCAGAGAGTAGTAAGGGCATGGAATGCCTTGCCTGTAGCAGTTGTAGACTCGCCAACTTTAAGGGCATTTAAATGATCGTTGGATAAACATATGGATGATAATGGAATAGTGTAGGTTAGATGGGCTTCAGATTGGTTTCACAGGTCGGCGCAACATCAAGGGCTGAAGAGCCTGTACTGCGCTGTAATGTTCTATGTTCTATGTTCTATGCCCTTCTGTAGCTGTGTGCAAACTTTTGATTTGTCATACACAAGTTTCTATGTGTTACAGCATTCTGAAGTTTTGCTCCATTTAAATAATACTCTGTTCTTTTATTCTCCCTTCTAAAATTAATAACAATGCATTTTCCCACATTTGCCAACTGTTTGCTCACATTCTTAACCTATCAATCTATCTGTTTATATCCTTGTCACAAACTGCCTTTCCACCTATTTTTGTAACATCAGCAAATATGGCTACAGTACTTTCACTTCCTTCCTCCAAGTAATTAATATGTCGCAGTCTCAGCATTGATCCGTATGAAACTCCATTAGTTACAGGTCACAAAACTGAAAACAAAACCCTTATCCCGGTCTCTGTTTCCTGCTTATGAGTCAATTCTCTATCCATGCCAATGTACTACCTCCAACATTGTGAGTTCTTGATGACTTAACCCTTTTGTGATGTACCTTGTTGAATACCTTCTGTAAGTCCAAATTTAATAGATCTACTCGTTCCCCTTAATCAAATCTGGTTGAGATGTCCTTGAAAAACTTATAAATTCATCAAGCATGACTCCCTTTCATAAAGCTGACTCTGCTTGATTAGATTATGATTTTCCAAATGTTCTGTAATTACTTCCTTAATATTTAATTCCAATCCTTTTGCAACAATAGATGAATGGCTAATCGGCCTTTAGTTCCTACATTTGGCTTCCCTCCTTTTTTTGAATAGGAGTGTCACATTGGTGGTTTTCCAATCCTCTGGTACTTCTCCAGAACCCAACTATATTTAGAAAATTACAACCAATACATCCACTATTGTGTAGCTATCTCTTTTAGGATCTGAGGTACCGTTGTACCTAGTTGTGTACAGTTCTGTTTGCCACACTACCAGAAGGATTTGGAAGCTTTGGACATTGTACTGAAAAGGTTCGCCAGGTTGTTGCCTGGTTTGGAGGATGTTAGCAATGAGGAGAGATTAGACAAACTCAGTTTATTTTCATTTGATGTCGGTGGCTGAGACACAAGCTGATAGAAGTTTACAAAATTATGAGATGCATAATCTGAGTCTTTTTCCAAGTGTAGAAATGTTATTTACTAGGGAAATAGCTTTAAGGTAAAAGTGAGAAAGTTTAAATGAGATGCGAGAAGCAGGATGGTGGAATGTGCTGCCAGAGGAAATGGTAGACAGATAAATGAATAAACAGGGAAAAGAGGGAGATAGACTGCAGAGAGATAGCAAGAACTGCAGATGCTGGAGTCAGAGACAATACTGTGTGGAGGTATAAGAACACAGCAGGCCAGACAGCATCAGAGGAGCAGGAAAGTTTACTTTTCGAGTCGGGACCCTTCTTCAGAAATGGGGAGGGGGAAGGGAGCTGGGAAATAAATAAAGAGAGGAGGGATGGGGCTAGGGAAGGTAGGTGGGATGGCGACAGGTGAATTCATGTAGGGAATGTTGGGGATTGGTCAGTGGGATGGGTGAGATGGATAGGTGGGGGAGGAGATAGAAAGGTTGTGTCAGGTCAAGGAGGTGGGGATGAGAGTGAGGGTTGGACATGGGATGAGGCCGCGGATGGGGTGATTTTAAAACTGGTGAATTCCATGTTTAGGCTATCGGGCTGTAGGTTGCCTATGCGGAATATCAGGTGTTGCACCTCCAGTTTGCGTGTGGTGTCATTGTGGCACTGGAGGAGGCCCAGGATGGATATGTCACACAGAAAGTGGGTGGGGTAGTTAAAATAGTTGGCAACTGGAAGGTGTTGTCTTTTGTCGTGTGCAGAGTGCAGATGCTCTACAAAACGATTTCCAAGTCTAAGCTTGGGCTCACAGATGTAGAGGAGGCCACATCAGGAGCAGCAGATACAGTAGACCAAGTTGGTGGATGTACAGGTGAACCCCTGTCTGATGTGAAAGGTTTACCTTGGGCCTTAGATGGAGGTGAGGGGGGAGGTGAAGAGGCAGGTGTAACATTTCCTGTGGTTGCAGGGAAAGGTGTCAGGTGTAGTAGGGTTAGTGGGGAGTTTGGAGCAAACGAGGCAGTCACGAAGACAACAGTCCCTACAAAAGGCAGATAGGGGTGGGGAGGGAAAAATCTCTTCCGTTTTGGTGTGGGATTGTAGGTGGCAGAAAAGGCGGAGAATGATATGCTGGATGCAGAGGTTGGTGGGGTGATATGTGAGAACAAGGAGGATTCTATATTTATTTTTGTTGGGAGGGGGTTTTGAGGGCAGAAGTGCAGGAAATGCAAGAGATGCAGTCGAGAGCATTTTTGACCACTGAATGGGGGAAGTTGCGTTCCTTGAAATAGGAGATATCTGGGATGTCCGGGACTGGAACGCTCCATCTTGAGAGAAGGTGCAGCAGAGGCATATGAATTGGGAGTAGGGGATTGCATTCTTGCAGGAGCATGGGGGAGAAGAGGCTTAGTCTCGGTAGCTGTGATTGTCGGTGGGCTTGAAATAGATGTTAATTTTGAGGCAGTTACCAGAGATGGAGACAGACAGGTCCAGAAAAGAGAGGGAGATAGTGGAGATGGTCCAGGTGAATTTGAGGTTGGGCTGAAAGGTGTTAGTAAAGTTGATGAACTGTTCAAGCTCTTTGTGGGAGCACGAGGCAGTGCCGATACAGTCATCATTGTAGCGGAGGAAGAGGTGAGGGATAGTTCCATTGTAACAGTGGAAAAGGGGCTGTTCCATATATCCTATGAAGAGGCAGGCATAGCTTGGGCCCATGGAGGTGTCCATGGCCACTCACTTAGTCTGTAGAAAGTGGGAGGAGTTAAAGGAGAAGTTATTAAGGGTAAAGACCAGCTTTTTAAGCAGATGAGGGTTTCAATGGAGGGGGACTAGTTGGGCCTGCAGGAGATGAAGAAGCGGAGGGCTTTTAGGCCATTCACGCAGGGGATACAAATGTACAGGGAGTGGAGGTCCATTGTGAAGATGAGGTGTTGGGGGCCAGGGAACTGGAAGGTTGGAGGAGGTGGAGGGTGTGGCTGGTGTCCCGGACGCATGTGGGGAGTTCCTGGATCGGGGGAGAAAATGACAGAGTTAAGGTAAGTAGAGATGAGTTCAGTGGGGCAGGAGTAGGCAGAGACAATGAGTTGCCTGGGTCTGTCAGGTTTGTGGATTTTGGGAAGGAGATAGAAACGGGGTGGGGGAACGATGAAGTTGGAGGATGCGGGTGGAAGGTCTCCTGAGATGATAAGATTAAGAATGGTCTGAGTGACAATGCTTTGGTGGTCAGTGGCGGAATTATAATCAAGGGGGCAGTAGAAGGAGGTGTCAGAGATTTGGCGCCGGGCCTCAGCTATGTAAAGGTCAGTGTGCTATACTACTACTGCGCCTCCCTCATCGTGGGTTTGATGGTGATGTTAGGGTCAGAGTGGAGGGAATGGAGGGCTGCGTGTTCAGTGGAGGAGAAGTTGCAGTGAGTGAGGAAGTGGAGAGATTGAGGCGATCGTTGTCGCGATGGTAAAGATGGTTGAGAAAGTTGGGTCACGTGTCAACACAGGCTTTGCGCGTTGAAGGGCCTGTTCCTGTGCTGTATTATTCTTTGTTCTTTAGAATACAAGCCATTAGGGCAAGGAGACTTATGTGTTTTTAGCACCAATAGCTTGTCTTATACTACTTCTCCACAGATGGTGATGGTACTTAATTACTCCCCTGTATTCTTTAGTATCCTCCGTAGTTAAGCCTGATGCAAAATATCTATTTAACTCCTCTGCCTTTTATTTGCTCCCAAAACCATTTCTTTTTGATGGCTCTTTTTCCGCTTTGACTTCTCTCTTTATATATTTAAAGAAACCTATTATTGTCAGTTCTTTTATAATCCTTGCTAGTTTGCCCTTATTGCTTGTTTTCTCTGTTTTTGTTATCTTCCAGCCATTAACTGATCCAGGTGGATGAACTACACTTAAATGCATAGTCCTCATCCTCCACAACAGAATAGGTGGACAAACGAAGCACATGCTTGCAACTCACTATTATCTAAATCTTTTTCATGGCAGGCCTGTAGTTTCTTAGTTAAATGTGGTACTTTAAATTTGAAGTGATGTCCTGGTAAAGCAAAGGATTCTTAATAAGCTGTGAGGTTTTTGCAGTCAAGTTTCACAAAAGTTGGTTCTAAGGTGAATTCAATGTTTGAACAAGTTGGTCAGAGTTCTCCCTACACTTTTAGATGTTTATTACCTTAAATGAATGGATGACTTGCAGTTTTTCAATGGCTTTTGGTTGAATCCTCACTGTCTACAAGCAGCTTCAGCTGCTTTTAAGAACAGATCACAAGCATGGTTATTTTGCCTTCCAAAAGCTCAACATCCTTTTCCCAAACACGGAGTGATCTTTCTGTAAATTCCAATTCTGTTACACTTTTATCATCACATTGAGAGTTTGAGACAGTCAGTGCCTTTCCTTCATGTTTGAATAGGCCATTCCATTTTCAAATTGCCCTTTTAAATTACTTACAAAGGAAATTATCTTCTTATGAAAAGATACCCTTCTACAATACACAGACTAGAGTTAGTGGTATCTAAATTAGCAATTTAAGAAATGAACATTTATTTTCTCTGATAAATTGATAATCTCTTTAATCAATTATTCATAATCCTTAGAGAAGGAATACACACAGCAAAGTTACAGATGTAAAAACAATTACGTCAAGAAGGACGTTATGCTGTTGGATGCTAAACCTTACCAAATTTCCTAACTTAATATCCAACCTAAATTCCACCTGTCAACCCTTGGTTGGTCTTCTAATGGCATTTGTATGTTCTGAGGTGGAATTAACCAAGTAATTTCCCTTGACTGCCTTTAGGAATGGAATGTATCCTGATATCCATTTACACAATGCTATTTTCATATGTATTCTTACTTCAAAAACTCCAGTTTTTAACACTTCTTCATTCCATTAATTTATAGAGCATTTGGGTTCATCTGTTTCCATTGTCTGGTTCTTGGATTTTCAGGCACCAATTCCTTCCTCCAGTGTTGATGAAAGACAGATGCGCTTATCGTGTCTGTAAATCTCAACTGAAATATGCGATTGTCTGCTTCCCTGAAATTTGTAACTACAACAGATTTTCAAATAAAGGGTTAACCCATTGTTGTTCTTCAGCATTGATTCAACATTGGAATGTCCATTTTATTCTTTCATGAGAAAGTATTTAGTTTCAATCAGTCAGAGAAGCCAGCAACCCTAAAGTAGCTATCACTTGTTGGTTTTTGTTTAGTTTTAAAACTGCCTAGTGCTGACTGAAAGCTCATAAAACACAAGTGCAATGATATTCATGTGCGATCTAAAAGCAACAAAGGTGAAGTATATGGGATTTCTTCAGCTTGATGGCCTCTGCTGGAGTAATTTACAGCTAAACCAATATGTGCAGTACAGAGGAATCTCCAGACAACAGCCTCTATCTAGAGTGCAACAGAGCAGAGAGGCTGCAGCCTGTGGTGATGTTCAATATTTACATATCCACCTTAATTGCATGTTGAGTTCTTAAAGGGAGATGTCCTCTTTCTGTTCAGCAGATCCTCAGGATCAATAATCAGACAGGGCCCATGAAGAATAACAAGAAAGCAGGAAAGAACTCAAGGACAGCAAGAAGGGACCATGAAATGACCTTGGCAAGTAGGGTTAACAAGAATCCCAAGGCATTCTATACATACTTTAAAAACAAAAGGATAATCAGGGAGAGAACTTGTGCTTGGAGGCAGGGGATGTGGATGACATTCTAAATGAGTACTTTGCATCAATATTCACCCAGGAGGAGGATATGGAGGATAGTGAGATTTGTGTGGAGCACACAAATATGCAACAGCAGTTTGAGATCAAGAAAGAAGCAGTGTTGGGCCTCTTAAAGAGTATTAAGGTGGATATATCCCCAGGCATGATGGTACCTACCCCAGGTTATTGAGAGACACAAGAGAGGAGATTGCTGGGGCTTTGACTAAGATCTTTATACCCTCATTAGCCACTCCCGGAGGACTGGCAAATAGCTAATATTGTTCCTTTATTCAAGAAGGGAGATAGGGGTAATCTAGGAAACTATAGACTGGTGAGTCTCACATTGGTGGTTGGGAAGCTATTGGAGAGAAATCTTAGGTATAGAATTTATGTGCATTTGGAAGAAGATGGCCTAATTAGGGACAGTTAGCATGACTTGTGCAGGGCAAGTCAAGTCCTACTAACTTGATTAAATTTTTCGAGAAGGTGACAAAGGTGATCGATGAGGATACAGCGATGGATGTTGTCTACATTGATTTTAGTAAGGTTTTCGAAAAGATCCATCATGGTAGGCTCATCCACAAGATTAAGATGCATGGGATCCACAGTGATTTGGCCACATGGATTCAGAATTGGCTTGCCCATAGAAGGCAGAGGGTAATGGTGGAAGGGTGATTTTCACACTGGAGGTCCATGACTAGTGGTGTTCTGCAGGGATCTTTACTGGGGCCTCTGCTGTTTGTGATACATATGAATGACTTGGATAAAAATGTAGATGGGTGGGTTAGTAAGTTTGCATCTGATACAAAGATCGGTCAAGTTGTGGATAGCGTAGAAGCTTGTCAAAGGATTTGGCAGGATATAGATCAATTGCAGATACAGGCTAAGAAATTACAGATGGAGTTTAATCCAGGTAAGACTGAGTTGCTGCACTTTAGGAGGTCAAATTTTAAGGAAAAGTATACACTTAAGTATACACTTTGGCGTTGTGGGTCATGAGTTAAGTCGTTTAATACCTGATCCGCATACCCTACAACATTTGAGGCAAATGGTGGTTGCTGAAGTGGATGGATATGATGCTCAAATTTTCTCATGCTCCTTCTGCTCTTTGTACTCAGCCCCATCTGGGCCAATCAGAGATGCTCGAAGTGTTTGACACCTTGGGTTAATGCTTCCTTGACAATTTCAGATGTCTTGGGCTGGAGATTCCCACATATCAGTGTGATTATTGTACACTTTCAGGGAGAATTTAAGAATATCCTTGAAGAATTTCCTCTGCCCTCCTAGTAGCAGAGCTCTAAGTTTATTTAGAGAGTCTTGTGGCAGGCATTGGGGACACTGTGGCCCCCTAAATGTGACTGATTGACGTTGACAAGTGCCTCAATACTGGGGAGAACACTGATATTGGTGTAAAAACCGAAAGAACTGTGGATGCTGTAAATCAGGAACAAAAACAGAAGTGCTGGAAAAGCTCAGCAGGTAGGCCTGGCAGCATCTGTGAGGAAATATGTGATACTGGTGTATCTACCCTGCCAGTGGACATCACTCCAAATATGATAGCACAACAAATTGAAGAAAAAACAGTGAGGCTTCCATTTTCAGTGTCGGTATATGTGCTCTAATCATCAGAACAATTTACTTTTACAAATCCGTCACTTCGATTAAGCCTCACCGACATGTTACATGGTATCACAGCCCGTTGCCAAAATCATTCAGCTAAGATGGGGAAATGATCCAGCTGTGGAAGAAACAAATATTTTTGCATGGTTCGAAAGGTCAAAGTCTACAGCTGGCACTAGCAGCCTTTGGCACAACAGTGTGCAGCTAGTAATAAATATATTGGAGCTGCTACACAAATTATTTCTGCCCCATTGGACAAACCATAATGATTTTAATCTTAATGGACACAGCCTCAGAGGTACCCGAATGTAACAGTTAAGGAATATGGTCATTCATTATGTACTTAAGTAAGTTAAGCAGTTAGAATGCCTAGTTGATATTGATAGAGCTATGACAATAATTGGTTTATGCACCATTTACAAAAACAAGTCAATGAGTATTTAACAAATCACAGTTACACTCAAATGAGAGGCTGAAAAACATGCTCTGAGAGCTTATAGAAATATTGATCAAGAGAAGCAATGGGCTGAGTTAGAATCTGACAGTTGTTCTAAAACAAAGGCAGAATATTGCAGACATTGGGAATCTGAGATCGAAACAAACAATTGCTGGAAATACCGTGGACCAGACAGCATCCATGAAAAAAGCAACAGAGAAACAAGACAAAGATGGTGGTGCAGGCCTGAAGAATGACAAAGCCGAGTAAATGTCAAAGGAGAAGGCATCCGGTGATGGCGGCAGCAATGCAAGGTAGATGCAAATCCACCTAAACCAGTGGTCTCCAGGCGAATGAGGAGCAGGTCCCAGGCTTAATCCACTCACCCAGACTCGCAGGCTGAGCCAAAGCTCCAGGTATGTGGCTAAGCCTGGGAGCTTGACTATGGAGGAGGTGACAGTAGCAAGTTTGGTCCCAGTGCAGCGGTGGTAGCGGCTGCATTGGCAAGGTCGGCCCTGTGTGAACTCATGTCAGTGGCTTTGGTGGAGGTAGGATGGTGCAAGAGAGTGTTGACTCTTTCTTCCAATGGCGGTATGGCAAAATGCAGTTGCAGCAGTATATTGTTTTAGTGGAGGTGCTTGGATCCCGGCCCAAGGCTGAGCTAGAAGAGGGAGTCGTTCCAAAGACTACCTATATTTATTGAGATAATACTATAAGATGAACTTTATTATTTTATTTTTCTGGCTATACACTCTGTGTTTTAGTTTATTTTCAGTGTTTTAAGACAGCACCAGATAATGGTGACGCTAAACAACACTGTATTTGTAATAAATACACATGACAATAAATCAAATCAAGTCAAATCAAGAGTTAACATGTCGTGCTGATGACTTGTCTTCAGAACTACTGCTGTCAAAAACCTATCTGGCGAAAACTCAAACAACAGGGTGTTGCATTTTGCAAGTAGGTTTGCTATTTGATGCAGGAGTGAACCTTTCCTCATTTTTGTAGATAACCTTTCAAAGAGTTAAGGCAGCAACAATGGGTCAAGTGACCTTCTTCTGTGCCACATCAGCCTGTTTTTGTATAAACTGCTAGAAGTGACTTATATGTCAATTTTTTCTTTGGTCATTTCAATTTTTACAGATTTTAAAGAAAGAGGGTGGTCATAAATGGTGAATGGAAATGCAGGCAACTTCTTTTAATATCAATCCAGATAAGTTGACGCAATGCCATATCCAGCAGTGCTCCCATTATCTAACTTAGACTGGACAAGCAGTGCGGCCCACTGCCAGGGTTTCCAGTTGCAGGAAGTACACTTTGATTTAATTTGATTTGATTTGATTTATTTATTGCTACGTGCACCCATGTGCAATGAAAAGCTTTACTTCTGAGCAGTACAGGCAGATCATAGCAAGCAATGACAAACTTGGGGTGAAAAAAGACTTAGGCAGAGGCATACAGATTATGCCGCACAGGACATGCGCTAAGCAAGATCAAGATTAACAAGATCAGCTTTGTTTGAAGTTAGAGTGCCCATTCATCAGTACAGTAATGGCCAGGAAGAAGCTGTTCCTGAACTTGCTGGTGTATGTATTCAAGCTTCTGTATCTTCTGCCTGATGGAAGAGGTTGTAGGAGAGCATTACCTGGGTGGAATGGGTCTTTGATAATGATGACAGCCATTCTACAGCAACGAGCCATGTAAATGGAGTCCGTGGATGGAAGGTTGGAATCCGTGATGTTTGGGCTGTGCTCACAACCTTCTGTAGTTTCTTTTGGTTCTGGGCAGACCAATTGCTATTTCAGGCAGTTATGCATTCAGACAGTAAGCCTCCAATGGTGCATCTGTAAATATTGGTGAGGGTCCTTATGGACGTGCCAAACTTTCTGAGGCACTTGAGCAAGAAAAGGCATTGTTGTGCCTTCTTGACTGCTGCATTTGTGTGGGAAATCCAAGACAGATTGTCGGTTATCATCACTCCGAGGAACTTGAAGCTCTCCACCCTCTCAAACTCAGCTCCATTGATGTAGATGGGGCCATGATCTTTTTTTCTGAAGTCAATGATCAGTTCTTTAGTTTTGTTGACGTTGTTCTCATTGTGCCATGCTACCAAGCCCTCTGTCTCCTTTCTGTATTCTGACTTGTTGTCAGATATCCGTCCTATCATGGTGGTGTCATCAGCAATCTTGTAGATGGCATTCATTCAAGAGTTGGCAACACAGTTGTAGATGTACAGGGAGTAGGAAGGGGGCTGAGGACACTCTCTTGGGGGGCTCCAGTGTTGAGTGTTGTCGTAGAGTAGATGCAGTTGTCTATCTTCACTGATTGTGGTCTGTGGGTTAGAAAGCTGAGGGTGGAGCTGAGAACAAGGACTTGGAGATTTGACTAAATAAAAATTGAAAGAACTACAGATGCTGTAAATCAGGAACAAAAACAGAAGTTGATGGTAAAGCTCAGCAGGTCTAGCAGCATGTGTGAAGAAAAATCAGATTTGATGTTTCAGGTCCAGTGGCCCTTCCTCAGAACTGATGGTAGCTCGGAAAATGTTGGTTTGTATGCAGAAGGTGTTGGTGGGTGGGAGGTTAGGAAGGGGTAAACGATAGATGGGGATAGAGCCCAAGGAGGAAGAAGAGCAGTTGGATAGACAAGAGTCTAACGATCTGGCTGGGAGGGTGACTAGCTGTTAATGGGGACTGTTAATAACTAACAATAGGTAGTGTGTAATGGCAGGCTATGTGATAACAAGGCCTTGTGTGAGGGAAAGGGGGTGAGGATATTGGAGAGTTTAGGCCCAAAAATTATTGAACACGAAATTGCATCCAGAGGGCTGCAGTTTCCCCAAGCAGAAAATGAGGTGTAGCTGATTCCCTAGTGGTATTATCGCTAGACTATTAATCCAGAAACACAGTTAATGTTCAAGGGACCCGGGTTCGAATCGCACCATGGCAGATGGTGGAATTTGAATTCAATTTTAAAAAAGCGCAGAATTAAGAATCTACTAATCACTACGCTGGTTTTCGGAAAAACCATCTGGTTCACTAATATCCTTCAGGAAAGGAAATCTGCCACCCTCACTTGGTCTAACCTACATATGACTCCAGACCCACAGCAATGTGGTTGACTCTCAACTGTCCTCTGAAATAATCTAGTAAGCCATCCAGTTGTACCAATCACTACAAAATTCTCTCCCTTGGTCCAGTCCCTGCTCACGTACATTGTGATTCCTCTGACGCTATACGCCAGTTTCAAAATTTCCAGTTTGCAGGCTCCAGCTGCCTCCCCTTTACCATGGATGTGCAATCCCTTTACATGTCCAACCCCACCAGGATGGCCTTAGGGTTCTCCGCTTCTTCCTGGAACAAAGGCCTGAGTCATTCCCACCTACTACCACCCTCCCCCACTTGGCCGAGCTAATCCCCACCTTCAACAACTTCTCTTCTGCTTCCTGTAAAGAATCCATTCCATTCTCTCAGTTCCTCTGTCTCCATCACATATGTTCAGATGAGGCCTACTTCAACAAGGCAGCCTCCAAAATGACCACCTTCTTCCTCAACCGAGGATTCCTCAGCACCGTTGTCAACATGGCCATCAAACGGGTCCAACACATCTCCCGCATTTCCATCCCCAACCCCTCTCTTCCCTCCCACAACAGCAATAGGGTTAACCTTGTCCTTACATACCATCCCACCAGCATCCACATCCAGAAGATCATCAAACGCCATTTCTCCCTCCTCCAGCAAGATGCCACCACATATTACCCTCCCCTCAATTGTCCATCTTCCCCAGGGACCATTTCCTCCTGGTCAACCTGGTCCACTCTTCCTTCATTCAAAGCACCTCCCCACTCTTTACCCCCTTGCCCTCCCTGTCTTCTGCATATGAACTGACATTTTCCTAGCTATCATCAGTTCTGAGGAAGGGTTACCAGACCCAAAATGTGAACTCTGATTTTTCTTCACAGATCTTGCCAGACTTGCTGAGCTTTACCAGCAACTTCTGTTATTGTTCCTGATTTACAACATATGTAGTTCTTTCCAGTTCTAATTAGTACTTAACTCACTGCCACATCTCTTCTAGGTATGCCCACCTTGAAGAAGTTCTGCTCCTATCTCCAACGGGATTTCTGTTCTAATGTTTTTTTCGTATCCGCCAACGTTAATTTCACTGTCACTCCTGCTGTTTGACCAGGTATTTGCTAAAACTCATTTCCACAGCCATATCACATTGCTCGGTGATTGTCTGGGTCAGACTCACCCCACGTGGATTCCAAGTGAAGTTTCATCCCTCATGCTTTGAATCTTCCCAGGATCATAACTATCTCTGTGATGTGCAATGTTTGATAGTTAGCTGCTCTCGTTGCATCCTGAGATCCACACTTAATGCCATGCGGTGTCACATGCATGCTCTTGACCTTTCTCTCCAACAGCGTCGCAACACACTGGCTGAGGATTGCAGCAGTCCACAGTTCCACTTCATCTTCTGGCTCATTCACCGGGTTAATGAGAAAAATTTCCTCTTCCTTTCAGGTATCAAGGCCCACAAGATGCAACAACTGAGGGATACCTATGGCTGTCTGGAACCTTCCTCCCGCCTACCTCGGACTCCATTCCCTCCCCAAGCCCACATCTTGTGCGGATCCACCATCCCGCCTAACCTTGCCCTCTCTGACGTTGAATGCTCTCTACTCAACAAAGGCCTCAGCTTTATTCCTCTGTGTCCCCACCTTAACAAATTTTGGGCACGACATGACGTCAACCTTTTCTTCCATCATTGTTGCCTCTATGTTAATTTCTTTGGACAAGAGTCCTCTCCCTGTCCCACAGACTGCTTCGCCCAGTTCCAACACTCTCTCTCCATCTGGACCCCTCCGTCTGGCCTTTTACCTGTACTCAAACCATTAATTGAGAGCGATCAATATGACATTTGTCACCTCAATTTCTCTGCCCCTCTCATCAAATTCAACCTATCTTCTTCTGAACTGACTGCACTCTGTGTGCTTAGATCCAAGCCTGACTTTGTCATTAAGCCTGCCAGTAAGGGTAGTGCTTTTGTGGTCTGGTGTACTGACCTCTATATTGCAGAAGGTGAGCGCCAGCTCTCAGATACCTCGTCCTATATTCCCCTGGACCATGACTCCACCATGACACATCAGGTCATTGTATCAACTATCGTAACTGACTACATTTCATCTGATGATCTCCACCCCACTGTCTCCAAGCTGATAGCCCCCCAGTCCCGCACAGCTCGCTTCTAACTCCTTCCAAAAATCCACAAACAGGACAGACCAGGCAAACCCATTGTTTCAGCCTGCTCCTGCCCCACAGAACTCAGCTCATCTGACCTTGACTCGGTCTTCTCTCCCTTGGTCCAGTTCTAGCCCACGTACATCTGTTATTTCTCTGATGCTTGAGCCACTTTCAAAATTTCCAGTTTGCAGGCTCCAGCCGCCTCCTCTTTACCATGGACGTGCAATCTCTTTACACGTTCTTCCCCCACCAGGAAGGTCATAGTGGTCTCCGCTTCATCCTGGGGCAAAGGCTTGAACTGTTCCCATCCAACACCACCCTCCTCTGTCTGGCCAAGTTTGTCCTCACCCCCAACAATTTCTCTTTTAACTGTCATTTTTTTCCAGGTCAGAGGGGTGGCCATGGGTATTCACATGGACTCCAGTAGTGCCTGTGTCTTCATGGGCTAAATGGAACATTCTTTGTTTCAGTCCTGTTCCAGCCTCCACCCACAGGTCTTTCTCCGTTGTATTGATAATATCTTTGGTGCTGCTTCCCTCTCTCGTCCAGAATTGGAAAAGTTTATCGATTTTGCTTCCAGTTTCCACCTTGCCCTCTCTTTCATCTCTTCTATCTTTGACTCCTCCCTTCCCTTCCTCAATACATCTCTTTCCATTCTGGGGATAGACTGGCCACTAATTTCCACTATAAACCCATTGACTCCCACAGCTACCTGGGCTGTACATCCTTGCACCCTGCTATAGATAAAGATTCCACTCTTTTCTCTCAGTACCTCTGTCTCCATCGCATATGTTCAGATGAGGCCAACATCAACAAGACAAGCTCTGAAATGTCCATCTTCTACCTCAAACAAGGATTTGCCAGCACTGTCATCGACAGGGTCCTCAAACAAGTCTGACCTATCTCCTGCACTTCTGTCTTCAGCCCCTCTCTTCCTTCCCACAGCAACGATAGTATTCCCCTTTACCTACCATCCCACCAGCATCCACATCCAGAAGATCATCAGGCACCATTTCCACCACTTCAAGCAAGATGCCACTACCAGACACATATTCCCTTCCCCTCCATTGTCTGCCTTCCGCAAGGACTGTTCCCTCCGGGACAACCTAGTCCACTCTTCCTTCAATCCCAGCACTTCCCTACAGCCCCATGGCACTTACCCCTGCAACTGTCGAATGTGTAACACCTGCCCCAGTTTCAAGGGCCCAAACATTCCTTCCAGGTGAAGCAGAACTTCACCTGCACTTCCCACAAACTAGCCTACTGCATTCACTGCTCACAATGTAGCCTCCTCTACATTGGGGAAATGAAGCGCAGACTGGGTGACCACTTCACAGAACATCTTCGTTCTGCTCGCAAAAAAGACCCTGAGTTATCAGTTGCCTGCCTCTTTAACACACCACCCTGTTCATTGGACAACATCTCTGTCTCAGTCTTGCTGCACTGTCCTAGCGAAGCTGAGCGCAAGCTGGAAGAACAACACCTCATTTTTCGTTTGGAGACCCTGATGCCCTTCGGACTCAATATCGTGTTAATAATTTTATGGCCTAAACTGTCCCTTGTCCTAGCCCCCCACCCCACACACCAGGCCTTGTTATCACATAGCCTACCATTACATACTACCTATTGTTGGTCACTAACAGTCCCATTTAACAGTGATGCACCCCCCTGGACAAATTGTTATCAACCCCTTTCTCTATCCAATTGCTCTTCTGTCTCTTTGGGCTCTACCGTCACCTACTATTTACTCCTTACCCCCTCCCCCTCCCTATATTCTGCATATAATCTGACATTTTCCTAGCTACCATTGGTTCTGAGGAAGGGTCACCAGAACAAAATTGTTAACTCTGATTTTTCTTCACAGATGCTGACAGACCTGCTGAGTTTTTCCAGCAACTTCTGTTTTTGTTCCTCAGAGTTTTACGTTCAGTCTGGAGGGAATCATTTATTTTTTCTCTTCACTTGTGGGATGTGGGTGTTGCTGGCTGGCCAGTATTTATTGCCCATCCCTAGTTGCCCTTGAGAATGTGGTCGTGAGCTGCTTTCTTAAGCCACTGCAATCTACCTCTGTGAGTTGACCCACAATGTCATTAGGCAGGGAATTCCAGGATATTGACACAGCAAGAGTGAAGGACCGGTGATATATTCCCAAGTTAGGAGGTGAATGGCTTAGAGGTAAACTTGAAGGTGGTGTCTGCTACCATTGTCCTTCCAATGGAAGTGGTCGTGGGTTTGGAAGGTGCTCTCTGAGGATCTTGGGTGAACTTCTCCGGTGCATCTTGTAGATAGTGTACAATGCTGCAACTGAGCATTGGTGGTGGAGAGAGTGGTTGCTTGAGCATATAGTGCTAATCAAGCAGGCTGCTTTGTCCTGGATGGTGTCAAGCTTCCTGAGTGCTGT
Source organism: Ginglymostoma cirratum (assembly GCA_024137785.1). Taxonomy (NCBI): domain Eukaryota; kingdom Metazoa; phylum Chordata; class Chondrichthyes; order Orectolobiformes; family Ginglymostomatidae; genus Ginglymostoma; species Ginglymostoma cirratum. The sequence continues at coordinate 3,187,356 of JAHRHZ010000111.1, read as the reverse complement.
TGGGGCTGCCCACATCCAGTCAAGTGAAGAGTATTCCATCACACTCCTGACTTGTGCCTTGCAGATGGTGGACAGGCTTTGGAGAGTCAGGAGGTGAGTTACTCGCCGCACTATTCCTAGCTTCTGACCTGCTCTTATAGCCACTGTGTTTGTGTGGTGAGTCCAATTGAGTTTCTGGTCAATGATCACCCCTAGGATGTCGATAGTGAGCAATTCAGTGATGATAACACCATTGAATGTCAAGGGGTGGTGGTTAGATCGTCTCTTCTTGGGATGGTCATAGCCTGGCATTTGTATGGCGCGAATGTCACTTGTGCAAGCCTGGAAATTGTCCAGGTTTCTTGCATTTGAACACAGACTGCTTCAATATCTAAGAAGTTGCGAGTGGTAATGAACGTTGTGCAATCATCAGCAAAAATCTCCACTTCTGACCTTATGACAGAGGAAAGGTCATTGATGACGCAGCTGAAGATGGTTGGACCAAGGACACTACCCTGAGGAATTCCTGCAGATATGTCCTGGAGCTTTGATGATTGAAATCCAAAAACCACGATCATCTTCCCATGTGTCAGGTATGACTTCAACCACCGGAGAGTTTGCCCCCAATACCCACTGATTCCAGTTTTACTAGGGCTCTTTGATGCCACACTCAGTCAAATGCATTCTTGATGTTAAGGGCTGTCACTGCCACCTCACCTCTGGAAATTAGCTCTTTTGTTCATATTTGAACCAAGGCTCTAATGAGGTGAGAAGCTGAGTGGCCCTGGCGGAATCCAAACTGGGCATCACGGAGCAGGTTATTGCTGAGCAGGTGCTGCTTGAGAGCACTGTTGACGACACCTTCCATCACTTTACTGATGATTGAGAATACACTGATGGGCCTGTAATTGGCTGGGTTGAACATACTTGGGCAATTTTCCACATTGCCAGGTAGATACCTGTGTTGTAACTCCACTGGAACAGCTTGTCTAAGGGTGTGGCAAGTTCTGGAACACAAGACTTCATTACTATTGCTGATATGCTGTCAGGGCCCATAGCTTTGCAGTATCCAGGGTCTCCAACCATTTCTTGATATCACGTGGAGTGAATCGAATTGACTTAGACTGGGGACCGTTGGAGGAGGTGGAGATGGATCATCCACTTTGTACTTCTGGATAAAGATTGCTGAAAATACTTTAGCTTAACGTTTTGCACTGATATGCTGAGCTGTTCCATCATTGTGGATGGGGATATTTGTGGAATCTCCTCCTCTAATGAGTTGTTTAATTGTCCACTGCCATTCATGATGGATGAGGCAGGACTGCAGAGTTTAGATCTGATCTGTTGGTTATGGATCGTGCCGCTCTGTCTTTCACTTGCTGCTTTTGCTGATTGGCATGCAAGTAGTCTTGTTTAGTCGCTTCACCGGTTTGACACCTCATCTTCAGGTATGCCAAGTGCTGCTCCAGGCATGTCCTCCTGCACTCTCCATTGAACCAGATTGATCTGCTAGCTTGATGGTAATGGTTGAGTGGGGGTTATGCTGGGCCATGAGGATACAGATTGTGCTGGAGTACAAGTCTGTGGCTGTTGATGGCCCACAGTGCCTCAGGGATGCTCAATCTTGAGTTGCTAGATCTATTCGAAGTCTGTTCCATTTAGCACGGTGATAGTGCCACACAACACGATGGAGGTTATTCTCAGTGTGACACAGGACTTTGTCTCTACAAAGACTGTGCGACTGTCATTCTTACTGATACTGTCATGGACAGATGCAACTGCAGCTGGCAGATTGGTAAGGATAAAGTCAAGTATGTTTTTCCCTCTTGTTGGTTCCCTCCATCAGCCACAGACCCAATCTAGTAGCTATGTCCTTGAAGACCCGACCAGATCGATCAGTAGTATTGCTGCCGAGCCACTCTTGGAGGTGGACACTGAAATCCTCAACCCAGAGTACATTTTGTGCCCTTGCCATCCTCAGTGCTTCCTCCAAGTGTTGTTCAACATGGAGGAGTACTGATTCTTCAGCTGTGGGAGGAAGGTATGTGGTAATCGGCAGGCGGTTTACTTGCCCCCATGTTTAAGCTGAAGCCATGACAACTCATGGGGTCCAGAGTCAGTGTTCAGGAGTCCCAGAGTAACTCCCTCCTGACTGTAAACCACTGAGCCACCACCTCTGCTGGGTCTGTTCTGACAGTAAGACAAGACTTATCCAGGGATGGTGATGGTGGTGTCTGGACATTGTCTGTAAGGTATGATTCTGTTAGTGTGACAATGTCAGGCTACTGATCTGTGAGACAGCTCTCCCAATTTTGGCATGAGCCCCTAGATGTTAGTGAGGAGGACTTTGCAGGGTTGACAGGGCTGTTTCTGCCGTTGTCTTTTCTAGTGCCTAAGTCAATGCCAGGTGATTTGTCTGGTTTCATTTTTTTGAGACTTTGAAGTGATTGGTACTACTGAATGGCTTTCTTGGCTATTCCAGACGACAACTGAGCATCAACGACATTGCTGTGGGTCTGGAATCACATGTAGGCCAGACCAGGTGAGGGTGGCAGATTTCTTTCCCTAAATGACATCAGTGAACCAGATGTGTTTTTCCGACATTTGGCAATTGTTTCATGGTGATCAGTAGATTTTTAACTCCATAATTTTGTTTTACTGAATCCAAAATCCACCATCTGATGTGGTGGGATTCAAACCCCAGTCCACAGAACATTAGCTGGGTTTCTGGATTAATAGTCGAGCTAAAATACCACTTGGCCAATGCCTAACCATCTGATGTTGAAACTGGAGCTGTGGATATCCTTGTTATCCAGATGTTCCAGGGATGAGTGCAGGGATGGCAAATGGCAGCCGTTGTGGACCTGTTATGTCGGTATGCAAACTGTAGAGGGTTGAGGCAGGCTGGGAGACTAGAGTCGATGGAGGCCATGACCAACTTCTCAAAGCACTTCATGATTATTGAAGTCAGAGACACTGGATGGTAGTCATTAAGGCAAGTTGCATGTGCTTTTTTAGGTATTGGGAATTGGGTACCATCTCTTGGTATCCGTGGTGGCTTTGTGGATGTCATATTTGGATTTCCTGTATTGGTCTGGATCACCTGACTGGAATGCTGCACATCTGGTGCTCACTGGGGAGTGGATTCCTAGATCATCCAAGGCTTCTGGTTGAGGAACACTCCACTTGAATTCTTTGGTACACAGTCCTCCATTCATTTGCTAATGAAGTCGGTGAAGATGGTGACGTACTTGTCTAGGTTTTCCGCTGAGTACTAGAATACAGTACAGTCCACTGATTCCAAACAGTCCCAGAGACAGTTTTCCGCTGCCTCTGACCAGCATTGTACTTTTTTTTTGTGACGGGTCCTCCCATTTCAGCTTCTGCTTATAAGCTGGGAGGAGGAACACAGTGTTGTGATTTGATTTTCCAAAGGGGGCATGGAACAGAAGGTGTTTTTGTTGGTTGTGTAGCAGTGTTTCAGGGTGTTTGGTCCTCTGGTGGGGCAGGAAATGTGTTGGTGGTACTTTGGCTGCACCCTCTTGAGGTTAGCTTGGTTGAAGTTGCCGTCCAGGATGAGTAGGACCTCAAGGAATTTTGTCTCTACAGTGTGGCAGTGTAAATTTCATCTATGGAATTTAGCACATCTGCTTGGGGTGGTGTGTAAACTGCTGTCAGAATGGTGGAGGTGAACTCTCATGGCAGATAGTAGGGACGGACTAGATCAAGGAAGCAATGTCTTGCCAGGGTTGTTATGTCCAAGCACCAGGAGAATTCCCTAAGGAGACATTCATCCAATTAGAGGCAGTCATCTTCCTTGTTTTGCGCTGTTTGGCTCACTGCTCAGCCTATCAGCCACCAAGGTGGAAAAATAATAGCCTCTGATTGGAAGAGCAGTGAGCTGAGTAAAAGGATTGTTTCATTCACCATGAGGTCTGTGCAACAAGAGCAGTGACAGTGGTGGTGATGAGCCTCCTCAGGCTATAGAAAGGAGGGAGAAGGTTGGGTGGGCAGATAGCATTAAACAAGGCTGCAGAAAGAAGCTTATTTAAGGCACTATGAAGATCTCTCCATCACACAGAAACATGCGTGACCTGCAGTCAAGATTCCAGAGTGAGCTTCTGAAACCACGGGATTGTCAGTGAGGGAAAGAGTTGGTGAGACAGTGAGAGATGATGAGTGAGAGATACACTGTGAGAGAGGGAAGATGGCAAGGCTCTCAGGCGGGTAGAGAAATTGTGTGAGTGAGTGTATGATAAGGGAAAGTGAATGATACAGGGAGAGAGAGTGAGTGAGAAGACTAGTGAATGACGGACGTGAAGAAAAAAGAGATGGAGGTTGTGACAGTGCTGTATGTGAGACAGACAAAGTGAATGTAAGGCCAGGAGAGTGTGCATGAGTGAGTGAGTGAGTGAGTGTGAAGGAGGGAGACTGTGAGTGAGCATGAGGGAGGGAACAATTTGAGTGAGTGTGACAGATGGAGGCTATGAGTGTGTGTGAGCGAGGGAGGCAGAGTGAATGAATGTGAGTAAAAGAATGAGCAAAGCAAATGAGCATGTGAGATGGCAAATGTGTGAGATGGAGGAAAAGTATAAGTTGGAGGGAAGATGAGTATTCAGAACTAACCTCATCACTGACACAATCTAACATGAAAACAGAGGATATAACTGTATTTCAATATCATCCATGATCTGACAATTTTACTTAGAATTAAATGAAAATTGACTGTTACTAGTCAAAATATATCAATGGAGACACAACTGAGTTTAAATACTTCATTTTATGTTTTGTAGCAATTAGGTAATATAGACATAAGTGTTTTGAAACCAGTTATTTAGCCTCATTCTCTTTCACAGATCGATTAAATTAATTGTTTCAGTTTGAAATAATAAATAATTCAGTTTGATCTCAGGCCTCTGAGTGATGGAATTTTCCACGCAAAAGAACAGCAAAGAAGCAGATGGTTAAACCAAACTTTGGGTCATGCTGTAAAATGCATAAGATTGAACTTTACATTTCATTTTCAGGACTTCTGATTCTCTACTCCATTGAAGTCAATGCAATGGAAAATTAGCCACTAATGCCCAAAGTGATCCCTTAGGTCTCAGTGTACTCAGAGCAAATGTGCATATTCGGAATTTAAGGAAGCAATTAAGAGAATAAAGAGGGGCATCGGAATACACTCGCAGGCATGCCTAGGGAAAATCTCAAAATATCCTGCAAGTACATCATGGGGAAGAAAATAACCAGGGAAAGAGTAGGGTCCATTATGGGCAAAGGGGGATGTCTGTGCATGTGGAGTCAAAAGAAATTGATAGAGTGATACATGAGTACTTTATATCTCTCTTTATTCAGGAGAAGGAGGATGTAGGTACAGGATTTGGGTAGTTGATGGGTTGTGAAATTCTTAGATAATTTGATATAAGAAGCAAGGAGGTATTGGAGACTTTGGTGAGTTAGAAGTGGATAAATTCCCAAGTCTAGATGAGCTGTACCCCAGGCTGATGTCGAAGTCAAGGCAGGAAGTCATAGGGGCTCTGAACCAAGTGTTTAAATTGTCTCTAGCCACAGGTGAGATGCTAGAAGACTGAAGAACAGCTAATTGATTCCATTTTTCAAGAAGGGTGATAGAGATAGACCTGTGAACTTCAGACCAGTATGTCTGAGTAGAGAAACTATTGGAGAAAATAGCGAAGGGAAAGTGAATCTCCATTTAGAGAGGGAAGGTTTGATTCGGGTAGTCAGCTTGGTTTTGTTGAGAAATATCATGCCTAATAAATCTAGTTGAATTTCTTGAGGGATGTGACCAAGTATGTAGATGAAGGTAATGCAATTGATGTAGTTTATATGGATTTCAGTGAGGCCTTTGACCTTACGGTGACCTAAGTGGCAGGAGACAGTGTGCAGTGGTTTGTGCGACTGGCACCTGATGTCCAGTGGTGTCTGACAGGGATCAGTACAGGGTCCATTATTCTTTATGGTATTCATAATTTATCTAGATGAGAACGTGGGGATTACGGGAGGGAGATTGGGGAGGATTAAGTTTGTGAATTGGACCAAGATTGACCAGGTTGGTAACAGTAAGGAGGAAGGTGTTAGGTTACAGGTGGATATAAATGGATTGGCCAGATGGGTAGATCAATGGCAGATGAAATTTAACCCTGATAAATGTGAGATGATGCACGTTGGAAGAAGCAACAAGACAAGGGAGTATTCAACAAATGGCAGGACACTAGGAAACTCAGACAGAGGTATCTTGGGGTGCTTGTCCACAGACTCCTGAAGGTGGCAGAACAAGTTAATAGAGTAGTAAAGAAGGTACACAGGACAGTTGCCATTTTTATTTGATGTATAGATTACAACAGCTGAGAGGTTAAGTTGGAACTTTACAGGTTAGGCCACAGCTGGAGTACAGTGTGCAGTTTTGATCACTGTGCTATAGGGAGGATATGATTGTACTGGGCAGGCTGCAAAGGATATTCAACAGGATGTTTCCTGGAATAGAGCTTCTTAGCTAAGAAGGGAGGCTGGATAAGCTCAGGTTGTTGTCTTTGGAGCAGAGAAGGTTGAGGGAGTACATGATAGAGGTGTATAAGATGATGACGAACGTTGAAGACCGCTGTTCTCCTTAGGTGAAGAGTCAATAACAAGGGGCCTTCCTTTTAAGATGAAAGGCACAAGGTTTAGAGGAAACTTGAAAAATTTTATTTCACCCAAGTGGTGGTACAGGACTGGAATGGACCGTCTGGGAGGGTAGTTAAGATGAGTAACTCTAGGTGAGCACATGAAGAGTCATAACATATAAGGTTATGTGTTAAGTGCTGGAAAGTGGAACCAGTTATAGACTTAGAGAATTTTTGGTGGCACAAACCTAATCGACTGAAGGGCCTTTTTTGTACTGCATGATTCTAGGAGGACTCATTGTTCTCAGTGTACCACTGTGGCTCTGAACACAACTCAGTCAACAACTTGGTGAAAGGAAGAGAATGCACCCCTGTACATTACTGACAACACAGCAGTATCACAGGAGGCATGATACATTAGGCAAGGTCAAGAATATCTGGTGCATGGCAACCACAGACATTTTCTGCATGCTGATGGAATGCCCCACTGATGATTCTAGACTTCTGACCCTGGCTGAAGCAAAGATGAGCCAGCAAAGCTTCTCCAGGAAGGAGAGGACGAGGCATTCACTTTTGCATTAAAGTAACATTTTAGGATTCAAACCAGTGAGTGAATGGGTTATTAAATGGGTAAGGTGGCTGAGTGGCTGGATGTGAGGCGGTAGAGTGGATGAGGATGTAGTCTGGTGGTGGGGAGCTGTAAACATGGTCGCGGGAGTCAATTGGTTGGGGGGTGCGGTGCGCAGTAGTCCGGTCGTTTCAAGAGAGAGGATGATCATAGGAGTTTGGTTATGGTCCTTTCCTTCTTTATCTATATCCGTCCGCCTATACTAGGACCCCTGACTGAGGGATGCCTCCATCGACGTTACTGAGGACTGCACTCCTGAGACACTACTTGCTGCATATCATGTGTGTTTACTGCGTAAGCTCCTGGCATATGGAGCAGATGTGAACTTAATGTTGCACACTGCCATATAGCAAGTTGTGTGCCCTCTTGACTGAGGACTGCTGACCATCAATGTAAGCTGCATGGTTGTCTGATCATACTAAATATCAAAGTAGGGATGGTGAAAGCAGGCAGGCAAGTGAAAAAATACTAAGAGAGCAAGTGAGCAGCCTGAGATGTAGCCTGGTTCTGTCTGTGAGCTGGATGCCTGTCCCAACACACTGCCAGTGTGTCAGGGAAATTCCAGGATAGTCGTGAGGAGTTTGCAGATGCTATGTGTCAACAGCTGCGGTTGACGTGTGTGTGCAGCTGGTGCCCATGGCTTGTGCCCTGGGCTGTGGTTTGGTCGCAGGCAACATCAAGGTCATTCAGAGCAAATGCTGAGCTGAATTTGCTAGTTATTTCTCTGGTTTCCTTGTCTGTTTTCCAATTGATGAGCTTGTTTAGTGAGTTTGGTAAGCTAAATTTTAATGAAGTGAGTTGTGCTATTAACTAAGGACTTAACAATCAACAATGACCATCAATTAGTATCTTGCCGCTGCTTAGTGAGGATCTCACCATGCCACGTGTAAAAATCACATAAGATCTGTAAGTTGCTCCCAACTTCAAGATGGGCCTCGCTGTACTTAATACCTGAAGCTGCCACAGTTATCACCATAACATTAATCATAGGAAACAGGGAGTAGCGAGGGAAGGATGCTTTTTAGAATGCAGGGTTGTGAATAGTGGTGTTCCACAGGGATCAGTGCTGGGACTTCTGTTGTTCATGGTCTACATAAATGCTTTGGCGGAAAATCTGGTGGATCTAATCACAACTTTGCAGACAATAGGAAGATTGGTAGAATTGCAGACAGTGAGGAGGATTATCAGAGTATACAGCAGGATATAGATCAGTTGGAGTCATGGGCAGAAAAATAGCAGACGGAGTTTAATCAAAGCAAATGTGAGGTGATGCATTTTGGAAGGTTAAGAACAGGTGGAAATTATACAGAGAATGCCAGAATCCTTAAGAGTATTGATATGCAGAGAGATCTGGGGGTGCAGGGCCACAGATTATTGAAGATGGAAGCACAGGAAGATAAGGTAGTAAAAAAAAGGCCTGTGGTGTGCTTGCCTTCATAGGAAGGGGCATTGAGTATAACGATAAACAAGTTATGCTGCAGCTTTATAGAACTTTAGTTAGGCCACACTTAGAATATTGCATACAGTTCTGGTCACCACTCTACCAGAAGGACGTGAAGGATGAGAGGATACAGAAAAGGCTTACCAAGATGTTGTCTGGTATGGGGAATTTTAGCCATGAAGAAAGGCTGGATAGACTTGTTTTGTTTCCACTGGAATGCAGGAGGTTGATTGGTGACCTGATGGAAGTTTGTAAGATTGTAAATGACATGAATAGAGTGGAAAGTCTGAGGCTTTTTCCCAGGGTGGAGGGGTCAATTACTAGGGGACTTAGGTTCAAAGTGCGGGCAAGGTGGGAGGGGATTAAAGGAGACTGTTAATTCACAGACCCAGAAAATGTTCTGGGGACCCAGATTTGAATCCCGCCAAAGCAATGGCGGAATTTGAATTCAATAAATATCTGGAATAAAGAATCTAATAATGACTGTCAATTGTCAGAAAAACCCATCTGGTTCATTAATGTTCTTTAGGGAAGGAAACCGCCATCCTTACCTAGTCTGGCCTACATGTGACTCCAGACACACAGCAATGTGGTTGACTCTTAACTGCCCTCTGGGCAATTAGTGATGAGCAATAAATGCTGCCTAAGCAGCGACACCCTCATCCCGTTAATGAATAATGAATAAAGAATAAACCATCCCTGGATATGTCCTGTCTCACTAGCATGACAGACCCAGCAGAGGTGGCAGCACAGTAGTACACCATTGGGAGGGAGTTGCCCTGGGAGTCCTTCATGACTGTAGAACTCATGAAGTCTCATCGCTTCAGGTTACATGTACTGTCCTCCCGCAGCTGATGAATTGGTTCTCCTGCATGTTGAACTACATTTACAGGAAGTGCTGAGGATGGCAAGGGCACAAGATGTACTCTGAGTGAGGGATTTCAATGTCCACCACCAAGACTGGATCGGCAATAGTATTATTGATCGAGCTGGTCAGATCCTAAAGGACATAGTTACTAGACTGGGTCTGTGGCAGATGAAACTAACTGAGGGGAAAAAACATTCTTGAACTTATCCTTTGCAATCTGTCAACTGCAGATGTATCTGTCCATGTCAGTTTTGGTAAGAGTGACCATTGCATAGTCCTTGTGGAGACTAAGTCTGGTCTTCACGTTGGAATAATCTCCGTCGTGTTTTGCAGCACGATCACCGTGCTAAATGGAACGGACTTCAAATAGATCTAGCAACTCAAGACTGGGCATCCATGAGGCACTGTGGGCCATCAACAGCAGCAAAATTGTACTCCAGCACAATCTGTAACCTCATAGTCCGGCATATCCTCCACACATTACCATCAAGGCAGCAGATTAAGCTCGGTTCAATGGAAAGTGCAGGAGAGCACGTCAGGAGCAGTACCAGGCATGTCTAAAGATGAGATTTCAACCTGGTGAAGTTACCATACAGTAAAACTTGCATACCAAACACCATAAGCAGCAAGTGAAAGCAGAGTTAAGCAATCCCACTACAAATAGATCAGATCTAAGCTCTGCAGACTTGTCATATTCAGCCATGAATGGTGGTAGACAATTAAACAACTCACTAGAGGTGGAGGCTTCACAAATATCTCCGTTCTCAATGACTGAAGGGTCCAACACCTCAGTAAAAAGATAAGGCTGAAGCTTTCACAGCAATCTTCAGCCAGAACTGCCATGTAGATAAACCAACTCAGCCTCATTCAGTGGACCCCAGCATTACAGATACCAGTGTTGAGCTAATTTGATTCACTCCATGTGATATCAAGAAATAGTTGGAGACACTGGATACTGCAAAGGCTATGACCCTTGACAACATTCCTGCAATAGGACTGGAGACTTGTGCTCCAGAACGTGCCGCACTCTTAGCCAAGCTATTCCAGAATGGTTACAGCACTGGTATCTACTCGACAATGTGGAAAATTACACACCTATGCCCTGCGCATAAAAAGCAACTTCAATTACTGCCCAATCAGTCTACTCTTGATCATCAGCAACGTGATAGGAGAGGTCATTGACAGTATTATTAAGCAACACCTACTCAGCAATAACCTGCTCAAAGATGCCCAGTTTGGGTTCCGCCAGGGCCATTCAGCTCTTGACCTCTTTAAAGCCTTGGCTCAAACATGGTCAAAAGAGCTGAATTCCAAAGGTGAAGTGAGTGACAGCCCTTGGTATCAAGGCTGCATTTGACTGAGTGTGGCATCAAATACCCCAAGCAAAACTGGAAACAATGTATATCAGGGCAAACTCTCCGCTCATTGGAGTCATGTCATGCAGATGGAAGATGATTGTGGTTGTCAGTGATCTGTCATCTTAGCTTCAGGACAGTTCTGCAGGAGTTCCTCAGCATAGTGCCCTACTCCCAACAATCTTCAGCTGCTTCATCAATGACCTCCCCTCCTTCACAAGATCAGAAGTAGGGATATTCGCCGAAGATTGCACAGTGGTCAGCTCCATTCGTGACTCTTCAGATACTGAAGCAGTCTATGTTCAAATGCAACAAGATCTGGACAACATCCAGGCTTGGCCTGAGAAGTCGTAAGTAACGTTCGTGCCATACAAATGCCAGGCTATGACCATCACCAATAAGAGACAATCTAACCCCTGCCACTTTATTTTCAATGGTGTTACCATCATTTAAATTCTCACTATTAACATCCTGGGGATTATCATTGACTGGAAACTCACCTGGACTTATTACATAAATACAATGGCTATAAGAGCAGGTCACAAGCTAAGAATTCTGCAGCGAGCAACTCACCTCCTGACTCCCCAAAGCCTGTCCACCATCTACAAGGCACAAGTCAGGAGTATGATGGAATACTCTCCACTTTCCTGGATGAGCACAGTTCCAGAAGCTTGACACCATCTAGGACAAAGCAGGCGACTTGATAAGCACTACATCCACAAGCATCCATTTCTTCCACCACCAGCGCTCAATAGCGGCAGTGTGTACTATCTACAAGATGCACTGCAGAAATTCACCAAAAATCCTTAGACAGCACTTTCCAAACCCACAAACACTTCCAATTAGAAGGACAAGGGCAGCAGATACATGGAAATACTACTACTTGTAAGTTTCCCTTCAAGCCACTCACCATTCTGAATTGGAAGTACATCGCTGTTCTTTCACTGTCACTGGGTCAAACTCCTGAATTCCCTCCTTAATGGCATTGTGGGTCAACCTACAGAAGGGGGACTACAGCGGTTCACGAAGGCAGCTCACCACTACCTTCTCAAGGGCAACTCAGGATAGGCAAAAAATTCTGACCAGCCAATGATGCCCATATACCATAAACAAACATAAAAATAAACTATTGGATCTATTGGGTGTTATTGATCATGTACCATTGCTAAAGCTTGACACTTCTCTTCCATTAATAAATGGGATTTAACTTCAGCAATTACATATTTTAAGTCAATATTTCCCAATGAAAACCTATCTGATAAATGTTAATTATCTGGTACATTTTACATTTTGGAGAGTTGTGAAACTCTTATTTCTGCTGAAAATTTCATCGAGGTTTTTCCCCTAAATGTGACTATGCTGGGTTGGTTTCTCCTTCTGCAAATTTAGGGTCATCCTAAACTGTGATATTTACATCTTAACTCATGCTGAATCCCATTCACTCATCACCCTTGTGTTCATTGACTTACACTGGCTCCCCACCACACAGGCAAAGTTCATGTCCACATTTAGGTTCCCTCCATACCTGTCCCTTCCCTGGATAAATTCTTCTGTCCTCTCCAAAGGCATGTTTAGAAGCAAGGAGGGCATTTACCTGAACAATAAAGTGTTGGGTTAGCACTCTATCTAAGTAGTCCCACCTGATTGTCCTTCCTACTTCACAATGATTTGAATGTCCTTAAATAGTCAGTTAATGACCACTGAAAAGCCTCATTTGACTCCTATGAGTATCAATCCAGTTGTTAAACAGAGGCAGTGAAACAGTGGTTATGGCATTGAACTTTCACCAACCCCACAAAATTTCACCCTTAAATTCTATCATCATTCCCAGACTTATTATCTCTATGAGATATCTGTGTTCTGTGATGAAAAATAAATTCATAAGATTATAGAATCCCCACAGTGTGGAAGCAAGCCATTCAGCCTGTCGAGTCCTCACTGACCCTCTGAAGAGCATCCCACAAGACCTACCCTCCTACCTGTTTTCCAATGGCTAATTCACCTAGCCTGCACATCCCTGGACACGATGGGCAATTTAGCACTGTCAATCAACCTAACCTGCACATCTTTGGGCTGTGGGAGGAAACCGGAGCACCCAGAGGATACCCACGCACACACGAGGAGAATGTGCAAACTCCATGCGGACAATTGCCTGAAGCTGGAATTGAACCCGAGTCATATAGTATGTATTATATTTTTAGATTTTAAAATAGACACAGATTCACAATTCACACTTCACAATTTTGAAGAGTGGTACAAATAAATCAGTTTCAAGAATGTAGGTGATTGCAGTAGAATGCCTGCCCATCCTTTGGAGTGTTAATAGATACTGTGTGAATACTGTTTGGTTTATAACAAGCAGAGTAAACCCATTAATTGGAAAAATGTGGAAATGTGATGGAGGGAGATTCAATTGAGGCATTCAAGAGGGCATTGGATGGTTATTTACTTGGTGATGTTATGCAGGAATATAGGGAAAAAGCAGGAGTTTGGCACAAGACGATAGAGTCAGTGCAGGCATGACGGGCCAAATAGCTCCCTTCTGCACTGTAATAATTTTCTCATTCTTTGATTAATACAGTTGGTTTAGTTTTGACTTCAGAATGGCAAGTTCCAACTTTTAGTTTGGAAGAACTCAGAGTTTAGTTCAGAAGACAAAACAGTTTCTAGTAGGAAGAGAGTCAAGTCAGTTCAAGGGAAGCAGTCACCTTAGCTGAAGTAAAACATCGAGTTACAGATGCTGAGGGTCCAAGACAGAAATTGGTGCCCTAACTGAGGGAATATAATATGCAATTTCCAAGCCAAGAGGTTTGTATTAAAGTCTTCTAGCTATTAAAACTGAAAATGTTTAGGCCTCTGAACTGTGAGAGGATCATGCAAATAGAATTGGAAAGAAATTGTAACAAAACAACTCAAGCTGTCCAAGAACAGGATTAATCATCACTTGGAAAGGCAGGGATCGATCAGGAATAGTCAGCATAAATTTGTTCGAGTTGTTTCCTGTCAGACTAATTTGGCTGAGTCTTCGAAAAGGTGCCTAAATATTTTGTTGAGAGTAGTGAAGTAGATGTGGTTTGCATGGACTTCTTTAAGGCCTTTGACAGGGCCCCACATGAAAAGCTGGTCCAAAAGGTAAGAGCCTATGGGAACCAATGGAAGATGGCAAACTGGATCAAAAACTGGCTTACAAATAGGAAGTAAAGGGGATGGTGGAGGATTGTTTTTATAATTGCAAGCCTGTGAGCAGTGGTGCATAGATCAGTGCTGGGACCCATGCTGTTTGTTCTGTACACTAATAATTCAACGTGAATTTAGAAGGTTTGTAGATGACATGAAAATTGGATATGTTTTTGATAGTGAGGAGGATGATCTTAGGCTACAGCCTGATATTGTTCTGCTGGTAAATTGGGCAGACCAATTGCAGACGGAATTTAATCCCAATAAGTGCGAGGTAATGCATTTTGGTAGGTCTAATAAGGGAAAAATAAACATAATGAATGATATATCCCTAGGGAGTACTGAGAAAAAAAAGAGACCTTGTTGTACAAGCCAATAGATCCCTGAAGGTGTTAACACACGTAGACAAGTTAGTGAAAAAGGCATACAAGATGCTTGCTTTCATGATCCAGAGCCCAGAACATAGGAGCAAGGAGGTCTTGTTACAACTTTATAAAACACTTATTAGGTTACAAGTGGAATACTGTGTGCAGTTCTGGTCATAACACTATTGGAAGGATGTGATTGCGCTGGAGAAGGTGCAGAGGATATTCACCAGGATGTTACCTGGGATAAAAAGTCTCAGTTACGAGGACAGACTGGATAGGCTGGGTTTGTTTTTCTTGTAGTAGAGGAGGCTGACGATGGTTCTGATTGAGGTATACAAAATTATGAGACACAGAGTAGATCATGAGAATAAAAATAGATTAGAAAGACTGGGACTTTTTTCACTGGAGAATAACAGGTTGAGGGGTGACCTTATTGAGGTTTATGAATTCATGAGAGGCAGAAGGAGAAATGACAAGGATCTTTTCCCTAGAATGGAGAGCTCAAAACTAGGGGGCATATTTTTAAGGTGAGAGAAGAAAGATTTTAAAAGGACATGAGGGGCAACTTTTTTATGGAGAGTGGTTTGTTAGTGGAATAAACTGCCAGAGAAAGTGGTCAATGCAGGTACAGCTGCAATGTTTAAAAGACATTTGGATAAGTTCATCAATAGGAAAGGTTTGGAGGGATATGGGGCAAGTGCAGGCAGGTGGGGCTTGTTTAGTTTAGGAACTTAGTCGGCATGGACTGTTTGGACAGAAGAATCTGTTTCCATGCTGTATGACTCTATGACACTATAGTCTCTTCCCCATGGCAGACATGTCTAAGACCAGAAAGCATAAGGTTAAGGTGAAGAGCAAATGGTTTAGAGGTGATCTGAGAGAGAAAAAAAAATAGGGTAGCAGGTATATGGAATACTGCTTAAAAGGGTGGTGTAGGCAGGTACTTTCACAACATTTAACATTTTATTTGGATAAGCACATAGGCAGAGGGCATAGTAGGCTATGAACCAACTGACGTAAATGGGATTATTGTAGTTTTGTGTTTGTTGGTCAGCTTGTGGGCCTGTTTCTATGCTGTATGACTCCAGAACTCTTTGACTATTTAATAACCTTCGGATAATTACTTGAACCAAAGACAAACTTGCATAGTGTTGGTAAAGTCAGGGAGTTAAATGTGAGGCTCAAAGATGAATGAAAGATGGGTCGCATGGTGACTTAATGTTTGGACTGTTACCTCACAGTGCCAGGGATCGAGTTCAATTCCAGCCTCAGGTGACTGTTTGTGTGAAGTTTGCACATTCTCCCTACGTCTGTGTGGGTTTCTGCTGGGTGCTCCAGTTTCCTCCCATAGTCCAAAGATGTGCCAGTTAGGTAGAATGGCCATGCTAATTTGCCCCATTGTGTTCAGGATGTGCAGACTAGATGGGTTAACAATGGCAAGTATGGGGTTGTGTGGATAAGGTTGGATTATGCATCTGGGTGGGATGCTCCTTGTAGGGTTGGTGCAGCCTGATGGGCTAAATGGCCTCTTTCCCCCCCACCCCAGGGATTATATGAAATGGCTTTCAGTTCATGGAGAACTGGCATAAGTACTGGGGAGGAAGGGAGCAGTTCTGAGAGGATCACTTCATTTGAATGGTGCTGGGATCAACTTCCCGGCAAATTGAATAACTACAGAGAGCTTTAAACTAATTGGAGGACAGGGTTTTGAAGAGGGAGTGTAGACTTACAAAGCAAGAAAATATAGCAGCATTTGGATAATGATAAACAGAAAGGGGTAGAGTGTACAAACAAAGAAAACAGCAGTAAATAATGCTAAATTGGAACACATATTAACAAGACAAAATTAATGTCTCTTTATTTTAATTTGCGGGGTATTCAGAACAACATAAAATAATTAATTGCAAAAAGAGGTTAATGGATATGATCTTGTAGTCATTATGGAGACATGGTTACAAGGAGATCAAAGTTGGGAACTAAATGTTCAGTGGTATGTGACTTCTCCAAAAAAAAAACAGTCAGGAAGGAAAGCATGATGGAATAGAATTCTTGGGACAGGATGGAATAAGCTCAGTAGCAAGAAAGGGTCTTGGATCAGAAAATATAGAATCCATATTGGTAAAGGTACAGAATAACAAGAGGAAGAAGGTACGGATAGTCTAGAGGCCCCTAACAGTTGTTATGTGATTAGACAGAAAATAAACTCATAGAGTCTGTTCAGAACAGTTTCCTCAAATGGTTTCAACCAGGGATCAGGCTTTTTGGATCTGGTGATGTGTAATGAAGCAAGTTTAATAAATAATGTCAGAGTAAAAGATCTCCTCTGAAACAGCAACCATGACATGGTAGAATTTAGCATACAGTTTGTGAAGAAAAAAATTGTATCTGAAATAGCTCAAAGGGAGACCCCTTATTTTGAAGCTTTGTCACCCAGTTCTAGCCTGTCTCACAATAGGAAACGTCCTTTCAGTGTCCATCTTCTCGAGTCCGCTCAGGGTCTGCTATATTTCAATAAGGTCACCTGTCATTCTTCTAAATTCTGATGAATACAAGCACACTCTATCCAAGCTTTCATCATGAGGTGAAAGCTGTGATATCTTTCAAGCCCCTTTAGACACAGCAATTCACAACGATGATGGCAGAAGTCTGACTTTACATGGAATCATATTCCTTGTGAATATTTTCAAGAAACAGTCTAAATTAGCTCTCCCTCCCCTCCCCTATGTCTAAAATAGCCACTAGCTCAAGGCTGTGTCTTTTCTGTCTACTCACTGACAAGCATAAGAATGATGTTCAAGCGATGTCCTTTGATGGAACATTACTGGAGCTGCCTTCCAAAAGTCCAATTACTGTTGACAGGCTTCATTCTTCCAGGCATCCTTGGCTTTGGGCCTATATCTGAGTTGTAATGTAATAAGCATTTCTGCTGTCAAGGCCTTTCTGTGTTTAACAGATGGAGCTGTAATCTACAGGTCAGCTGTACTCCAACTATTTGTTTATTCTTTTTGTGATTTCCTTTCTCTCACTGACACGTTGTTTCAATCAACCCAACATGCGCTAACGATAGAGATTAAAGTTTCAGTCATCAGTACACTGACTCTTCCCAAACAGACTGTTTGATTTGAAATGGTTTCAATTACAGTTTAGAAAGGTGTAACAGTCCTTTAGGGGCTGTAAATTTACAAAGGAAACTAACACTTAATTGTCAGAACTATAGTACAATTTCAAGTAAAAACCAATTTAGTTGAATATCTGAAAAAATTATACAAAGTAAATGCTATTATTTTATTTCTATAGCTAGAAACATCAAAGATATAAACTCAATTCAAAATTTCATCTCAGCTTGGACTTCCTCAAAGTACAACATTTTGAATGTTCACAAAGATTTCTTGGGATCAACACAACTGCAGGTATCGGAATTGAATTCACTTGAAACGCCCACAAATTTCTAAAGCATTTTCTTCAGTTAAAACCTTGATTCTTAAAACTAAAACATATATTAAAAAAAACACATGATGTAAGATATGCATACTGGGAAATGTTGATTTTTCCAGTGTGTTTATTAAAAGGACACATTACTTCATTATTGAAGAACAGTTGCTTCTTGCTGAATAACAGCACCTCTCTGCTGTATAACACTTACTTCTATAACAAACATCTCCTGAAATGTTACACTCTTTCTGCCACATTTTGTCACTTTGTTTTCTGTCACTGTTCTGCTATTATTCCTTTTGTTGCCAAATTCTTTGCTGACTGCAAGTCCCTATTACAATTTCCCATTCATATTTATCTTTTAGTCCTAAATAAGTTATCCTCCAAGCCACTCACCATCCTGACTAGGAAAAAAGTGCTGTTCCATTACTGTCGCTGGGTCAAAATCCTGGAACTACCTTCCTAACAGTGTTGTCGGGTTACCTACAGCACATGGACAACAGCAGTTCAAGAAGGCAGCTTACCACTACCTTATCTAGGGCAAATAGGAATGGGCAATCAATGTTGACCAAGCCAGTAATGTTCATGTTCCATGAATGAATAAAAAAAATTGTAGACGTGACACATCAATGTTAAAACCTTTTATGAATTGTCTATCTGCAGATATAAAGGAAAAAGGGAACCAATGAAACAATTGTATAAGTTTACAAGCAAGTAAAATGTGCCAGTCATTTGACATTTCTAATATTCAAGATAAATGGCTTAGATATCACTGCACTTTTATGTTTTCATGAAATAACATAGACAAAGAAAATAGGAGTAGAAGTAGGCCAATTCAAGCCTGCTCTGCCATTGGATATGACCATGGTTGATCATACAAATCAAATGTGGGTGTCATAGAATTCATAGAATCCCTACAGTGTGGAAACAGGCCCTTTGGCCCAACAAGTCCACACTGAACCTCAGAGTGTCCCACCCAGACCCACCCCCCCACAACCCACCTAATCTACACCTCCCTGAACACTACAGGCAATTTAGCATGGCCAAACAACCTAACTTGCACATCTTTGGACTGTGGGAGGAAACTGGAGCACCCAGAGGAAACCCATGCAGACACGGGGAGAATGTGCAAACTCCACACAGACAGTTGCCTGAGGGTGGAATTGAACCCAGGTCCCTGGTGT
>JAHRHZ010000111.1:3148740-3168201 GCA_024137785.1 Ginglymostoma cirratum | reverse complement strand
CAACCCACCTAATCTACACCTCCCTGAACACTACAGGCAATTTAGCATGGCCAAACAACCTAACTTGCACATCTTTGGACTGTGGGAGGAAACTGGAGCACCCAGAGGAAACCCATGCAGACACGGGGAGAATGTGCAAACTCCACACAGACAGTTGCCTGAGGGTGGAATTGAACCCAGGTCCCTGGTGCTGTAAGGCAGCAGTGCTAACCACTGTGCCACCGTGCCACCCCTGCCCCCATGCCCCGCACCTCCCCAATTGGCAAAGATATGGTGATGCTGAAATCTCCATGTCTCGGAAACTAAGGTTCAATGTCCATTGCTACGCGGCTCTCCCATTGCCCCCACTGTCAATGTATTCTTAATATGCCTAAGGTTCTACTCCTTGTTTGCAATGCATTCTTTTTTGTTTCTTCTAGGTACAGGTGGAATCTGCACAGTCTATGTGACCAAGAGGCCAGCTGCACAAGACATCCCTCCCCCACCTCTGAGGAAGAAGACACAGATGGTTTAGAGGAAGCACTGGCAAGGTTGCCTCTAGCTTCCACCATCTTTGATTCTGACACCTCAGTGGATATTTTAGCTCGAATAAAGTTTAGGAGCACACGTTGTTGAGCACATCTTTGCCACATCCAAACCTGGTTGGAAAAATGGGACTTTTACTCACAATGTTGAGAATCTGCTCACTGCCGATCTCAGCCTATTTTCCCAACATCATCACCAAAGCCTACTTTGTTCAGACGTTGCAAGAATTCTGCCCAAAATGTGCATATCCATGCAAAAGAAGGATAAATCAGTCAAAAGGAAGCCTGTACAAGATGAAAAACCATTGACGTGAAATGTTAAATCTGCCTCTCTCCCCTTGGATGCTGAAATGTCTGCTGAGCTCCTGAGTGTTTCAAGCAATTTTTGTTTTTATCAGATTTTCAGCATCAGCAATATTTTGCTTTTGCAGAGGAGGTAAAAATTTCACAGTTGAGACACTTTTTCAAACTTGGAGCCAAAGGAATTGATCAGGGATTGAGTCATAGAACTTTCATCAGACAAGATGGAGATGTTTATCTTGAATGTTCATTTCTTCTTCCAAGTTGAATGTGAGTCATCCCAGCTGAATACCTCTGAGAATCCATATATATAACATCTACTGCATATCTTTATCCAGCCCATTGATTGTTAAAAAGAAGGAAATTTGTAGCTAGAATAAGTCATTGGAAATAATACTGCAATAAAGTACAAATCACTTACATTTATAAGTGAAATATGTGAATGTACATTTCCAAAAAAAAAAGGTAGAACTCCAAGTAAGCTTGATTGTTTGACTAAAGCTAACATTTGTCAGGTTGTCTCTAGAAGATAACTTCATTCTGGTTCTGGCATAGCTGCAAATTCAGTTCTGCCAGTCTCTCATACATTAACACTGTATATATGGGGAGCTTTTGTTTGGCTGTATATTCAAGCATGCACATACACTGATGACTATGAAGTCAATCTACTCAGTGGTTTAACTCAGATCTACCAACTCAGTACTACATTCCGAAGGCATCAATAGGTTACAATATAAATTTAGCTATAGCTATAATTAATAAAACTCATTTGAGAAAACATTCCCAGCTATGTTTCAGTGGAGTGGAATTGTTGGGGGAAGACATAGAAAAAAACAAATAGAGCTTATTTGAATAAAAATTAATTTTCTATTTTCGACTCCAATCTCTTCTTAACGGCTCAAAACTTTCTTTTCTCTTCCAATATTTAGTGATCATTGTAGCTTTTAACTTCCTTCTTTCATTCCTCCTGAGCTTTAACCACATTGCCACATATACTTCTCCTCCTCACAACATTGAATTCATACTCAGCTCAAAGGTCTACGCTACCCCATCCACCTTTTCTTCTCAAGCTATGGACTTCCATTAATTCTCTTTGGATCTTCCTAATCCTCAACCATCAACAGGCTTTTAAAACTCTATCATGATTACTAGTTTATGATTTATTTTGTCATCTGTCAAAGTTCCTAATGTCTGGTATATTGTTTCTTTGCCTTTCACCAGGTTTGATGACATTAACATAACAGAAGCACAAAGAATTGTTAAATAAAACACGTAATTCACTGATTAAACCAGAAAATAATACTACTCTTCCTTGTGAATTTATGTTTAATTGTCCATAGCTCATTGGTCTTTGACTTTCATCCTCACAAATGCGGGCTGTATGAGTAAAATAACATAAGAAGTCACAACATTCATAATCAAAATAAATGCTGGTATAAATGTTGTTTGTGCCATAAAACCACCAGCAACTATAAGAATCCTGACATCTCATTTTTAAAAACTTTCTGTTTGAATTTGTTTGAGCTGTTTATAGTGTCTTGAGCTTTGTGACATGCATGTGATTGGCCTATTAATGGATTGTATTTTTAGGGATTGCTACTCAGACAGTTTACAAACCTTATTTCAATTTGATTTTGAAAAGACATGTCTACCAGTTATTTTTCATCTTTTCATAGTCCCTCTGGTTATCTCACCTCTGTTTGTTATTGTTAAAAAGATAATGTAGAAGTTAAGCAGCTACCATCTTGTCCTCTAGCATTAATCCAAGCCAATATTTCAGTGCATTACAGAGGGACTGCAGCATTTTCTTTCTAAAGAGGCATTAACCCAAGGCTTCTGTTTGCCACCACGAATAGGTCTTATGACCAATTCTGGAAAATAACAGGGAACTTCTTTCCTGTGCCTAGTCAATACTTACGTTGCAACTAACATCTACAAATAGATGATCTGCCCATTATGACATTGTTGCTTGGTGGAAATTGCAAAATGTGCAAAATTTTGAAAATAGTTTACTGTTTGAGTTTTCAGATATGTAAAAACAATGAACGTTTTTGGTATAGTTACTGGATTTCCATGAGGTGAATCTCCAGTGAAATCAAAATGATACAGTATACTTACCCTCAATATCCCTTGCACCTTTCTTTATTTTTTGACCAAATAATGCATATTTTTAAAATCAATCCCAACTGAGTAGAGAGAATTCATAAATGTCAAGTAGGTGAAACTAAAGTTCAATCTTAGTCTGTGGAATGGTTCTGCAGAACTTTGGTAATAATGTCAACTCTGGGTCATGCTTTAAAAAAAGAGTGCTATCCATGCAACTACTCATTATATACCTCTCGTGTTCTTCAGTGATTTCAGAAGGAAGCGAAAGCAAGAAACATATACAACATACATCATCTATATTTCAAGAAGACCCAAAGTTGGAATAACTACATATGAGTTAAAGTAGAAAACTGTGTAATGAGAATTTATTTTACCAGTAAGAATGAAGGAACGTTGCATGTTTTAATGTTGCAACATATGGTACTGCATTTATTTCTACCTGAGTTTAACAAGTCTGTGACTTGATTGGCTAACATGGTGAAGCAATATCAAAAACCTTGTGGTGCATGAGGCATTTGCTGCGTTGACAAACCAGCTACACCTTCAAACGGGCAAAATCCTTTGATTGACAAAGTTGCCTACTTTGCAAGGGGGTAATGTTCTTCTGCACGACTGGGGAAATCTGATGTACATACAATTCCTTTTCTCTTGGTGTTCTTTATAGGTTGCAAACTTTGAGACATTCTGATGTTACTTTTGCACTGGATAGGGCCCCATGACATAAGGTTTGAGTGCCATATCCCTTAGGTGAACATTAATCCACCTGGATTACTCATGCCCTTTCGGGAAGGAAATCTGCTGTCCTTACCTGTTGGTGTACATTTTACTCCAGAGCTACAGCGATATGATTGGCTCTTGATTGCCATTGGCAAAGCCAATATGTGTTGCCCACCCCTAACTGTCTTCAGACTGAAAGGCTTGCAAGAGGCAGTTAAGGTACCACAATGATCCAGGTGGCAACCCCGGAGTAGATTGGCAGGGTCTGGTATCATGGTCTCTTCTGCTGGTCCTAGGAGAAGGGGACAGCTGTCCTGTGTACCATCCCATTTAACAGGCCCCTGTCTGTAAAGCAGGTGCCAATTCCTCCCTGTTTGGCATATCTAAGGTGATTCACACAAACCATGCAGGGAAGCTCCGGACTGACAGAACTTGACCTAGTGCACAAATGCAGTTTAAATATGGCATTGGTGCCAGGAATCCAAGGAGCTCCCACTGGTGGCAAGTACTTCCACTTGTGGTGAATACAACAAGTAGGTTGCCACACAGAGCATAGGAAATACGGTGAATGTTGCAAAATTGTGTGAGAAATCTCATGAGGCTGCAAGGACAGAAACCCTCTATGGAATTCAACAAAATTAATTCTTCACTGAATTCTTGTAAAATTGAGTCTGCAGTCAATTATCTCATTACTGCTTATCACTAGCTTTTGGTGACTTTCTCCACTATCTTAGCATTCTCACGTCTTATTGCTAACAGTTTGCCCTCACCGTTCCAGTAACCTGTCTGTTGTAGCTTAAATGTTATGGTGAGTGCGTTATTTGGCTTCAGCAACACTGATATCAAGTACAAAGTCTTTAGGGGCTGAATTTTCCCAGAAAGTCAATTTTGCGAAGTTTGTTGGGGATTTCTCTTCATGAACCCCAGCAATTTCTCTCATGTAAATTAAAGATGCTTACCTCGTTAAGTATCACCCTGCATGCACAGAACTGCTCTTGCACAATCTTGTGTTCATTGGTGCCAGGAGTGCTCACCACTTTTGGCAGTTTCCTAGTGGTCCAACTGCAAAGGAAATGTTACTAGACAGAAATTGCCTTTCACTCTTCGAGTGTGTGATGAATCTCACACAGACAATGACTCAATGAGCAAAATTGACATTTCAGTTTGAGTACAGAAACCTGGAGGCCCTGGTGGATAGGAGGGCTGTCCTTTTCCCCCAGGGAACAATAGAGAACCTTGTCATCCTGATCTGGAATTGCTACTTGGGTCAGTGTGGTGTTCACATTCCAGACAAATGTGCAATTCTGCAGAAGAAAATGGTCTTCTGCACTCCACCATCTTCTCTCTGCTATGTCACATTTTCTCTATCTCTGCTGCTGCACCCACCTTCCAACAAAGCCTACGGTCTACTACCCTCACTGTTGCATTCAACATCTTTCTTTGATGGCTCTCACCCATATCATTTTCTCAAATAAGAGAATGAGAGAATAGATGCAAAAATGCTAAGTATATTTAAACATTTTGTTTTCTCTTTAGTATGTATTTGGTACGTTGTGCCTTTTTGAAAGAGTTATCAATTTATCCCATACTCTCCATGATGCTGCCAATTTCTTTTTTCCTTCAATCATATATACAAGAGAATCCTTGCATCATTTGGAAAGGATAGAGACTACTCACATGGTGATGCTGAGACCTCCATGTCTCAGTAACCATGTAAAATTCATTGTTAAATGCTGCACTGCACTCGCAGTGCCACCACTGTGAAATTATTCTTAAGAAACTCAAGACTCCACCTCCATGGTGCAACTCATTCCCTATTTGTATCTGACTGGCACAAGCAGCATCCACACTGCATCGTATGAGGCTAGTCCCTCTAGTCATCAATTCCTCCTCCATCTCTGAGAAAGAAGATATAGGTTCCTCAGAGGAAGCACTGGGAAGCCTGCCTTCTTCACTCTCCTCCAATTCTGATAGTGACCCATTGGTCGATAGGTTAGCTAGGTACAGACTTCTAAGAAATGGTCATGATAATTACAGGTGAGTTGGACATTGATTAGATGGAAATCTGCCCTATTAATAAAGTGGAATTATACTATGGATCTTTTAATGCTATGTGTGTATAGTATTGAGTGTCCTGCCCTGGTGTCCTCCAGCAGATGTCACAGTTCTGTCACACTGCTCCAGGACATCGTCTTTCAGTGGTGGTATAGTACCTTGCTCATCTGGACAAAATTTCATTGAAGAAAGACTCTGGACCTCCTGAACCATCTCTGCATCTTGTGTGGATATTTTGCTGCAAATTTTGCAGTTTCAGTTGTTATTCATTCATGGGATACTGGTGTCTGGGCTAGGATTTATTACCTTTCCTTCAGTATCCCCTGGTCAAAATTCCAGAATTCCATAGCTGTTAACACTGTGGATCGACCTACAGCACATAGATTGCAGCAGATCAAGGAGGAATCTCACCATCGTATTCTTAAGTGCAGTTAGGGATGGGCAATAAATGCTGGCCCAGCTAGCAATGCCCACATCCCATGAAGGAATTTTTTTTTAAAAAATTGCCCCTTGTGAAATGGCCTTTTTGAGTCAACCATGGTAAGTCCTTTTGAACGGCTGGCTACTTGTGAAAAGTGTACAAGGGAAGTGTTTGTTTCGTTGTGTGTATGCCATGCTTGCTGTGCTTTTTGGTAAACACTCTTTAATTTCAGTTTAGTGATTGGCTGCAAGGGGAGATGTGAATGTTCCTTTCATGTGGTGAGTTGTTACATTCAGGAATGCACTGCCTGAAAGCCGATTCAATAGTAACTTTTAGAAGGGAATTGTATATCTGACTGTAAGATAAGAGAAATTGGCAGGCCCTGGAGTGTTTGGGATGAATTGGTAACTCTTTCAAAGAGGCAGCTCAGACTCAGTGTGCCAAATATATATTGAAGGTAAAACAGAAAGTTTAAGTGTACTTAGCTTTTGTGCACATATTCACTGCCTTTTTCTTTTGTGTGTTTTCTTCATGAACATCTTACTTACACCAAATGTCACACTGGTATGATGGAGTATAAACACAGATGATAATTTTACCAACAACTGAGCTACATACAGCACTAGAGGCCAATGACCCACCTCTGCAATGAAAAGACTTCATTGTTGGATTCACAGAGGTCTTGATGCTTTCTTTCAATGTTCACCCAGTATGTGATTCCTTTAGTCCAATGTAATCTTATATGATGATGCACTCTCTACTTTCATAACTAACTATGGAAGTGGAAGCATGTATCTGTTTGTTCAGTTCTCTTCTAATCCTATCTCTTTTAATCAACACTCTTCATTCTCACAAACTTTGATGTCTCTGAAAGGCTCAGTATAAAAATTCTTACCCTGGACTTTCAAACCCACCCTGGTTTCAATCCTACCCATCTGTGTAATTTCCTCCAACTCCATAACCTTTCATGACTTCTGCCTTCCTCCATTTCTGGCCTGTTGTGTGTTGGTTTGACTTACCACATGACTTGTGATCCTGGGTTCTATGCCGCACTTTGGAGAAACGGTTACTTGTGTCTCTTTTTAGTGGTAAGTGTGGGATAATATATTTAATAATTAGTCTTGTTAATCATGATGGTGTAACTCATCAGATGACTTTGCCATCAGTAAAGGGGAAGACACCAGTCCAGAATGAGCATGTGCAGAGAGAGATCTTAGAAATGACACAGGAAAGTTGCATTTGAGAATATATTATGCACAGATACAAATAAAGGATTAGTACAGTACATACAGAGCAGAAGACCCTTACACAGCAAAATAACAGCAAGCAGCCTCAGGGACAGTGCATGTTCAGACGCTATAGCTGGTGACGCACCAGACTGTTATCTCAAAGTTTAGGTAACAGTATGGACTTAGAGCACAAGATACAGTATGTAGCCTATACTTCTCCTTACCGATCAATGACTGATGTCTAATGCTCAGAATTTCCTGAAAACATTCCTTTACGCTAATGCTTGTAATACTTCTCTCTTTAATACAGAGATCTTCCATCCTTTCTTCACAGTTTCTTGTGCTTGACTACTAATGTCATTGTGAGGTCACTTTCCATATTTTCTTCCCTTGATCATCTTCATTCTCAATGTACTTTCACCTTTGTTCATCTTGCAGCTAAGCCTTCAGCTGCCTATGATTAAGCTTTGCATTTGCCTTCATCTTTCTCATTCCCTGAGATCCTTTTAAAACCAACCTCTTTGACCAAACTCAGCATCTTCATCTGGCTCAGTGTCAACTTCTGTCAGATTAAACTGTTGTAAAGTTTGGGAGATATTACTGCAGGGGAAGCACAATATATATTGTAGTTGTTGTCATATTGATTTTGCAGTTATTTGAATTAACCTGTTCCAGCATGTAAGGGGCACTAACATTGCACCGCGAGAGCACTTTTTTGAGTACTCCCTTCTTCATCCATTGGTTGTGGCCTGAGTCCCCTCGGGACTCCTGAACCTGGCAAA
This sequence comes from Ginglymostoma cirratum, assembly GCA_024137785.1. Classification (NCBI taxonomy): domain Eukaryota; kingdom Metazoa; phylum Chordata; class Chondrichthyes; order Orectolobiformes; family Ginglymostomatidae; genus Ginglymostoma; species Ginglymostoma cirratum. The sequence goes on along the minus strand of JAHRHZ010000111.1, from coordinate 3,160,067 downwards.
TTTTATTTGCCAGATTCCAGACGCCCAAACATGTCATTTGTGACAATGGCTAGAAGGATGGGGACCTCAAGATTGAGGGTATTCCAAAGAGGAGAAATTATGTTGGCCTGGAACTATACATCTGAGGAAAAATGAATCCCAGTGGTGGCTCAAACAGGATTGTTGTCATATGCGCTGCAGACTAGGGATAGACTGGTCGGAAGGAGACACATGGATGAGCTGGTCACGCACCTCACCAATGGAGGTGGTCCCTCAAAATACTGAACCTGTCCAGATGTGCCGGTGCTGTTGACCAAGTCATGTTTTCTGAGCTATGGTTGGCCATACCCAGGGAGAAAGCAACAGGAGCATCTCAGAGAATCAACAGTCAATCAGAGTGGGATGTATCTGTGGAACAACAGGAGTTTCCAGAAGCTTGGGAGAGTACACTGAGGCAAGGAGATGGCCTTCTTGGAATTGCCATCCCCCTGAGAGACTGATCATGTCAATGTAAACTACAGAAGGGTTGTTTTCTTTTTCCATTTTTTTGTAAATATTTCTGACAATCTGAATATGTTAGCTTGTATAATAGCTATAATTATTGAATATTTTTCTATTGTTCAGGGAAGTATTAAATAAAAGGGGAGAGGTGTTATGTATGTAGTTGGGTATGTGTTGACCCTTTAAGAGAGTGGGTCATACGACTTGGAGGCGGGTGCCGGGGGACATGCAGGCTAAAACTGACTGTAGAGCCAAGAGGACATACAATAAAGTATTGCCTGCTGAAGTTTACCATCTGTCTAGTTCATGATCTATGCTTGTAGTGAACCACAAATATAATAGAAACAATGGGCTCAATGGAATTTGTCTGTATTGGAATAATTCTGTCATTCTGCAATAACCCAACCCTTGAAATTAACCATTTTATTATTCCATAAGATAAACAATTAAAAAGGTGCAAGTGACATGTAACTGCAATGTAGGAGGATTGAGATCATGTTAAAGGTACAGAAGAGGTTTATTAGAAGTATAAACAAAGAACTGTGGATGCTGAATATCTGAAACATGTAGAGAAAGATTTTTCGAATGGTGTTTTGGGATCTTTGTCCTCATTCTGTAAATTGTGGCTTAATTAGATTTTTCCTTATCCTGGTAAGTAGTCATTGACTGAATGTGAAAACAAAGGACACAGAGTTAAAATGTTTTGAAAAATAGTAGCAAATACATGGGGGAGAAAAGTACTTTCGTGCAACAGGTAGTCAAGTCTGGATGCATTGCTTAGTAGTGTATGTTATAGGTTTTCCTTAAATACTTTACACACCACGAGTACGACCATGGCTTCATTGTAATCACCATGTCTTACCCATTCTGTTTCTGATCGTGCCTCTGCCCAGCTCCTGTGCTCACTTTATCAATTACTCACTAGCTCATGTGTTAACATGAACTTTTTCCATACCTTCACAAATGATCGAGTAAAGAGGGACTTCAATTAAGTGGAGGCACCAGAGAAACTGAGGTGATTCTCCTTAGAGTGGAGAGGCTTAAGAGGATATTTGATATCAGTGTTAAAAATCTTAAAGGGTTTTGTGGGAGTAAGTAAGAAGAAACTGTTTGCACAGATAAAGATTCAGTTACTAAAACACACACATTTATAGGAATTGTCAACAGAACTAATGTTGACAAGAGGAGTTGTTGACATGAGGAACTAGTCATTATGATCTGAACTGAACTACCTGAAAAGAAACAGATTCAATAATACTTTCAAAAGTGAATTGAATAAGTACCTGCTGGGGAGGCAAAAAACAGTATTGTCGGGAAAGAACCAGGGAACAGGACCAATTGAATAGGTTTATGAAAGATACTACACAGGTACATTGGGCTGAATGGTTCCCTCTGAGCTGCGTCACTTAATGATTCAATGAACCGTTAAGTTAAGAATGGAAGCAATACTATTTTCAGAAAGCTGTATAGCGACACAGCAAGCAACGCAAAAGCCTGAAAGAATCAAACCATGAATTCACTCTCAAGGTTAAACTTTCCATCAACAGTACAATTGTGATGATGAGCTGTCTTGAAACTAAAAATCTTTCATTCTTTGTTTCCTTTCTTCCATTGCTCAGATAAGACTCCAAGTTGCATTGAAGAAATGACATAAATTGAGCTACATAGTCTAAATCTACAATGCAAGATTTTCATCAATAAATCCACCAAGCACTTCAGGAATAACCTCTTCACTCAGAAAATGGTTAGAATGCGGAATGGGGTAGTTGAGGGGAAGACTAGCACAGCACAGTGGCTCAGTGATTAGTAATGCTGCCTCACACCATCAGGAGCCAAAGTTCAATTCCACCCTCAGGTGATTGTCTGTGTGGAGTTTGTACATTCTCCCCAAGTCTGCGTGGATTTCCTCCAGGAGCTCTGGTTTCCTTCCACAGTCCAAAGATGTGCAGGTTAGGTGAATTGGCTATGCTATACTGCCCATAGTGCCAGGGAATGTGTAGATTAGGTAGATTAGCCATGGGAAATATAAGGTTATAGGGATGGAGTGAGTCTGCCTGCGATGCTGTTTGGAGGGCCAGTGTAAACTCGATGGGCTGAGTGGCCAGCTTCCACACTGTAGCATGAAAATCTTCAAGATGAAGCTGATTATGTGTGTGAAGTGAAAAGGAATGGATGTGTTGAGTAATTGATACCATCAACTTTGGACTCTGGTAGCAATCTGAAAATTGATTCTAGTCCATTCAAATCCCAAAGTTATTTGACCATCCTGAAGCCTAAAGCATGGCTTAAATATGTATAGTACATATGAAAAGTATAACAGAACTGTCAAAGAAGTAGTCCAGTTTGTCTGTGCCTATGATTATTCTTCACGTGAGCCTTCTTACAATTTATGCCATTAACTTGTTCCAAGGAATGACTGAGGACATGTGCAGTGCCATTTATTAGGCTACATAATAAGAGCTCATGGATTTGGAGTAGTATATTAGAAAGATAAATGAATGACAAACTAACCAAAGGCAGAGGGTTGGAATAAAGGGAGCATTTTCAGGATAGCAATCTGTAACTCGTGGTGTGCCACAGGGACCACTGCTGGGGCAGAGTTACTTACAATATATATTAATGATTTAGATGAGGAAAGTGAATGTAATGAAGACACGTTTGTAGATGACATAAAAATGGATAGAAAGCAAATAGTAATGACAACACAAAAAATCTGCAGAGTGATATAGGCAGGTTAAACGAATGGGAAAAGTCTTTGCAAAGAGAATATAATGTAGGAAAATGTGAGGTTATGCACTTTGGCTGGAAGAGTAGAGAAGCTGAATATTATTTAAATGATGTAAGTCTGCAGAAAGTTACGGAAGAGAAGGATTTGGAATTCCTTACCTGAATCACTAAAAGTTAGCATACATGTTCAGCAATGATAGGAAAGGCAAATAGAATGTTGGTCTTTATTTCAAAGAGAATGAAGGAGGGGTTGAGTAGTTTGAGCCTATGCTCATTGGAATATAGAAGAATGAGAAGTGACCTTATTGAAGCATGCGGAATTCTTGGACGACTTGCCAATGTAGATGTGGAGAGGGTGATTTTTCTTGTGGAAGAGTCTAGCGTCAGAGGACATAATTTCAGAACAAGGGGTCACTGATTGAAGACAGATTCTGTCTTCTGAGGGTAGTGAATCTGTGGAATTCTTTACCACATACGGCTGTGGAAGTTGTGTTATTAGGTATGTTCAAGGTCGAGATAGACAGATTGTTAATCAGTAAGGATATTAAGGTATATCAGGAAAAGGCATGAAAGTTGAATTGAGAATTATCAGCTCAGCAGTGATTCAATAAATGGTGAAGTAGTCTCAATGGGCTCAATGACCTACTTCTACTTTTGTGTCTTATGGCTTATCACAATTCTCCTGGTGCCATTTTGTTGATGCATGTGATACTGAAGGTTGCAGTCGATCAGCCTATGTGAGATGTGTGTAATGGCAGAATGAAACCAAGTGTTGATCCTTAGAGTGTGATGTTACAGGAAGATGTTAATGGCACATTTCCTTTGTGGAGCAAAGGAGATAACGGACCATCTTATGGCACTGCTGGATGCATGCAAGACCCTACACTGACATGAGTTGCTATTCCAGCTGACTGTGTCTGCTGGTGTGACAGTCCATTGGGAAGAATTCTGCCCTTCCTTCCAAATTTCAACTTGTGAACTTTCCTTTCTTCTAGGCCATCTCATTGGTACTTAAGGTCAAGTAGCACAGTGTGATGGATTGTTCCTGGCTGGCAGCATCTGAAGTGATGCACAGCTGGGCTTTAAATGTGGCACTAAAGATGTAGAAGCCCGAAGGTTCAGACAGTGGTGAGCGCTTCTGTTCCATTCCCCATGTGATTCAGGCCAGTAACACACCAGCATCGTGCTTGCATAACTAAGGAGGTAAGAAGTGGAAGATGCTGCAAGATAACTTGTCTCAGGCAATGGTGGACTAGATAGCAGGAAACAAACTTGTCTACGCATTTAAGCTGCAAATGGGAAAACTCAACCATTAATGCAAAAGTGATGGCCGAGATACTGACATGTTTATGTAACATAGATAAAGAGAAACTGCCCATATTAATTGATGGCACAAGTACTAGGTGCCACAGATAGGCACAAGATAAAGGGCAAATGATAGCCTGATTTTTTTTAAACACAGCAAGTGGTAATGACCTGAAACTCCTTGCTGATCATGTTTGTATGGTAGAAGCAGAGACAGTTTCAGATGAAAATTGGATGGCCGTTTGAACTGCATAACCTTGAGGTCATAATGGAGGATTGAACTGATTGGATTAAATTGCATTGCAAAGAACTGGCAATGGGTCAAATGACTTTTATCTAAGCTTCCATAATTCTATGATTCTGGCTATGATTTTAACTGGTGCCATTAAAATACTGTTGTCCCCATATTCAAGGCAGAATCCAGTCAAGGATTCTGTTGTCAAGTGAGAAAGTCGAGCAAACACCAACTGGAAATTGTGCATTTTATTCTGCCAATGGAGACAATGAACAATAAAGAGTAATTCACTTTGACAAACATGCAATCATGTCAGTCCGTGCACATCTTCTCAAGCATGAGATCAGAATATTCAACAGTTTAATTAAATGATACCCAGTGACCCAAGGAAGTGGATATATCTAAAATTAATTATTTGGCAGGGTCATTTGAAAGGTTAATTGGATTTTCTCCCTTCGCCCCCACCACTCATTGTCTATCCTACATAATTGTTTTCACTGATGTTTTCAGTTCAATGTCAGGTATATTTAAACTCTATATTTTAAATCAATATTAGAATATACAAATTGGATATTAAGGCTGATATCTGCATTGTGTGTGAGATCAACTCCAAAAGTAGTAACAAAATTATCAATGCATCATGTATGATTCAAACATAAAATTCTGAGGGGTCACTTGGCAGTATAGGTGTTGAGAAGATGCTTCCTCCTGTTGGTTAGTCTAGAACTATGGGGTAACAACTTCAAAACAAGGGGTTTCCCATTCAAGATGAAGTTGAGGATGATTTTTGTTTTCCCCTCAGAGGAGCTTTAGTTCTTGAATTTCTCTCTCTCAGAGAGCAGTGGAGGCTGCCTTGAACATATTCAAGGCAGAATTAGATTTTTGACTGACAAGGGAGTCAAAGATTATGGGAACAGACTGGAAAAAGGCAACTATCAGACCAACAATCAACTTATTGATTGGTGGAACAGGTTGAAGGGACCAAATAGCCTACACCTGTTCCTATTTTTTGTGGAATTTATGTGACCCATGACTTTTAGTCCAATCTTCTCAAATCCAACAGTTTGAGGCTAAGAAAGGGTTACTTCAGCCAGGTACTTCACCAACTGATCTACTTAGTCACTGTTCTCTGCCGCTAGTCATGCACCATCTGAGGTTTGCAATCAATTAAGAACTTATTATAACCTTTAAGTCAGAGTGCTACTTCAATTCCTCAGAAAATGTACAAATTGACTTTCCTGTATATTTGAGTCACCTCTCATCCAAACTCAAATGCCTCCATGGCAACAAGATTACAGCTAAAGAAATCAGGAGTAGTGATTTTCTTTCACTGTGACATTTTACAGAATCACCAATTCATAATGGTGCAGGTGGCCATTTGGTCTGTCATGTCTGCACTGACTCTCTGAAGATCATTATGACTTAGTGTCATCCTCCCACCCTGTCCCCGTAACCCTGCACATTGTTTCTGTTTAAGTGACTGCCTATTAACATCTTGACTGTCTCGAGTGAACCTGCCTCCATCACTCTTCCAGGCAGTCCATTCTGTACTATAACTACTCACTGCATAAAAATGTATTTTTCTCATATTGCATTCAGAGGAACTGTAAGTGAAAAACCTCATTTACGGACAAAAATAGTTAATTGGACAAAAAAAGCTCAGGACTGAGGAAGAGGCAAAAAAGTTCAAACAAAACAAAATGTTTATCTTAACTGGTATTTTTAAAGAAGAATTTGCATATGCTATCCTTTCCTAATTTTCAACATTATTTTTGGAAAAGTGAGAACAGCTAAGAAATGAATCGAGGTAATACCCTTGTGTGCTCGACAATAACCTGAAATCATACTAATCTCTGACACAGTGGGATTTTGATCACTCTGTAAAAGAATTAACATCATTGCTTCAGGCAAGGTGACGGTGGTAATCACCTGCTATAATTCAAGTTGAAGACCTGAATGCTAGGGAAGAAATTACATCATGTGTCCTTGCACAGATATTTTCATCACTGGCTTCCTCTTTTGCAACAGAAATGGATTTCTTTAGTAGGTCTTAAACTTTCAAAACAGTTGAAATCATTTAATAGCTTGATAAATAAAACGTGCATTAGTAAAGTGAAATGTTACTGTTTAGATTTAACTCAGAATCAACCATCTAGGATTGAGTGGAGGCAGGGGATGATGGGGACAAGGTGTTCAATTCTCTTAAAAGATATGAAGAGGCAACGGGACATTGGCTGGGTTTTTCTTCTCAGCATGGAAAGTACAAATTTCCATAGGCATTTCACAAGCAAACCAACCAATTGAAATAAATTATCCCCAACTGCAGGAACATAAAATATTAAGTTAATGGTAATTGTTTAAAATTACCTCTTTCACAATAGGAAACAAGTTAGTAGACTTGATATTTCATCATATATGGACAGCCTAGAATGTAAAGTGTCAACTTAGTCACACCGCAACAAGTTACATTATCTACATTGATTCCTGGAACCAATCTAAAACAATTCATAAGAGCAAAAGCCTTCAGGCCGTATGTTTTGACAAGCAATGAATCTCGTAAATACTAACTATAATTCTAAATATAGTGAGGAATATCCATTACGGGAGTAACGGATTCATTTGGCTCCTTACTTTACATAATATCAACTTTGAATGGTTATGTTATATACTGCAGTAAAATGAAAAGTGTTTTTGGGTAGTGAAAAAGAAGGGTCAGCCATGCTGTCCCTGAACGCAGTCTCATAATTCAATAAGATCACAATTACCATGTATATGACCTCCATTTACTACCTCAACTCCAAATCCCTTTTTAGAATTTTATGGAATTTTCCCAGCTCCCATTTTGTCAGTCAGTTGTCTATGTGTGTCGTGCCTTACTTCAGGCTCAACATTGGTTAATCCAAAAGGAGTGTCAGAAGCGAGTTAGTGAATTAGCACCATTAAAGGTCTGGATGATTAAAATTAAAATTAAAATACATCACAAGATGTATAATAGCCAGAAAACAAAATGGTCTTTGATTTGAATAGATGAAGATGAAATAATGAGAAATAGCCAAAGGATAGAAATGGCCCAAAAGTCAAAAATCATGATGGTGGCTAACTATATTACTGTGTCGAGGTGGGAGGGCTTTGGTTGCCAGGGACTTCTCTTCTATCATGTCTTGATGGGAGTATTGGAATGATTGTCTTAGTAAAGGCACTCACTGTCTTTCTGTCTCTAATCTGGAATGCCACATAAGGCGCTTTCTTGGACAGGCTGTCTCTAGCCTTCCCTTTTACTTCAGGGATGCTGTATATCGAGGCCTGTCTCTTCTGGCTGGAATTGGTGGAACCAGCTGTGATTCAGTTCTGGTAGTTGAGGCCTCAGGAGGGACAGTATCCAGGCTGGTCCAGTATCCAGGCCTGGATCAATAACAGGAGCTGGTTCTAGATCAGGATCAGGAACTTGGATTGGATCCTCCTCAATGATTTATTTCGGAGCTCCCTTCCCCCCACTCCCCCATTTCTGAAGAAGAGTCCCGACCCGAAACATCAACTTTCTTGCTCCTCTGATGCTGCCTGGCCTGCTGTGCTCCTCCAGCTCCACACTTTGGCATCTCTATTTAAGAACAAGGTAGTGGTTTTCCATCTGCTGAGCCAAATCCCCTAGCTTCCAACAGTGGCAGGAAGTCAGTTAAACCATTTTAGAGAAAAACTCTGTCTGAGTGTTTGACTGCTGGTGGGGGACATTTTCCAGATTGGCTGGCCACATAGGCTACTGCTGCTAGCTCAGTAGCCCGAGTGCTTATTTTGTTGGGGAGCTTCAGCACTAACTCTATTAGAGGTTCACCATTGTGGTTCTCCATACATGTATACCACATCCTGCCTTTCAGTGTCCATTCTCCCCATAGAAGGTCCATCTACAAATATTCTTATTTTGGGTCTCTTTTCTGCTCCCCAGTTTCTCTTGGATCTTCCGCCATTGTACATTGGCACAAATAATCCCTTGGTGACATTTGTTGCCACTACCTGAAACTCATGAGATTCTCCTCTGTAGCTGAAGTTATTGGCTAGGAAGGTGACGTCTTTGGTACATTGAACCACAATCTTGCGATCCTTTTATGTTAGGGTCCTGAGTGCTATGCAGTTTTGGCTGCCAGTTCAGTGTTTAGAGGGAAAGCAGAGTTAATGTTTCTGGTCCAGTGACCCTTCTTCAGATCTAGCTCTTACCTCATGGGTCCGAGACCCTATTTTAGCTTCTTTGTATCCTTGTAGGTTCCCAACCCAACATTTGACATCTTGCTACCTCGTGGGTCCTCTGACCCTGTGTTTGGCACCTGCCTCTGTTTTCTGCAGGTCTCATCCCTGTACTAGGCTATGCTAGATTTCCTTTTCCAATGGATCCCTGACCTTGTACTAACTCTGGCTGTTTTTCCTTCTCACATTACACACGCTCGTTTTATGGCCCAAATGCTGGTCAAAAACCTTGACCTTCTTTCACCCACTTGATCCCTGGGCATCACGTGATGCAACTGCCCACTTAATTCATTCTCAGTCTGAAAGTCTGAGAGTTCAGAATTGGTGGGGTTCAGCTTCAGGGGTTATATAAATATTTCCATTATAGGACGACCCAGGGACACAAATGTTGTCCATGCTTTAGACACTTAACCAGTTTATGTATTAAAAATATTTTACCAAAGTGTTCTTGTCAGTGAGCTGGGCAAAGTTACACAGAATTAATTTTGTTGTTCAACTTGATTTTATTAACAGAATATTCTTTATTAAAAACACCATGTGAGCATTTCGCAAATTCCCATCTACTATTTATCAGGCTCTAGCCATCTGACAAATGATATTATCCACAACAATCCGTATGTTTCAACTATGCCACTGGAATCTCTTTCCTCACCAGTGTACAGCTGCCTCTCTTCCACGAAGGTCAGGGCGGATCTACTCCGCAGTCTTCTTGGGTTGCCACACATCTTTTGCCACAAGTCTTGCTGCAAGTCTTTGCTGAGTGGTGGCTTCCAGTTGTCTGTTTTTAATCACTCCTCATGCCATACCTTCCAGAATGTTCTGTGGCCTTTGGCTAATGGGGTCATTAGCTGGGTTCGAATCATCCAGAGGGATCATCCCTTTACTTTGCCATGCTGTGGAGGAGTAAAGTGCGATTTTTCAGGCTCTGGCTGGAAATCAAACTGCCAGACAGTTTGGCTGATACTTCTCCAATACACAGTCCTTGGGCTGGTTGGTAACTGGTTCCCCCTGAAACTTTCCAACCTTTTTGATCTTGATTTTCACTGTTCTCCATAGCCAATAGCTGTTGGTAGCTGGTAGCTTGGCCAATTTTCTGCTCCGGTTTTGGGTAAATTCCTCTGGCTGTGGGTCAGTTTAGAATGTCCAGTTTGAGCACATGGTCACTTGTCTACTCTGATGAATGCAGCCCACACGTTGAAGATCCAGGGTTATGACCGTGCATAAAGGAGATGGAAGAAGGGATATTCCTAAATGTACTGAAACTCTATATTAAGTCCTGAAGGCTTCAGGGTCCCCAAGCGGAAAATAAGGTGCTATTCTTCTAGCTCGTGCTGAGCATCCGTGGAGCACTATAGCAGGCTCAAGTCAGAAATGCTGGTCAGGGAACACAATGGCAGGCAACCAGAAGCTCAGGATCATTCTTGCATACAGAACATAAGTGTTTCACAAAACCATTACCCAGTCCACATTTTATCTCCTCAATGTAGAGGCCATACTGTGAGCAGTGAATACAGAGACTAGATTGAGTAAAGTGTAGGTAAAAGCTGCTTCAGCTGGAAGGTGGGTCTGAGGCCTTGGATTGTGAGGAGGAAAGATACAAAAGGGCAGGTATTACACCTTCTGTGATAGTATACGAAGGTGCTTTTGCAGTGTGGGGAGGTATTGGGGATGGAGGAGGAGTGAATCAGGGTTTCCCAGAGGGAACAATTACAATGGAAGGGTGGGGAGGGGAATGTGTGCCTCGCCTTGACATTCCTCTGGATGTGTTGGAAATGGCAACTTGTGATCCTTTGGTGGGTTGAAAAGTGAAGAGCTAGGGACCCTTGATGTTGTAAGAGGGAAGAGGAAGAGTGAGGGCAGAAGTGCCAAAATGGATCGGACATGGCTAAAGGCCCTATCCACCATTTTGATGGGGAACCTCAGTTGAGGAAAAGGTTGACATTCTGAGTAAGGTGGCATTATCAGAACAGATGCAACAGAGACAGAGAAACTGGGAAAATGGTTGACTGCCACTTCAACACACCAATGTGTTTCCTGGGTGACATTTCCATGTTAGGCTTGCTGCAGTTCTTCACTGAGGCTTAACACAAATTGGAAGAGCAGCATCTTATTTTCTGCTTAGAGTACCTGCAGCCTTCAGGACTCAATATCAAGGTCAATAATTTTAGAGCCTCAACATCTCCTTCCATATCCTTCACCTATCCCCATACCCCTCACCTTATCATCACATATAGAGATAAAAGGTACTGCAGATGCTGGAGAATCCAAGATAACAAGCATGGGGCTGAATGAACACAGCAGGTCAAGCAGCATCATAGAAGCAGGAAAACTTGATGTTTCGGGC
>JAHRHZ010000111.1:3125731-3148340 GCA_024137785.1 Ginglymostoma cirratum | reverse complement strand
CAGCCCCATGCTTGTTATCTCTTATCATCACATAGGCTGCTCTCATCACAGCCCCTCCTGTCTTCAGCTTTTAAACCATCTTTTCCTCATTATGAATCAGTTCTAAAGAAGGGCCACTGGACCTGAAATGTTGACTTTGCTTTCTCTCCACAGATGATGCCCCTGCTGCTGAGTTTCTCCAGCAATTCTGGTTTACTTTTAGGATCCTGTTCATTTCTCTTTCCACCTTGAAGATCAACTTTTAATTTTATCTTGCATCCATCATCACAGGAAGGTTCCTTTATATTCACCCCATTAAAACCTTTGGACAGTTTAAAGCGTTTGATTAAATTGCTCTTCAATCATCTGTGTGTCAGGAAATCTTCAACAGGTTTACACAAATTTTCCTCATAATCTAATTCTTAAAGCCTCAGGCTTATTCGAGTAAATCTGTATCACATTCTCTCCAGTGCCATATATTTTGCCCAATTCTCCTACACAACCCTGCAAATTCTTTATACGTTGTAAATATTTCCTTTTCAGCATATATTCAATGTACTTACGTAAAAACATACTCTTACAGTCATAAACATCTATGGCTTTTGGTGCAGAAATACAATATATGAAGCACTTTTATGAATGGAATAAGCACAGGCCAAGTATTAGCAGTCAGGGAGAGGGAGAAAGATAAAAGTTTTCACACTAAGCTGAAAGACTCACCATTTTCAGTAAAATGTATGAGAAGATCAAACATTTTAATTTCTAATAAAACTCTCATGTGGCAGGTCAAATTTTTTCAAACCCTTTTCATCAATCCTTCATCGCATAATCCAAGGAGGCATGAAAAACCTGGTAGATCAAAACTGAAATGATAAAAGGAGAAACTGGTAATGTGTACTCCAATGTCACATATACATGCTTGTAATTAAATGTCACCAGTAAAACCAACTTTCAAAAGGAAATGTCATGCTAAATGGAACAATCTACTGCAGGTGGTTATGAGACATGAACTAAATTTACCCATAACTATGACTCCGCATACATGCAACAAGAAATTTGAGGGATCGGGGTAGAAGTGTTGGGTAAAAGAATCTCAAAAAGAAAAAAAAACAAAAATTGTGGATAATACATACTATTAATATTGGCTTGGTATACCATAACATGGAGGTCCACTGCAACCAATATATTCATTTGTAAGTGTTATTGCTGCAGTGCTTCACTGAGGCTTTACTGTTTTGCCCCCTCTGGAATGGCAGCTGTTTTCAGGAGTCTATGTTAGAAGGAAAATAGAAATCTGGACACTTCTGTGTTGCAGAGAGAAAAAAGAATTCCCAGGTTTTTATCCTTCCACAATTTGAAAATTAAAAGTGGAAATATATGGTTTTCACTTATGATTACACAAGGCCATGTATCTTTTGGAGGAGCTGGATTTGATAATTTTGTGAGACAAGCTGACATCAAGTGCCTTTGGGTTGAAAAACTGCAAAGCAATAGCCTTTTAGATTTTTGTTTCAGTTTGTCAGGCTCTTAGAAAGATGTTGCATTAAGATCTTTAGGAAGCCTTGAAACGAAGACTGGTCTCACACTCTCTCTCACATACATGCACCCTCTGTGAGTGCAAAATAAATGCATTCAAACACTCTGGAAAGAAGAACTTCTAACTCAAGCAAAGACCGATGTTGTTGTGGATCACAGATCCAAGCGGTTCTTTTCAGATTCGGTTAAATGTAGTTCAAAGAAGGCGTGACAACAGCAATTTGCTTAAATATAAACATGTACTGAATAATAATGAAAGAAGAAGAGCATTTAATAAGTAAATAAAAAGAATGTAAAAGCAAGAAAAGAAAATAACAAGCCTCATGCCCTTCTGTTTGTCACGGACCCCTCAATCGATGGTTGGTCTGAAGGCTCAAATTTTTCCTGGCACCGTTCACGATCCCGGTCCGAGGTGAAGTCCAGCAACTTTGAACGAAAATCACTGTCTTGTACAATGTAATAAACAGCAAGGCACAGAAAAACCACCGCAGAAAAACACATTGATTGTGCCGGTTTCGATAAGGACAGTAATGTTCAAAGAACTCGTTCAACGTCATGCAGCTACCAAATATCATCAACAAGTTGAGCCGTTCAGCCCATCCTGTACAATTCACCCCTGATGATATTTGACCATACATGTTACAATTGCAGATGCAAATCAGCGACAGCTGTGCGGGAATCTATAATGTGTAAAATACACTAGAACATTAAAACTACAATGAAAATAACTAACATCAATATGAACAATACAACAATAGAGTGTGTAACCAAATTAATGATCACTGTGGCCTTTGGGGACCCACTCATAAATATATCCCACCCGTGATGTACAGTCAAAGCTGTGATGGAACCAGCGAGCTGCGTCACGTGCATCTTTGCCTCTGATGGGATCAAAATTGAGAGGAGCCCACAGACGATTAGTGTTTTCATGCTCACGCTAGTAGAAATAATATCCTTGTTGGATATTATTGAGCTCAGAGCCCAGTGGCCTCAATATTGACTTTACCAGCTTCAAAATTCCTCTACCCCAAGCCTTATCCCATGTCCAGCCTTCGTCCTCTTCACCTCCCTGACCTGACCATCTTCCTTCTCACTTATCTGCTCCACCCTTCCCACTGACCAATCACAAAAACCCCCTGCCTGCACCCACATATCACCATCCCACCTACCCTTCGTCCAGCCCCACCTCTCCACTATTTACATCTGGGCTTCACTCCCCCTTCCCAGTCCTGACGAAGGGTTTTGGTCTGAAGCATTGACTTTCCTGCTCTTTGAATGCTGTTTGACCTACTGTGCTTTTCCAGCTTCATGTCTATTGACTCTGGCTTCGATTATCTGCATTCCTTACTGTCTCCACCTTAGTCCTAGCTCAGCCTTCCTTCACATACACTAACTGTCCTAACAAATTACAATTCCACCTACTGGTTCAATCATACAAATGCACAAATTGGGGTATCTGTATGTCATCTGATGGACCCCTTCATTCAATCCATCGTTACTCCTGCCAGAGTCAATATTCTTTCATTTCTGTAAGGTTTTGACATAATGGCCAATCACACCCTTTATTTTGATTGTAATTCTTTTTACATCCCTTTCACTAATACGACTTTCATTGCTTTAAAGTCAGTTTCTCAATGGATTTTGTGTCAGTGTCCTTTCGTTTAAAGTATTTTTTGTGCTCTTCCAAGCCAGTGACCCTTTCGTCAAGTAGGTAAACATGTCTGAAACCCATTTTTTTAGTGCATGCTTTTTCATACCATCTCATGTTGTTACCACCGAGGTAACATTCAATTTTGCACACTTATATCGGCGTCCTAGACCATGTCCTGCCTTCTTGACACCCACATGATCTTGTCAAATGATGCATGAGGTTTTACTTATCTCTCCACATATGGTCCTAATGCCTCAGGTAGTGGCTTGATCACCAATTCATTCTATCTTAAAATGAAAGCTATCATTTGGTGCTCTCATCTAAACATCCTTTGTACTAAAATGCATTTTAACTTCAATTGCAATTTCAATCCATTATTTTAATTTCTTTTTGTCTCTTGCCACCAGTCTCCACCCTTAATTACGTCATCTCATCCAATTTTGCAATTTAACTATTACCATCATATCTAGTTCCAGAGATCTGCAGAGATTTGTAGTCCATGGAACATAATCTTATAATATCTTAAAACAGAATGTTTGTTTCACGCACAACATACATTGTTTAATCTTCCTCTAAGATGACCCATGCTTTTTTAAAGATACTTGATAATTCATTCTAGATATTTGATCTATCTCTAAGTAAATTTGTCCAAATTCAAAATTCTGTTTACTTCCTTAAAGTCACTAACCATTTTCATGTATTGAAACCACTGAGATGATATGCATGCACTTCATAATTTCCTAAAATCCCTTTAAAATTTCAGGAAATTATGCCATTTAAATGTTTTAGAATACCAGGGCATGTGAGTTTTAATATAGTTTTTGTCACGAAACGCTTACGTGTACCCAAGCTCAGTGGTTTGGGGATTCCTGAAACTCACTGCAATTCATATTTCTACAGTACTTCCACAACACTGAAATGTACTATTGATGAATAGCTTGATGGTTTAAAGGTGCCTTATCCAGTGTGTTGCAATGTTGTAATTCTGCAAACAGGTTCCGCATTCACTGTCTCCAATTTCGGAAAAGAAAACAAGACAAACTGCATCCATTCTATGTCAAGCAGAAGGGGTTAATTAGTATTAATCTAATACAGATTCAACAAGGAGGGTGGCATGTTTACACTTGCATGAAATGACATCATCCATCTCTCCTCCTCCTTGAAGGAAGGAAAACCCACCCCTTTGTTAAAATTTGCTCTTCTTGAACTCCTCACACGCAGGGAGCTGTATTTTCAACATTCTAATGTTCTTATCGCTATCCTATTCCAAACATGGTAATATCTGGAATTAAAATTTACCAAGTCCAAACACAACACAGAGCCAATTCCAAAAGGTAATTTTTGTAACCAACCTTTACAAACAAAATTTTAGAATCAACATTTAATCCCAGGTTTTTTGCTTTACACAACCACTGATGGTTTCTTAAAAGGACATTACATTAACAATAAATGTTCCACACTAATACAGGCACACATCAGCGTACACTACACTTTCAAATCGCTATTCATTCCCAAAATGCAAACTAAAACTTCAAAGTACCCCAGATCTCGATCTCAAGGGAACAAAAATACACAAACTGTACAAGATGACATTTAGCAACAGACAAAGGTGTATATGAACGAGGACAGAGTTAACACTTCTAAAATGTTCAGTGCATGTGCACAGCACAGAAACCTGGCTTCCAGTTCTCTCTTTTTCCAGTTATAACTGTGCCCCACCCTTTTTCTGGGTCATTACCATCCTCCATCCCTTTGGGGTCCTAATTGTGCTAGCATATTAACTACAGATCCAAATCCAGAGATAGCTTTATTCCACCCTGGAATACAGAAGGTCTCTGGAGCATCAGGTTGTTTTTCCCTTCCCCTAAACATTTTCCCAAATCCCATCGTCATCACCAAAAAGGTCTTGGATCACAGGATGTATCCAAACTGTTCTTTTTGGATTTGGTTTAATGCAGTTAATCGAAGGCTTGACCACAGCAATTTGCTTAAATATGAACATTTATTCAGTAATAATAAAAGTTAAAAAATAAAGGAATATTTATTAAGTAAATAAAAAAAGAATGAGATAGAAATGAATGAAAAAGCCTCATGCCCTTCTGCCTGTCAGGGACCCCTCAATGATGGCTGGTCTGAAGGCTTAGGTTGTTCCTGGCACCATTCATGATCCCGGTCTGAGGTGAAGTCCAGCGACTTGGGACGATACTCTCTCTCTTATGCAGTTTAACAAACAGCCAGCACAGAAAAACACGTTGACTCTGGCGGCTTAAGCACGTACTGGAATGTTCACAGGACTCATTCAAGGTCATGCTGCTGTTGAATATCATCAACAAGTTTAGTCATTCAGCCCAACCTGTACAGTTGTCAAATTAACCAGATATTGAATTGAGAGTTATGTATCACTGACGTCAACACCAATGCAATCTTCTTGCCAAATATCAAAACAATTGTGGAAAAAAATCTCTTCACACCACCCCCATCATTTGGATCCTAGATCCACAGAATTTGTTCTTTTTTTGTCTTTATAATCCTCTTATAATATTTCTGCACAGTGTTCTGTCTTGATCTGTCCTATGTTTGAATGAATGTGTGTGTGTCTTTCAGTTTAAAGGGGATGTAATTTAAATTTGAAGAGTAGTAGTTAATAATCAATGTTGCCACTCGATACCGGATAAGTTTATAGATGAAACTTCATGAGAGTTTCTTTTGACCTGGGTAGCTGTCAAACTGAGGTGAATTAATGACCTTGCTTTTTCAACTTGTCATCTAAACATTTGTGACAACCCATGGAATACTGGGACTAGATTTCCAATGCACTCGAGATTCATGACAAGCTCCAATAGAATTCAGCATCAGTGGATCAGTTGACTATTTGTATCTTCTAACCACAGAAAGTTCTGGAGAAATTCAGCAGATCTGACAGCTTCTGTGGAGAGACAAAAACGAAGGAGAACATTCTCCTCCCCCTAAGTGCATAAGGAGGCCACAGCTTTTACTGGGCAAACTCTGGACTTGGCATATAACTCATCCCCTGATTGTTGTCAAGAACAACAGATACATGGCAATGAAACCACTTTCAGCTTCCCCTCTATGCTACCATCTTAATTTGGAGATATGCTTGACTGCTGCTGGGTCAAAATCCTGAATTCTCTTCCTGCCAGCATTCTAAGCCTCCCTACATTACATGGACTGCAGAACTGCAAGACTGTGGCTCACCACCATGAAGGCAATCAGAGCTGCGCAATAAATGTTGACCTATCCAGAAATGTCCACAGTGCTGAAGAATTGTTGAAGAATTAAAGAGAAAACATTATTTTGCACTTTGAGGAACCCTCCAGGGAAAGGTTATCCTTGAATTTTTCCCATTCCTGAATCAAACGGATGAAGTCAGGAAGGCAATATACAATCTGACCCTGCCTTCCTACTGTTTCAATGACATCACCTTCTGCCCCCTCACAACCCCCAAGCTTCAGGAAATTAAATTGGTGAGAGGGAGTTGGGTTGTAGGGAGAATTAACCGCTGCTTGTGTTCTGCCAGAGCAGGAAGTTTTAAATCAATGTGTACTAAAGGACTAAAACACAATGAGCTTTTCATGTGTCACGCTACCTGTTAATCCTTGGACCGTTTTCCATTCTTTCCAACCCGCTTTTTAACATGCAACACTCAGGCTGTTAGGATCAGAAATTTGACTGTAGTCAGCTGAATGAAATATTATAATTTCCTTTTCTGGAAATGACAGGGAGCTGACAGGGTCATAATGTGCCTGCAGTAATGTCTTATTTCATTCCTCTCAAACAGTCTGAGTTATTTAAGAAATTTCAATGTCTCTAATCCATAAATACACAAGAAATAGGAGTAGGAGCAGACTACGCAGCCCATTGAGCCTGTTCCACCAGTCAATCCACTCATGGCTGAAGAGAGGAAGGAAATTCCTGTATTCATATAACACCTTTCATAATGCAATCTATGAATTATTTTCTGAATCTGAAATTTAATCATTGTAGAAGATCTGAGAGCTAAATTCCACACAGTACGGCTCTTTAAACAGGAATGGAGAAAATGAATTGATCATTTTGCTTTAATGGGTCCGGGATCACCATTGATCAAGACATAAAATAGCATTCCTTAGCACTTCAAGCAATGCTGAATGTCTGTTTTACGCCACTGAGAGGGCAGAAAGGATCCAATTTGAAAACTAATAATTCTAGCAGTTCACACTCAGCATTGCACTGGCGTGTCAGCCTAAATGATGTGATCAAGTCGATGCAGTGTAACCATGACATGCTCACTCATGTAAGGTGGGCCAAAAATCCCCACCAGTTGTTGGACATACCCTGGACTTAAAAACCCTCTCAAGGGAGAAGTTATGGGAATTATAGCATATTGGACTAAAGTCACTGGGACTCCAGGAACTGAGCCAGGGAAAGGCTGGCTGGAACAGACTGGAGAGTATACAAGCCCAGGGACAGATGTCTGGGACAGGAGCTAACTATGCAAAACTCAAAGCTGTTCCAGTACAGTTACAACACTGGTATCTACCCAACAATGTGGAAAATTGCCCAAGTATGTCCTGTGTGTAAAAAGCAGGACAAATTCAACCCAGCCAATTACCCTCCCATCAGTCTACTCTCGATCATCATTAAAGAGATGGAAGGTGTCGTCAACAGTGCTGTCAAGCAGCACCTGCTCAGCAATAACCTGCTCAGTGATGCCCAGTTTGGATTCCGCCAGGGCCACTCACCTCCTGATCTCATTACAGCCTTGGTTGAAACATGGACAAAAGAGCTGAATTCCAGAGGTGAAGTGAGAGTGACAGCCCTTGATATCAAGGCTGCATTCAACCAAGTGTGGCATCAAGGAGCCCTAGCAAAACTGGAATCAATGGGTATCGGGGGCAAACGCTCCGGTGGTTGGAGTCATACCTGACACATAGGAAGATGGTCGTGGTTGTGGGACGTTAATCATCTCAGCTCCAGGACATCTCTGCAGGAGTTCCTCAGGGTAGTGTCCTAGGCACAACCATCTTCAGCTGCTTCAATGACCTTCCCTCCATCATAAGGTCAGAAGTGGGGATGTTCGCCAAAGATTTCACAATGTTCAGCACCATTCATGGCTCCTCAGATACTGAAGCAGTCCATGTTCGCATGAAACAGGATCTGTACAATATCCAGGCTTGGGCTGACAAGTGGCAAGTGACATTCGCACCACACAAATGCCAGGCTATGACCATCACCGATAAGAGACAATCTAACCACGTCCCATGATATTCAATGGTGTTGCCATCACTGAATCCCCCAATATCAAAATCTTGGGGGTTACCTTTGACCAGAAACTCAACTGGACTCACCACATTAACATAGTGGATACAAGAGCAGGCCAGAAGCTAGGAATACTGCTGCAAGTAACTCACCTCCTGACTCCTCAAAGCCTGACCGCCATCGACAAAGCACAAGTCAGCAGTGCGATGGAATACTCCCACTTACCTAGATGACTGCAGCCCCAATAACAGTCAAGAAGCTTGACACCATCCAGGACAAAGCAGCTCGCTTGATTGGCATTACATTTACAAGTATCCACTCTCTCCATCACCAACACTCAGTAGCAGCATTGTGCACTATCCACAAGATGCACTGCAGAAATTCACCAAAGATCCTCAGACAGCGCCTTCAAAACCCACGACCTCTCCTATCTAGAAGGGCAAGGACATCAGACATATGGGAACACCACCACCTCCAAGTTCCCCTCCAAGTCACTCACCATCCTGACTTGAAAATATATCGCTGTACCTTCACTGTCGCTTGTCAAAACCCTGGAATTCCGTCCCTAACAGCATTGTGGGTCAACCTGCAGCAAGAGGACTGCTGCGGTTCAAGCAGGTAGATCACCACCACTTTCTCTATGGCAGCTAGGGATGGGCAAGAAATACTAGCCAGCCATCTACCCCACATTGCACAAATGAATAGAAAAAAAAACAAAAGGAAAATATCCCATTCATGCCTCAGCTAAAACAATGCAAGCCAGTCTACAGGAAATAAACAACCTCAACAATTCTAGACCCTTTGGAGCCTACACAGGTATCAAACTATCGGTGCTCAGGCACAAAAGTATTGAACATTCCACAACATTGTGTTACGGGAAAACCCGTTTCATCTTGGAAACTTCACACCATGATGGAGACTGAACAGATTCCCATCCAAGAGGAAATGCTGGACATTCCAAACCCATCAAAACCAATCTTTCCAATCGAAAAATGATTATCACTCACTCCAGTACTCAGGAAACATTTTCAACTCTGAAGAGAGGAAAAATAGCTCACAGATTTAGCGGGATATAAGGAGATCCTGCAGTGAGGTATAACTGGAGATCCCGAGACCAGCGCAAGGGAAACAGTGAACTGGAAGGTGCAGTGAAAAGCGAAGGAAAAGGAGAGAGAAGCAAGAAAAGAGAGTGAGAATCTTGCACTGTGAGTGGGGCACCGCGAAACCGGTACAGCGAGACCAACTACTGAAAACTAATTACTAACCTCCACTCGGCATCTGGAGGCGACCGAAGGTATCCCAAGATATGACACACAAACCAGGGCAACACCAGCAACATTCTACACCAGCTGCAACAACAACCTGCTCACAAAACCACCAGGAGGAGGAAAAAAACCAAGGTATACACAGGCCGGTCCAACCACAACGCCAGATTGACTATTATCGGTGCCTGCGGCCCTTCATGGAGTCCCAGCTATGGCAAGCCACTACAGAAAGAGCTAGTCAAAATTGAGGTTTTCACACCAGGGGTGAGCCTAAAGTCATCGAGACCTCTAACCCAGCTGGGCTAGCCATAGACAGGGAAACGAGGTTTGGAGTCAATGGTATAGGGCACCCCTGAGGAAGAGAAGTGGATTAGAACAGGTAACTCACACTCTCTCTCTTACTTAAAGTATAGTAACAGTCACCCATTGTATTTATTCTACCCACTGCAGTAATTGCCCACTGGGAGACAGTCTCAGAGACAGGTTTCAATTTGATATTCACTTTCTTGTTTTGTAAACATATCAATTTTGCTTGTTTGTTCAATAAAATCAGAGTTTTCTTGGCCTCTGAAATGTCTGCCTTCAGTGTTATTCCACCTCACCACATCACACACATAAGCCCAGTGTCAGAATTAGGGAGCTGGTAAACAATGAACCAGGCAGCACTCCCTACACTTCAAAGCAAGACTAGCTGACTAACTGCACCCAGCACTGATACTAATAATTGGGAAGATTGAGAACACCCCACCTCAATTCTTTGAACCTGAAAGCGCTGCTATGTAGCATGTAAAAAATAGAGTTCTGAGTGACTATTATAAAACTAAACTAGATTGGTGATATGGTACAAGTCAGATTTGATGTCGTAGGTGTCCAAAACGCATCCAGTGAAAGGAAGTGTTATAACTTGATTTCAAGGTGAAAATATTGCAGTGTGAAGAGTGACACGATTCATTTTGGTTGAAGAAAAGAGGAGATGCAGTATAAAGGACACAATGCTATAAAATTGGTACTGGAACAGAGGGGCATGGGGCTATACATAAATATAACATCAAAAATGGCAGGACAGGTTGAGACACTGGTTAATAAAGACATTGGCACCAACAGTAAAACAAGAATGTTTGGTTAAAATTATAAAAGAACACTGGCTGGTCTCAACCTTTTGTTCTGGGTGCCACAACTTTTGAAGGAGGCAAAGGCATTACAGAGAGCGCAGACAAGTTTCACATGAGGAGCTCCAGGGAGGATGAACTTAGGTAATGTAGACTGATGAGAGAAGTTGGGACTGTTTTCCTTGCAAAAGAGAAATATGTGTTAAGATTTGATAGAGGATTCAAAAATCATTTCAAGGTCTACCAGAATAGAGCCGGTAAAACTGTTCCCATTAGTGGAAGAATCAAGATCAAGAGGGTACAGATTATAGCTAATTAACAAAAGAAACAATGAAGCACAAGAAGAACCATTTTCACACACTCTTTGGGATTTGGAATATTCTGCCTGACAACGTGGTGGAGGCAGGTTCAATCAAGGCTTTTAGGTAGGAATTAGATAATTATCGAGTTATTGAGTCAAACAACATAGAAACAGGTCCTTCAACCCACTGTGTCTATGCTGACCAACAAACACCAAACTATAGTAATTCCATGTACCTTCTCTTGGTCTACAGCTTACTATGCTCTGGCATTTTAAGCACTTACCTAGATGCTTCTTAAATTTTGCTAGAGTACTTGCCTCGACCATATTCTCAGGCAATGCATTCCATATTTCTACTGCCATATGAAAAAGTATTTCTTCATATCCCCCCTAAATTACTTACACCTTACATTCAATATATGCCCTATGGTCATAGGTACGTTTGATATGGGGAAATGATTCTCACAATCTACTCAGTCAACGACTCTCATAATTTTGTGTAACTCAATCATATCTCCCATCAGCCTCCTGACTCCAAGGAATACAATCCAGGCTATCCAGTGTCTCCTCACATCTGAGACATTCCATCCAGGCAACATCCTGTTAACTCTGCACCCCTCCAATGCAATCATGTCCTTCCAATTGTGCTAAAAAACCAAAGCTTTATAAAGTTGCAACAAGACTCACTTCGCCATATTTAACTGAAAAGGAAGAAATAACTAGATTATAGTGAGGAGATGGAAAAGTGGCACTGTGTAAATTAATCTTTTGGAGAGCAACACAATAGTCCAAATTATCTCTTTGTGTACTATAGCCATTCAAAATAAATCTGACTTGGTGTGGTGATAAAGACAGCCCATTCCATCACACAAACCAGACCCCCATTCCACTGGCTTCTTCTATGCTTTGCACTGCATCAGGAAAGCAGCCAACATAATTAAAGATCCCTCCCACCCAGTTATACTCTTTTCTACCCTCTTCTATCAGGCAGAAGATATAAAAGTTTGTATACATGTACAAACAGGTTCAAGAACAGCTTCTTCCCTGCTGTTACCGGACTTTTGAATGGGCTTCTTTAATGTTAATGTTGATCTCTCTCTGCTCCTTCTCAACAGCTGTAACAATGTATCCTGTACTCTGTTCTGATACCCTAACGCACTTGTATAGTATGATCTGCCTGTAAAGCACATAGGATAACAATTTTCATTGTACCTCTGTATACATGACAGTCATAAATCAAATTAAATCAAAAGACAGCTGATAGGCCTTTCCTGTAGAATTGCTCAAGGACTGTTCACCTGTGAATTTTCCTTTGATTTTCATTTCCACCCTATAGCAGGATCAGGCTTTCTTCGGCATAAATCCTTGGCATAGGTAAATTGAAAGGAATTGAGAATCAAATCCGGAAATTTGTCATTTAAAATCTTCAGCAGAGACCCTAGACTTTTACAGGGAAAAGCTAATCATTGATAATTCTCTACTTTCATTACAGACCACAAGGTTCTCTCTCGCCAACACTTATATCAGGTGAAGTTCTAGCATAATGTGCTTGTTATAAGATTTGGGCAGTAAAATTATAAAATATGAAACTTTTCTGTCACAAGGCTAATCTGAATCTGATTTTCAAACTGAACACTGGGGGTGATATTCTAAGGCACTAAATGCAAATAAGACTGGGAGCAGAGGAGGAAACAAACAGTTGTCTTGATTCTAATCCTATCAACTTGGCAACTCCTTGACCAACTAAGTAATTGTGTTTCAGCATCTTCTGCTCCAGTCAATTGTGATTTTCTGCAGCCATAGAATAAATAAGTCAGCATACCGTTTAACCTGTCAGCACATCCTTTTAATCAGGAGCACTCCCCTTTAACCAGTGAGCATTCATTTCCATCAGTGAGTAATTTAACCAGTCAGCACACCTGTTTAATGAGTGAGCACTTCTGTTTAACCAGTGAGAACACGTTTAACCTATCAGTATCTCTTTTAATCAGTGAGTGCACCCTTTTAACAAGAAAATAAAATCAATTAACAAGTCAACACATTGTTTCACCTGCAAGCATACCTCTTTAACCAGTCAGCACACCCCTTTAAACAGTCAGCATCTCCTTTAAAGAGTGAAGTCACCATATTAATGAGCACATCAGTCAATTAATCAACATCCCTTTAGCCAGCAAAATATATCCCTTTAATAAAGGAATCTAACCTTTTTAACCAGTCAGCACCCCTTTAGCAGGGAGTACAATACTTTATCCAGAAAGCATAATTCTTTAGGCAATAAGCATAATCCTGTAATTATAGAATATATCACTTTATCTAGGGAGCACACACTATTAATTAGTGGGAATACTCCTTTAACTAGAGAACTCAATTTTTAACTCATGAGCACTTGGCCTGATCAGAAGATTTTGCTCATATGCACTCACTGCTCAAAAATGTCGGTGTGTTTAACATTGCACTAGTGATAACTTTGCAATCTCCTCCTATTGTTGTGAAAATAATCAGCTCTATATGCCTAACACAGGAGGCTGCAGTGCAAATATACCCCATGATAGTTAGAAATGTACATAAAATATGAACCAAAACGTGGTAAAGAAAGAGAGATGTGCATTTATAGAGTGGCTTTCACAACCCAGGGCATAAGGAAGAACTTCTTTTATGCAGGAAGAGATAATAATCTGGAAAGTGTTGCACACAAGGGTAGTGGAAATGGAGAAGGACAATGATTTCAAAAGAACGTTGGATGGCCACTAGAAAGAAATAGGCTTAAAGGCCTACAATAATAGACTAGGGAAATGGTACTGACTGCTTTATCTACAGAAAACTGGCATGCATTCTATTGCTGTGTTACATCATTTGTAAACTGCCAGGAACTAAACGTCATTTGATTATGTTTCCTGGTTGTCACAATATACTGCTACACTGTAATCATGCTGAGTAACAGAGTACCACTTAGTCTGCAAATCACACGAGGAGCCGACTGAATTGAAGCTTCAACATTTTAGGTCTAAAGTATTTCAACTTATGAGAACCAGGAGACATAACATGGTGACAGTGGGTGATCTTTCAGGAAATCCAAATAACTTAAACAAATATAATGCCAAAACAGACTGAAAGATCTGCCTGAATGGGAGAGAATGAAAAGTTGAGTGAAACATATGAAAATGAAATAGACACCTCAGCAAATAAGCACAGAGGATAAATCAGGGGGCTGACATTGTTGTAGATTCATTTGAAATGGTCAGGCAGAAGGGTAACCAGTATATAATGGCTTTCTGAAAAGGCACCAGTTAAGAGGAAAGGATCAAATACTGCCTTTCGTGGGCAGGAGATAAGGGATTAATTTGGTTCACTTACAAAAGACAAATGTTTTTCAAAACCTTTGAAATATTCCACACTCATCCCCAGCCAAGGTCAAATCTTTAGACTGACAGATATGAATTTCAAGACCTGAAGCAGTAGAGAAGTGAGTCCGTTAATAGTTTCATAACAAGATGGAAAACTGAACCCAGAAAATGTCAACTTAACAACACGGGTGGCAGGCTGCTGGGTCAGCTCATTTAGGCTTTGGCACATTTTACAATACAAAACAAATTGATTGGGAAGGATAAACTTACATTTGCAGACAGTGCTAGAGAAGATAAAACAAGGAACAGACAGGTAAAACATTGACCATCCAAACAACTCACCTTCAGGTTGAATCAAGAGAAAGGCAGCATGTCTTTTACAATCAAAAAGCAACCCAAAATAGAGGAGGATATACAAGAGCTATGAGTGACCACGTGAGTTCACAAGAGAAAGAAATGTCCCGCCAATGAATTAAGTTGCAGAGTTTGTGGAAAGTCTTGGGAAAAGAATAATTAAAGATAGAAATAGATCAAGGACAGAGCAGCAGATAAATGAGAAGAAAAAGAAACCAACACATACACACCCTGGAAGATGACAATGAGTTTGAGGACACAATAAATTTTGTCCTTTAAGATGCATGTATTGCAGACCTAGTTGACTCTCTCTCCTGATTCTTTATATCGAATGAAGTTTGAAGCCCTTGATTTCCCAATGAAGCCCTGGATGAGTTTCAAGAGAGATGCATCTTTGCAGACAAAGATCAACTAGCACTCTCTACCTCCCAACCTCACTGCCTGGGTTGTTTGGCTATTCAGGTAAGGTATTATTCTTCCTACTGGAACAGGAGTTCTTTTTAAGAATGCCTTGTTTCTCCTTGGTTCTTACAGTGATAAGATTTGCTATCTGAAGTCAGTTTAGATCATGTGGATACATGATCAATATGTTTAATGTCCAAATAAATGATTCCAAATTATGAGGTATTGCTGCACAACTGGGGAAGAATTGTGATTATTCACAGCTGCTAGTAGTAAATTGGTTTCTCCAAACCCATGTTGCTAAGTGCAGAACTCGGAGACATTAAATCTGTAACAAGGCTATCGACTTTGAGTTTTTCAGTAAGTCAATAAGGTATGAAAACTTCACAATATTTTAAATCCCTTTTCAAGAGACAGTCTGCAACTCTGGTCATATATGTCAGAGGAACCCTCCAGAAACTTGAATTAACTATTTGTGCAGAAACCATAAAAGTTCACCTGATCATCAACAAGCATCTTTACAAAATGTAATCCCCTTTTAAAACCAGTTTCAGAAAGTCCATATCTTGAAAATTGGAAGCAAGAAATCTTTACTGGACATGACTGAACACGGAAAAAGAAAGGTGTTAACATTTACATTAATGAAACAGATGGGTCTGCCTACCTAAGGTTTCACTACCTTTCTCAGTAATCTATGTTGAGAAAAAGGTGACACTCAGGGTTGACAGCTGTGCACACATTGAAAGTACATGCCAAGCAGAAACAAGGAAGATCTCGCAACAATGCACCTTATTGATTCAATAAGCCATTTGAATGATTTGTACATTTTCAGTATGAAGGCAGTGATAAGACAGTAAGGAAATGCTTAAAGTATTAATACAACTCACAGAAAGTGTTAATATAATTCAAAGGAAATCTTGAACAAGAGCTTCAAGATGTAGTAAAAGGTTATTGTCAGAGCGACAGAACCTACACATTAAATAAATTCCATCAAGGCAAAAACAAGACAAGTGAATGGATAGTAATTTACCTAGATCTGAAAGATTTTAACCTAGTCAGAAAGAGTCATCACTACCTCATTCCAACACTGGAAGAGATCACACTAGCACTGGCAGGGCCAAAAGAATACAGTAAGCTTGATATCAAAAATGGATATTAGAATCTAGAGCTTGAGGGGAAATCTTACGCTGTTGACAACAGTCAGCATGCACTTTGTCAGTTCAACTTTCTAGTTCTACCTTTGGCCTGAAAGTAAGCCAGGAAGAGCTCCAGCAGAGAGCAAGTGAGATTTATCTAGGATGTAGAGGCGCACTCATTAGAGGTGATGTTATCCCGATCTATGATGTAATTGAAACAGATCATGATTATCATCTACAAGCCAAACAGAGAAGCAAAGAAACTGGCAGAGTTGGAAAATTTGATGTAGAAATTTGAAAAATTCAAACAGATACATTGTGAAGAAAGCATTTTGTTTTTTGGAATGGTGCATGCATCTGGTGGAGTCCAGCTGAGTCACATCTGAGATGGAAGTCCTAAAAGACAACAAAAAGTTGAGGATCTCCATGAATTAGATCAAGGACATGGGTTCATCATAATTATTTGTTAAAAAGATGCAGCAATCCTTTTTGAGCCCGTGAAAGAAAATGTCAGATACTAATACTAATATCACAAACAATAGAGACTTTCACCAGATTTCTTGATGAATCCCAAGAACAACATTTATTGTAAACAAACTTATTATTTAAATAAGTAGCAAAACTGGTTATCAACTAAGCTACTATCCAGAATTAAAATATATCCCCCTTTTAATCCTAAACTATGTGTTGTTTTAGTTTCCTTATTTTCTGGAAAATAATATTACCATAGAGGGAATGCAATGAAGGTTCACCAAACTTGTTCCCTGGATGTCAGAACTGTCCTATAAAGAGTGATTGGGAAAACTGGACCTGTTTTCACAAGAATTTCAAAGAATGAGAAGTGACCCAATTGAAACCTAAAAAATACTTAAAGCCAGAGACAGAGTAGATGCAAGATGTATACCCTGGTTGAGGTTTCGAGAACCGGGGAACACACTTTAAAATAAGGAGGAATCCATTTAAGACCTGGATGAGGAAAAAGAAACTTTTACTCAAAGGGTGTTGTGAATCTTGGAAACTCACTGTCCCAGAGGATTGTGGAATCTCAGTTTATGGATATATTAGAAAGAGAGGTTGATAAATGTTTGATTACCAATGGCATAAAGAGATACACGGATAATGTGGGTAAAAGGCATTGAAGTGTTAAATCAGCCAAGAGCATTTCAATAGCAGGAAAAGCTTGAAGTACTGAAAAGCCTGCTCCTGTTCCTATGTTCCTTAACGCATTCATGTGCAAAACAAGGCAACACAACACAACTCTGCAGAGATGAGATAACATAGTGTGGAGCTGGAGGAACACAGCAGGCCAGGCAGCATCAGAGGAGCAGGAAAGATGACATTTCAGGGTAGGACCCTTCTTCAGAAATGGGGGAGGGGGAAGGGAGCCCCAAAATAAATAGAGAGAGGAGGGGTGGGGTCAGAGAAGGTAGGTGGGATGGTGATCGGCGAATGCAGCTAGGCAGTGGTGGGGATGGCTCAGTGAGGTGGGAGGAGTGGATAGGTGGAAGAGAAGATGGACAGGTTGTGTCAGGTCAAGGAGGTGGGGATGACCACACTGATCCACAGATGACTATATCCACACTGTGTTATCTCTGAGACAGTGGGAACTGCAGATGTTGGAGAATCTGAGATAACAAAGTGTAGAGCTGGATGAACACAGCAGGCCAAGCAGCATCAGAGGAGCAGGAAAGCTGACATTTCGGGCCTAGACCCTTCTTCAGAAACGGGGGAGGGGAAGGGGATTCTGAAATAAATAGGGAGAGAGGGGGAGGCGGATAGAAGATGGATAAACGAGAAGTTGGGTGGAGAGGAGACAGACAGGTCAAAAAGGCAGGGGTGAACCCAGTAAAGTTGAGTGTAGGTGGGGAGTTAGGGAGGGGATAGGTCAGTCCAGAGAGGACGGACAGATCAAGGGGGCGGGATGAGTCTAGAAGGTAGGAGATGGGGGTGGGGCTTGAGGTGGGAGGTGGAGATAGGTGGGAGGAAGGGCAGGTTAGGGAGGCAGGGACAAGCTGGGCTGGCTTTGAGATGCGGTTGGGGGAGCGGAGATTTTGAAGCTTGCGAAGTCCATATTGATACCATTGGGCTGCAGGGTTCCCAAGCGAAAAATGAGGTGCTGTTCCTGCAACTTCGGGTGGCATCATTGTGGCACTGCCGGAGGCCCAGGATGGACATGTTGTCTAAGGAATGGGAGGGGGAGTTGAAATGGTTTGCAACTGGGAGGTGCAGTTGTTTGTTGCGAACCGAGCACAGGTGTTCCGCAAAGCAGTCCCCAAGCCTCCGCTTGGTTTCCCCGATGCAGAGGAGGCCATATCTGGAACAGCGGATACAGTATACCACATTAACAGATATGCAGGTGAACATTTGCTTGATGTGGAAGGTCTTCTTGGGGCCTGGGATGCGGGTGAGGGGGGAGGTGTAGTGGCAGGTGTAGCACTTCCTGCGATTGCAGGGAAAAGTGCTGGGTGTGGTGAGACTGGACAGGAGTGTGGAGCTGACAAGGGAGTCATGGAGAGAGTGGTCCATCCTGCAAGCAGGTAAGGGTGGGAAAGGAAAAGTATCTTTGGTGGTGGGGTCGGACTGCAGATGGTGGAAGTGTCGGAGGATGATGCTTTGGATCAGAGGTTGATGGGGTGGTAGGTGAGGATGAGGGGGATTCTGTTTTGGTTGTTATTGCGGAGAGGGGATGTGAGGGATGAGTTGCGGGAAATGCAGGAGACACGGTCGAGGGTGTTCTCGACCACTGAGTGGGGAAAGTTGAGGTCCTTGAAATACGAGGTCATCTGAGATGTTCGGGAGTGGAATGCCTCATCCTGGGAGCAGATGCGGCGGAGGCAAAGGAATTGGGAATTGGGGATAGCATTTTTGCAGGAAGGTGGGTGGGAGGAGGTGTATTCTAGGTAGCTGTGGGAGTCGGTAGGCTTGAAATGGATATCGGTTTCCAGATGGTTGCCGGAGATGGAAGCAGAGAGGTCCAGGAAAGTGAGAGAGGAGTCAGAGATGGTCCAGGTGAACTTAAGGTTGGGGTGGAAGGTGTTGGTGAAGTGGATGAGCTGTTTGAGCTCCTCGTGGGAGCATGGGGTGGCGCCGATACAGTCATCGATGTGACAGAGGAAGAGGTGAGGAATTGTGCCAGTGCAGCTGCGGAAGAGAGATTGTTCCATATTACCTACAAAGAGGCAGGCATAGCTTGGGGCCATGCAGGTACCCATGGCCACCCCCTTTGTCTGTAGGAAGTGGGAGGAATTGAAAGAGAAGTTGTTAAGGGTGAGGACAAGTTCGGCTAAGCGGATGAGGGTGTCAGTGGAAGGGGACTGGTTGGGCCTGCAGGACAGGAAGAGGTGGAGGGCCTTTAGGCCATCTGCATGGGGAATGCAGGTGTATAGGGACTGGATGTCCATGGTAAAGATGAGGTGTTGGGGACCAGGGATTTAGAAGCTTTGAAGGAGGTGGGGGGCATGGGTAGTGTCACGGACGTAGGTGGGGAGTTGCTGGACCAAGGGGGCGAAAATGGAGTTGAGATAAGTAGAGATAAGTTCGGTGGGGCAGGAGCAGGCGGAGACAATGGGTCGACCAGGGCAGTCAGGTTTGTGGATTTTGAGAAGGAGATAGAAACAGGCAGTGCAGGGTTGGGGAATGATGAGGTTGGAGGCTGTGGGTGGGAGGTCACCTGAAGTGATGAGGTTGTGGATGGTTTGGGAGATGATGTTTTGGTGGTTGGCGGTGAGGTCATGATCAAGGGGGCGGTAGGAGGAGGTGTCAGAGATCTGGCGTCTGGCCTCGGCGATATAGAGGTCAGTGCGCTATACTACAACAGGGCCTCCCTTGTCCGTGGGTTTTATAGTGAGGTTGGGATTGGAGCGGAGGGAGCGGAGGGCCGCACGTTCTGTGGGGGTGAGGTTGGAGTGGGTGAGAGGGTGGAGAGATTGAGGCGATTGATGTCTCGACGGCAGTTGGAGACGAAGAGGTTGAGGGAGGGTAGGAGGCCTTGGGGTGGTGTCCAGGAGGAGGGGGTGTGTTGGAGGTGGGAGAAGGGGTCAGTCCAGGGGAGGGTTAGGCTCACGATTGAAGAATTAAGCGCAGAGGCAGCGGAAAAACTGTTCAACATCCGAGCATGAGTGGTATTCGTTGATGTTCAGGTGGAGGGCGGACAAAGGTGAGCCCTTTACTGAGGACTGACCGTTCGCCCTCAGTAAGGGGGAGGTCTGGGGGGATGGTGAAGACCACGCAGGGCTGGATGCTACTGTTATCTCTGACTCCAGCATCAGCAGTTCTTACTATCTCTGCAGAGATAATATGGGTTTAAGACAAAAGGTGAATGATTAAGCCTCTTCAACCAGAAATGCCCAATCAGTTCCATATTCCAGTTTTTCATAGTCATAGAGTTGTAGAGTCATAAAGTCATGCAGCAAGGAAACAGACCCTTTGGTCCAACTTGTTCATGCTAACCAAGTTTCTCAAACTAAACTAGTCCCATTTGCCTGCATTTGGCCTATAACCATTTAAACCTTTCCTATTCATGTACCTGTCCTAATGTCTTCTAAATGTTGTAACTATACCCAAATGTACCACTTCCTCTGGCAGTTTATTCTGCATATGAACCAACTCTGCATGAAAATGTTGCCGCTCAGGTCCCTTTTAAATCTTTCTCCTCTCATCTTAAAAATATGCCCTCTAGTTTTGAAATCTCCTAGGCTCGGGAAAGGACCTTTTATTTTTCACCTTATTTATGCCCTCTTGATTTTGTAAAAATCTATCAGGTCACCCTTCAGTGTAGACATCCTAGCCTATCCAAACTGTTCTTATAACTCAAACCCTCCCTTCCCAGTAACATCCTTGTAAATCTTTTCTGCTCAGGGTTTGAGTGGAGATTTGTAGCTCAGGGGCTGGTTTTAGTGTGTTTGCCGAGCTGGGAGGTTTGATAACAGATGTTTCATCCCCTTACTTGGTGCACCATCTTTTCTGCGCCCTCTCCAGGTTAATAATATCCTTCTTATAGCAGGGGGACCAGAACTGTACACAGTACTCCAAAAGTTTGCAAATATAAATGTATTCCCAATAGGCACATCAATAACAAATGGGTAGAAAGAGGAGGGTGGGACTGATTAGATACCAAATTTTGATTTATATCCAGAGGCAGAGAGCACAGATGAGATCTTAAATGACTACGTTGCAACTATCTTTACTAAGAGAAGACGTTGCCAAAGTCATAGTGTAAGAAGAACTTGTCAAGACACTGGTTGGATTAAAGATTGATAAAAATGAGTTTTTACAATGGCTGGCCATACTTAAAATCAATTAGTTCCAAAGACTGGATCAGATACATTCAAGGATACTAAGGGAAGTAAGGGTGGAACTTGCAGAAGCACTGACCAAAATCTTCAATTCCCCTTGGATACAAAGGTGGTGCCAGAGGACTGGAGAACTGCATATGTTACACTCTTGTTTATAAAAGCATTGGATCATGCCATCAAACACAGATCACTCAGTTCAAACTCAATGGCTGGAAAGCTTTTAAAGAAGATAATCCGAAATAAGATTAACAGCCACTCAGAAAAGTGAAGATTAATTGAGGAAAAGTAACATGGATGTGTTGAAGGCAAATGAAGATACTTAAATAGAATGTAAATGATTGAGAATTTAATGAAGTTGAGCTGGCAGCATATGATCAACGGGTTTCAACAGAAAATATAGAGTGCAGTAGACCTTTTATTTCAATTAAAGTAGCTTGCATTTTTCAAGTTATTGTAATCATTTGTACATTCTGAGAGAAATATAAATAAAACAAACCTATCCAGCTTTCTGAAAACATGCAGAAATCTCCAACAAACATTACCATAACGAAGCCTGGATGGACAAACAGATCTGTAAAATGTTTCGAAGCTTGTAAAGTATTTTCCTCCATGCTAGAGTGCATACAGGTACATTTAGTTTTTTTTTAAACAGCTGTAAGGTAAATAAGTGAATTCTTGAAGGGACTGTTGTGACATGATCTGCATATATAGTTAAGGCAGCATATCTCATGCTACTGTCAATTAATATCTAGCTCAATAAGGTATGATGTGGTAGTCCCATGATTTTTGGCCAAGGTCAGCTCTGTGTCCTTAATTGCAAAGCAGAAGTAACTTCATAACCTTTCTCTGTACTAAGCAGCATTGCTCACAGCTTCCCAATGAATATTATTTCTATGATAACAAGCATGGGGCTGGATGAACACAGCAGGTCAAGCAGCATCATAGGAGCAGGAAAACTTGACGTTTCGGGCCTAAACCC
>JAHRHZ010000111.1:3093376-3125331 GCA_024137785.1 Ginglymostoma cirratum | reverse complement strand
AGTAAAGACAGGCTGGTGAAATGGATGGGTACGTGGCAGATGAAGCTGACTACCGAGAAGTGTGAAATATGGTACTTCTTGCGAGAAAAAATTGGGATAGGCGATATATGCTGCATCGCTGAAGTGAGTGCAAGAGCAGAAGGACCTGAAGGTACGTGCGCACAAATCCTTGAAGGTGGCAGGAAACGCTGGGAAAATGGTTAAAAAGACATAGAGAATCTTGGGTTTTATAAACACTGGTGTGGAATTTAAAAAAAATGGATGTCTGTAAAACACTGATTTAGTCTTAACTGGAACACTGTTTTTGATTCTTGGCAATACATTTTAGAATGGCTAAGAAGGCTTTGGAAATGGTTAGAAAAATGTTTATGAGTACAGCTCCAAGAATGAGGGACTGCAATCACATAGATAGATTAGCTAATCTGTAGATGATTCCCTTAAAGAATTAAATGTTGACGGAAGAAATATGTTTAAAATCATGAGAGGCTACTACAAAGTAGGCAGAGATAGACCACATATGTAAACGGGAAACCAACATTTCAGCTTTATGAGTGAAGAGTGCTAAGGAAGGGTCACTCGACCTGAAATGTTAACTTTGATTTCTCTCCACAGATGCCTGAGCTTTTCCAGCAATTGCTACTTTTGTCTGAAAGGAGAGTGCTGATTTTTTGCAGGTAGTCCAATTATTTTCCTCTTTGTGAGTATTCTTGCAAATTGTTCTGATCAGCACAAGATGAAAAACTTTAAATGTATATTTTTCTAGTAAAACTCAAATTCTCTAATGCCAAACAGCCAAAAATATCCAGCCTACTAAACATTCCCAAGTCGATTATTTGGAAAAAGGATAATATTATTGAATGCAACTGATCAGCTCCCGAAAGCTAAGTATTTGACTAAATTTACCAGCGTGCTTTGAAAGTCTGGGAGTAGCTCTGATACGCTTTATGAAATTCTTTGAAGAACCTGCCACAATGCTGAATTGGGGGACATTAACCTTGTTTTTTTTTTCTCTCTCAGAGGACTGATTAAATAATCCATTTGGATACAGACACAATATGATGAAGCAAATCATCGGTAGCTCAAGAGAGGTAAGTAAAGCTCACGGGGTTTGCAAACAGGGCACAAGTAAACTTTTTTGTAGTATATATACTGTGATCTAACCATCTGCTGGTGACTACTGCTAATTTCTATATTACTTAATAGTAAAGGTCTGAAGGAACAAGTCAGCACATCACACCTGTCATCTGAGAAACAAACAATGAAAGAAAGAGACTGAAAGTCAATATTGGAGGGATGCTGAAGTTTGCCTTTTCTTATTCCATTCTCGTTCCCTTCAAAAGTATATGCCTTTCGAAGTTATTACTTATTTTAATCATACTCTGAATCATTATTTAAAATTCAGCATGCTATGATTGCTATTAATTAAATGCTCCATTATGCCTACTTCTTTGATCTGCTCTTATTTATTCTTCATTCTCACATCCAGTCATGAATCTTCAGTTAATGGACTTATGTGTTGGGAAAACAAGACATTCATAACACAAACTAATAAGTAAATTCTGTTACTCCCTTTCCCATCTTCTTCCCACCATTTTATTTAGAGGTCATTGGAATTCACCATGTGTACTGTTTTTTTCCCCATTTCATAGACTTGTCTACATTATTCTGCCTCCATTTTTCTACCAATTTTAGGCAGCCTATTGAACATCCCATTAACATGATTCAACACTTCTGACATTTTCCCTCAATCCAAAAGGCTTCCACCTCTATCTTAATGTCACATTTCTTTTTCATATTGTGTTACATTCTCTGTAATGAGTACAGTGCCCCATCATCCCTTCTTCTGTCCCGATATGTTTTAAGTATCTTATATTCTATCTTTTATGCATATTGACTTAGAAGTCAGCAGTCAGTGTGTAAAACAACAGTCAACACTGTCAAGCATATAAGAACAGGATATCATTACCGATTTAATTACACAGTGGAAAACCACTG
Source organism: Ginglymostoma cirratum (assembly GCA_024137785.1). Lineage (NCBI taxonomy): Eukaryota > Metazoa > Chordata > Chondrichthyes > Orectolobiformes > Ginglymostomatidae > Ginglymostoma > Ginglymostoma cirratum. Next base: position 3,123,336 of record JAHRHZ010000111.1, on the reverse strand, counting down.
TCCAACATGAGATCATTTTCGCCCTTAGCACATTTTCCCTTGGTATGTGAAGGAGACATAAGAATGAAGAACAGATGATACTAAAGCAGAATATTTTTTAACATAAAATATCTGTGCCCAAGGTGTGTTATTTTCTGTGCAGGTAGTGTTATCACATATCTATGACAAGGTGACAAAATAAATCATGTGCTGCTTACTTTATGACCTCTGAGCAATAGAATGCGGAGACAGTATAGATATATCTGTTGATACTGTTGGCCCAGTTAGCACAGGTGGCATTGCTGACACAGCTGGGGCTTTTGGCAGTTATCTCACCTTGCAGACATCCATGGCAATGATACACAGAAGTTGGCACAGCTGGCTGAGTTAATACAAACATTGCAGTGTGCCAAGTTGACAAAGCTCTCAGGTTCTCATGTTCCTACAGATGTTGCATCAGATCTAACTGGCACAGCCAGTGCAGGTGAGGAAGGTGAACCTGATGGCATAGACATCTCTATGGTATTGATGATTGAGCAGAGTACGTACTTGCAATATCGTTTTCACTCACAATACTTAAAATATTCAATGTCAAATTAATGTCTGATTGAATTCAATTTAATACTGCTTAGCCCCTTCCGTTTCAGGAAATACAAGTCTTCCTTGACAGATTAAACATTGAAATCCCACTACCATCCTGGATATCTTGTTTCTTAGCAGTTGTGCTTGAGCTGCTCAGTATATTCCAAGTCAGATTCAACCAGGCCATTTGTATACCTAAGGCCTGACTTCTGTCTAGATCTTGTGACATAAAGGCTTCCATTCCATTAGACTTTTTGATTATTTTCTTTGTTCTTGTCATTTTAATGAAATATGTACAAAGATCCACAAGCTTCTTTGAATCCCCACTTTTATCAGCTTTTCATGCTGTTGAAAATATTCTGTTTTGCTTAATGTTGGTGCCTGCATTGAAATCCAGATGCTACAATTTTGATTGTTCATTATCTCTTTGCAGTTTAAGGCTTCCATGTAATTTCCTCCATAGGCAGCCCCTCGTGATTGAGGATAACTTGCTTTCACTCCAGTATGCTGAGTGCTGAGATCCCTGATCAGTGTTAGCAGCAGGTTCCGCCACATGTACACAACATCCATTGGAAGGGTTGGAAAGATGGGATATTTGGAGCTAATAAAATATCAGCCATGAGGTAATTTAATTATGGAATGGAAATGTTCTGATTTTTATGCTCCAAAGTGATAATGGCCATGATTCCATCAAAGTATAAAAAGTACATAATGGCTCAGGTGTCTCCTTGGAGTCATGGGCCGTGTAATGAAAGCACTGCTGGATTGTATCAATCCAGCAAACACAAGTTGAGAGCAGACAAGTCTAGAAACACAGAATATCCAGGCTCCCTTTGGATCCATATTTGAGGTTCAGATGATGGTAACTGTGCTCCCCACTTCCCTGGTTGTGTGCAGGTCCAACAACATTCAAGATGCTCGGCACCATCCAGGATAAAGCAGCTCCACAAACATTCACTCCCTCCACTACTGATATCCCGTAGCAGCAGTGTATACCATCTACAAGATGTAACTGCAGGAACTCAATTAGGATCCCTAGACAGCAGCTTCCAAATCCATGACCTCTACCATCTAGAGGACAAGGGCAGCAGATACATGGGAGCACCACCACCTGCAAACTCCCCTCAAAACCACTCACCTAAAAGACTCGGAAATATGTTGTTGTTCCTTCAGTGGCACTGTGTCAAAATCCTGAAATTTCCTTCCTAATGGAATTGTGGGTCTAACTACACTAAACGGACTGCAGCAGCTCAAGAAGGCAGGTCCCCACTACCTTCTCAAGACAAATAGGGATGGGCAATAGATTTTCATATCCCATGAGTGAATTTTTAAAAAATCAGAGAATGCTGACAAATTCTATATAGTGTAATGCACAATATTGCCACAGGTAGTTACTTGAGAAAGAATTTACAAAAATGTCAGGACAGAAAATGTTCCTCATGGTAGAAATTGGGATCCATTTAAACCTGAATATTTTGAGGATCCTCTATGCAGCCTGGGACTGATGGAACTGTTGTTACTTTTTTTCCCTGAATACAAACAATTTATACTGAACATAGATAAAAGGAAGGTGAATATTACGGGCACTGAGGCTATACTGTTCCATTAGCTGAAGTCAAAGATCTTTCTGGCGTCATGTGAGCACTGCTTAAGAAAATAAAAGTTTTGTTCCTTGAAGAAATGAAAATGCACCATCAGATGAAGGTGAACGAAAGTGTGTATGGTAATCTTGAAATGGAAGTAGTTCTCCCGAGTCTTATTGCCAGAATGATTTAATTGGTTGATTGGCACAGGGTGAAGGACCAGCCCCTTGGAAACAAGTGTGTCAACAAGGCAGCAGTCCTGAACAGTGGGCAGTCCTCATCAGAGGGGAGTTCTTATCAGGGAGCAGACTTTGTCAGGGGGCAGCTGTCATCAGTAGGCAGACTGTGTCAGGGGGCTGTGTTTGGCACATGACAGTCCTTATCAGACAACTGCCTCTTTCAAATGGGAGGGGAGAAAGAAGCTCTTCAACACAGTGCAAAGATACTGTGTCCACCACCACAACCTGTTACAAGTTGTGTAGTCTAGTTCTATCTGCTCTCCTAATGTGTCATAGCACAACAGCTGCGACTGAACAAACCATCTGAAAATTTATTATAGATGGTAGACTAGCTACATGAGGTACTTGTGGTTCTGAACCCCTGAAATATAACATCAGGGAGATTATAGGGAATTTAATCAAGTAGATAGAAACATGAAAATATTTTTTATTCTGCTGTACAGGATATTGACTGACATGAATGATTAAAAGTCAAATAATTCCGTGCAGTGTTTGATTATAGTATTGTTTGAGTACACATACTGTTAAAGTGTCTATGAGAATTCATTTTGTAAACTAAAGCGCCACTGCCAGAGCATTTAATAAATTCCATGGATATCTGGAAAGTCATGGGCATCCCCTTTGGGATTTTCCTAATTGCCTATGATATTGAGCATATTTAAGATGTAATTGTAGGACTGCTTGGAGTTGGATGTCTTGTATGAGTTTATTATGAATGAATAAACGCTTTGAATATATGGGTGGCAATGGTGGCTCAGTGGTTAGCAATGCTGCCTCACAGTGCCAAGAACCTGGGTTCAGTACAAGCCTCAGGTGACTGCCTGTGTGGAGTTTGCATGTTTTCCCTGTGTCTGCTTGGGTCCCCTCTGGGTGCTCCAGTTTCCTCCCACAGTCCAAAGATGTGCAGGTTAGGTGGGTTTTCCGTTCTAAATTGTCCATAGTGTCCAGGGATGTGTAGGTTAGCTGTATTGGTCATGTGAAGTGCAAGGTTATGGGGTTGAGTCTGGGTGGGATGCTCTTTGGAGGGTTGGTGTAGACTCAGTGAGCTGAATGGCTTGCTTCCACACTCTAGGGATTCTGTGATTTGAGCTGTTTGAGTTATGGTCAGTGAATGGTCCATTAGTTTCAAATTGTGAAACCATTTTGAGGTTAACAGGAAATACAATATGCAAAAGTATTTTACACGATTACCAGGGATGGTTAATTTACATATCTGCTTGGGTTGTGATTGACATCAAACCTGCACAAAATGTCATTACTTCTGCTGAGAGGCATGGAACCCAGCCTGTAAAAAGTCAGATCTGTTTAATTTGATGGTGTTTGCCATTGTTGACTACTTGCAGAGCCTTAGGCAATGCTTTGCATGTGTGTGTGGTGTTCAGCTGAAGGTGCCACTTGAACCCACAAAGTGCTTGCTGGCCAGAGCATGGACTGCTTCAGCTGCTGAACTCAGGGTATTTCACCTTGTGAGACCTGCTTATAAAACATGGTTTACTTACTCATAATTAATCATCTTTGCATATTTGATACGGACCTAGGGGCCTGCAAAATATTAGAGTAGCACTGTGGGTTTTATGACCACTTGATTCAGCCGTGCACATGGGAGAGATAGGATTCTGTAGTATAGTCTCCCCTCCAACCTCTCCCTTGGCAAAGCTCCTCAGGCACAATGCACCCTTGAATGCAGATGTTTAACTGGGCTCTTGAGCACCAGAACTCCATTCCACAATATAGTCTATTTTGTCCACATTTACCAAGTTTGGGAATCAGATTATAATTGCACTGTAGACACAAGCCTCAATAACATCAGTACAGTTCAGAAGCCTATATCATGCAGGTCTCAGCTGACACCCATGACTTAAAAACCTTCCATCAAACCATAACTCACATTTACACTCAACATCCATCTGCCTCCATCGTGGTGCTTGCTACTAACAGATTCATCCTACTTACAGACTGTGACTCCATCAGGACTGGGTAAAGAGAAGATTTAAATAGTTTCTTCAACTGTGACCTGACAACCTTGGATCTGTAGGTCAGCATCCCATGAACGATTTGCTGAACTTTCTCCCATAGGTCTATGCAGTGTACAGCACAAGGGCACACAGACTGCCTACCTCCTGGCCATCACCCAGCATAGTTCCTCTTAGTGTGTAGGACCTTCCTGGCACTGATACTACTTGGCAACTCATGGACAACCAATCCTTTGCTCACAAAAGGAGCTAAACATTAGGGATATTCAACAAGGAGGGACAAAGATATTATCATGACCCAATGGCATGTGTAGTCATTGCTGCCTTTGTTTCCAGATGATGCAGTAGGCTCTCAACCATTGAGCTTCCTCTGTGACCATGAAATGTTACTGGATAGTCTGAAAACATGTTAGCATGTACACACACAGTTTCACAACCACTTGAAGATTATGATCAGGCCATATATTCAGAAATTGAGAGATGCATGAGAACTTTTACGCGTGTGCCACAAAGCTCCCTCAATATACTTTCTTCTTTCTTTCCCTCCCACTATATTTTAGTGCACCCCTTGGTCTCATAGCTGGGATGGAGGGAGCCTGTTCAGGAGTAGAACCTGCTGATCCTGGAGATTTGGCCATGTAACTCTGGGGGATGAACCAGACATATAAGGAACTATCTTCCAGAGCCAAGTTGACCCTCCTCGGCTTGAGATTTTAAGGATCAGAGAGGGACAACCACAGTGGAGGTGGTGGGACCAGTCAACTCTGGAACGTCCTGAGTGAAAAGAGCAAACAAGCCTGTATGTGGTTCTTCTTCCAGCTGGGTGCCTCCTGGATCCACACTCTCTCTCTGTGAGAACAGAACTGCTAGATTGGGGTCAAGATTTTCTGTCCCCTGTTGCCATGTTTTTGGTCCTGAGGACTGAATTCAAAAATACTTTTTGGCTTGTTCTAGCAAGATTTGACCTCATAACTGTGAGTGGTGGCATTATCAAGCATACTTGCTTACTTTGGCAACTGACTGGATGCTCATGTTTGGAATAGAACACCTGCTGGTTCATATGGAACAGAAAAGAGGAGCATGATGATGGGGTGGGAGGTTGGCTGCACGAGAAACAGTGATAGAATGGAGAGCTCTTGTAAAGCAATGATAGTGTCCTTATTTCTTGAAGGGTAGAATGTCTGAATAAATCACTCAACACCCAACAATCATCAAAGAGTTTATTGCAGTACGTGGCTGGGGAGAAGAGTCCAGTCAGTCCAGATACTTCTCCACTGAGCAAAGGGCAAAAACATACGTTTTGTATATTTAATTTTGGCTGTCACAAACTAATCATATTGTTAATTGGTAATGCACACATTCAATCAGTTTCATCATGAGGCTGTGTGATCAGCCCATAGACAGCTTTGTGTCATCCTATGATCTCCTGATGTTTACCAGGCCCCCTTTTTATCAATTATCCTTGGGTCTTCACAATATATTTGTACATTACAGCCTCTTGTAAGAGTTATACATCACTTTCATAGAATCTCTACAGCATGGAGGCAGGCCATTCAGCCCATCAAGTCTACATCAACACTCTGAAGAGCAGCCCACTGAGACCCACCCCAATACCCTATCCCTGTAACCCTGCATTTCCCATGGATAACCCACCTAGTCTACACATTCCTGGACACTACGGCCAATCCACCCAACCTGTACAGCTTTAGATTTTAGGAGGAAACCAGAGCTCCTGGAGGAAATCCATGCAGACACAGTGAGAATGTGCAAACTCCACATTGACGGTCACCTGAGGGTGGAATAGAACCTGGGTCCCCTGGTGCTGTGAGGCAGCAGTTCTAACCACTGAGCCACCCTATCTTCTGTTGATAGACAGGGACCTTTTCTAGCCACCTAAAACTGAATATCCACAAGTCTGCAGTTAAATCCTGTAATGTCTGCATATTTATTCCTCCACTTTGATGCATGACATGTGGCTACACTTTGTTATTTAACACATTACGTAACTATACTTTGTTACGTCACACATTATGTTACTGTTGGTTGCTGCTTCTGACATAAATTGCCCCAACACTGAACCAGCATGCCTGTCCCAGTTCTACTTATTCCAGAGGTGTGTAATAACATCTCTGAATTGCTTGATTAGAAGATTTCCAGAACTGAAGGCCACATATATGAACTAATAATGTACAGATATTTGAATCATGTGTTTGCCAATTAACACTGAGAGCAAGCTAATTCCAGTTTGACTCCTCTCTAGAGTAATTAAGTTGGCCATTTCATTTTATCACTAGATAATGGATTAAATAAAGCAGTCACCTTTGTCCAGTTCTCATCAAAACACATCCTGTTTTGACTTTTACAGGCTTTGTGTTACTGCATCTTAGTACTAAGTCCTTACCAGTAAAACTTATTTCAGGACCCTGCTCTGGGTCCTCACAGGAGTTTGCATCTGCATTGTATGAATGAGTGTGAATGTGTGTGAGACTGTTGGGGATCTTAGAAGCCTCAAACTTTAATGACCCTTTGCTATTAAAACCATTATTCAATGAAGTTTTAACATTTGTACCAGAAAAGTGGCTTAAATGGAGATAACATCAAAAAATGATAGCGCACTGAAGGAGGCCATCATGCTTGTGTAGGGTCTCTAAAACCAAGCTATCTAATTAGTGCCACTCACCTGCTCTTCCTCCATTGCCCCACAAATTTTGCTTTTTCAAGTATGCATCTAAATTCCTTTTTGAAATAAAATGCTGAACCTGTTCTGACCACCAATTCTAACAATGCATTTAAAATCATATCAACATGCTGCTTAAAATGAAGTGATCATTTTTAACCTCCTTGACTTCTTTGTTTTACCAATTATCTTAAATTCATATCCTCCAGTTAACCATTTCCATGACAGTGGGAACAATTTCTTATCATTTACAACAAGGTATGCCTCTTAAAATTCTCTGCTTTAAGGACTGCAGTGCTATTGTACCTGTACTCTCTCCATGATACTGAAATTCTTTAATTCTGGTGCTACTTTAAACTGCACCTTACTTGAGATGTATTAAAAAATTATTATACCAAGTCCATTATGATTGATCTAGCTTTCCACTTTTTAAGCTGCTGTTAACCATTAAAGTTTCTGTTAGGAAATTGTTTAATTTTTTTGTTTATGGGTGATTAAGTAAAACAGATTGTGATATGTATAAGACAGTAGCAGCAGGCCACATGACTCTTCCAGCTGACTCTGCTTAAGAAAGATTGACATTTCTATACCACCTTCAACAATATCAGGTCATCCCTGTGCACTTTACAATTAATAAAGCACTTTGCAAAGGTAATGTTTAGAGTAGAACGAGTAGAAGACAAAGACCACCAATTTTTACTTTATGACCTTTCACAAATATCAATGGGATGATGACCAGAAATCTGTTTCATGATGTTAATTGAGACAATATGATATTTTGACCTGATTATCTATATTTTTGTGACGTCTGCCTTTCTTATCAGTATGTGGCACAGGGTAAGGGCCGCGAGGCAGTACACTGTCATCAATTCTCCTTCATCTTTACTGTGTTTAGGGCTATCTAATGATCATTGGTAGAGAGTAGACCACAGCTGAGTCTAAACAGAAGAGGCAACTAACAAGGTGGTTTATTGTAATGAGAGCAATAAGCACGTTACTAGTCAGGTAAAATTACTCAGGAGCTGTACATGTTTCCTAAAAAGGCTTGTATAGTTCTCACTGTCTCCACCCACTGACTGCTTGTGGTGTCCTAAAATGGGGTGGATCTAATCCAACTTCAACATTTACTCTTTCAGAGCCATTATCTTTCACAACGTGTGTTGGCCAGGACAGAGGAATGGTCTCTCTGCTTTTCTTCAGATGGTGGCATGGATCTTTGGCCTGCACCTGATCTCAGTTTAAGAGTTCATGCAAAAACCAGTGCTCCCCACTGAAGAGAAGCCTCAACAAAGAGCTGTAATAGAATGTGTTTCCACAACCCTTTGACTTAGATCTAACAGAGCTACCCACTGTGCCGTAGCTAACGCATTTGTCTAATGTAGTAAAATACAGCAAAGATGGCTTGGATTAAAATTGGCCATCCCAAATCACCTGTCACTTCAATCCAAATGCAAAGTGCTCTTAAATTCACTTCATCTCTTTCTTCCAGATCATAACCACTCTCAGACTAAAAATAATTTTTGCCATCTCCCCTCCACCACTCCTAAAATATGCTTTGGCAATTATCTTGTCTTAAACTTGGTCGAAGTATTTTTTGTTAAATATAATGAATTAATATCAGTGAGGGAATCTGAAACTAGGGGAAATAGCTACAGAATAAGGGGGCATTTTTAAAATTGAGATGCAAAAGAATTTCTTCTCCCAGAGGGCAGAGAACGTTTGGAATTCTCTACCTAAGAGATGTGCGGAGGATAGGAAATTGAAAGAGTTTAAAGAGATTGTAGGTAGATTTTCAGAATATCGGGAAGTGGACAACTATGAGAAACTAGCACAAATGAGGAGGTGAGACCTAGAGCAGATCATTCATGATCTTGTCAAATGGCAGGGCAGGCCTGTAGGAGCAATTGGCTTATTCTACTCCTGATTCCTATAATTTTGTAATAGAGATTCCTTCTGTGACAGGGACTAAAGAGATGAGACTTGCTAAATTGAAGTACCAAGTTGAAGGTAAGTGAATCATGATCAGGATTGTGTTTTTATTTGAAAAATGTGATGGAAGCAAGTTCCACCTTTAAATGGGGATTGACGGGAGTTAGGTATATACTTAAAAAGGAAAAACATTGTAAGACCCTGGGGAAATAACAGGGGATCTGGACAAATTGGAAAGTATTAGTCCAGGCAGGACAGGCAGAATGGTTTTGCATAGGAAGCAAGGGAAAGGGAGAGATCCGGAGAGTAACCTTTGAAGGTGAGTGAGGGAAGACCTGCTCTGGTTATTCGCAGTGATAATTTTCTTTAAATTTTCTTTAAAAACTTAGTTGGTGATAGAAATGTCAGGCAGTGGGATTAAGTGCTGCACTTGTGAAATGTGGGAGATCCGCGACACTTCCAGCGTCTCGGATGACGACATCTGCAGGAAGTGCACCCAATTACAGCTCCTCACAAGCCGCATGGATAGGTTGGAGCGGCAATTGGATGCACTTAGGAGCATGAGGATGGCGGAAAGCATCATAGACAGTAGTTTTAGAGATGTGGTGACACCCAAGGTGCAGACAGATAGTTGAGTGATCATTAGAAGGGGCAGGCGGCCAGTGCAGGAATCCCCTGTGGTCATTCTCCTCTCTAACGAGTATACCATTTTGGATACTGTTGGGGAGGATGACCTATCAGGGGATAACACCAGCAGCAGCCAGACTGGTGGCATTTCTGATGAAGGGTCTAGGCCCGAAACGTCAAGCTTTCCTGCTCCCATGATGCTGCTTGGCCTGCTGTGTTCATCCAGCTCCACACCACGTTATCTTGGATTCTCCAGCATCTGCAGTACCTATTATCTCTGGTGGCACCACAGCTGGCTCTCTTCTTAAGAAAGGAAGGACAAAGAGCAATAGAGCAGTAGTTATAGGGGACTCTATATTTAGGGGAACAGATAGGCGCTTCAGTGGACGTAAAAGAGACTCCAGGATGGTATGTTGCCTCCCTGGTGCCAGGGTCCAGGGTATTTCTGAACAGGCAGAAAACATTCTGAAGGGAGAAGGTGAACAGCCAGATGCCATGATACATATTGGTACGAACGACAGAGGTAGGATGAGTGACGAGGTCCTGCTACAGCAGTTCAGGGAGTTAGGTAGAAAGGTAAAGAGCAGGACCTCCAATTTTGTAATCTCAGGATTTGTCTCTGTGCCACGTGCCAGTGAGACTAGAAATAGGAGGATAGTACAGCTCAACACATGACTAAACAGATGGTGTAGGAGGGATGGTTTCAGATATCTGGACCATTGGGATCTCTTCTGGGGAAGGTGGGGCCTGTACAAGAAGGACGGATTGCATCTAAACTGGAAAGACACAAATATTCTGGCTGAAAGATTTGCTGGTATCACTCAGGAGGATTTAAATTAGCTTGGCAGAGGGGTGGGAACCAAAGCAAAGGTGAATTGACTGAAGGGGAACTTAGGGCCAATAAGACTCAGAGGAAGAGCAGGCAGGGTGTGATTGCTGATCAAAGCAGGTCTCGTGGACTGAAGTGTATCAGTTTCAATGCAAAAATGTAACAGGTAAGGCAAATGAACTCAGAGCTTGGATTAGTACCGGGAACTAAGATGTTGTTGCTATTACAGAGACTTGGTTAAGGGAAGGACAGAATTGGCAGCTTAATGTTCCCGGATACAGATGTTTCAGGTGGGATAGAGGAGGATGTAAAAGGGATGCTGGAGTTGCACTACTTGTTAAGGAGTATATCACATCTGTATTTCAGGAGAACACCTCGGATGGGTCATACAGCGAGGCAATATGGGTAGAGCTCAGGAACAGGAAGGATGCAATCACAATGGCCCTCCCAACAGCTGGCGGGAAATAGAAGAACAGTTATGTAGGCAGATTTTGGCAAGATTTAAAAGTAACAGGGTTGTTGTCATGGGTGGTTTTAACTTCCCATATATTGACTGGGACTCCCTTAGCGCTTAGGGTGCGGATGGAGCAGAGTTTGTAAGGAGCATCCAGGAGGGCATCTTGAAACAGTATGTAGATAGTCCAACTAGGAAAGGGGCCATACTGGACCTAGCATTGTGGAGTGAGCCTGACCAAGTGGTTGACATCTCAGGAACAGTGATCACAATTCAGTAAGCTTTAAGGTACTGATGGATAAAGACAAGTGTAATTGGATAAGTATGGCAAGTTTAGGGAACCATGGATAATGAAAGATATTGTCAGCCTAATCAAAAAGAAAAAGGAAGCATTTAACAAGGCTAGGAGGCTGGGAACACACAAAGCAAGGGTGGAATACAAGGAAAGTCGAAAGAAACTTAAACAAGGAGTCAGGAGGGTGAAAAGGGGTCATGAAAAGTCATTGGCCAACAGGATTAATGAAAATCCCAAGGCATTTTATACATATATAAAGAGCAAGAGGGTAGCCAGGGATAGGGTTGGCCCACTCAAGGACAGGGAAGGGAATTTATGTGTGGAGCCAGAAGAAATGAGTGAAATATTAAATGAGCACTTTGTGTCAGTATTCACCACAGAGAAGGACTTGGTGGATGATGAGTGTGGGGAAGGGTGTGTAGATAGTTTGAGTCATGTTGACATCAAAAGGAAGGAAGTATTAGGGGTCTTGAAAAACATTAAGGTAAACAACTCCCCAGGGCCTAATGGGATATACCCCAGAATACTGAGAGAGGCAAGGGAGGAAATTGCTGGGGCCTTGAGAGAATCTTTGTATCCTCGCTGGCTATGGGGGAGGTCCCAGAGGATTGGAGAATAGCCAACATTGTTCCCTTATTTAAGAAGGGTGGCAAGGATAATTCAGCTAATTACAGGCCGGTGAGTGTTATGCCAGTAGTAGGGAAATTATTGGAGAGGATTCTTCAAGACAGGATTTATTCCCACTTGGAAATAAGTGGGCATATTAGTGAGCTGCAACATGGTTTTGTGGAGGGGAGGTCGTGTCTCACTAACTTGATTGAGTTTTTTGAGGAAGAGATGAAGATGATTGATGAGGGTAGGGCAGTGGATGTTGTCAACCTAGACTTCACTAAGGCCTTTGACAAAGTCCATTATAGCAGGCTGATACAGAAGGTAAAGTCACACAGGGTCAGAGGTGAGCTTGCAAGATGGATAAAAACTAGCTAGGTCGTAGAAGACAGAGGGTAGGAGCGGAAGGGTGTGTTTCTGAATAGAGGGCTGTGACTAGTGGCATTCTTCAGGGATCAGTGTTGGGACCTTTGCTATTTGTAATATATATAAATAATTTGGAGGAAAATGTAACTTGTTTGATTAGTAAGTTTGCCAATGACACAAAGGAAAGTGATGAGGATTGTCAAAGGATATAGATCGGTTGGTGACTTGGGCAGAGAGATGGCAGATGGAGATTAATCTAGAAAAATTTGAGGTAATGAATTTTGGAAGGTCTAATCCAGATGGAAAATATACAGTAAATGGCAGAACACTTAAGAGTACTGATAGGCAGAGTACAGGTGTACAGGTACACAGGTCACTGAAAGTGGCAATGCAGGTGGAGAAGGTAGTCAACAAGGCATATGGCATGCTTACTTTCATTGGTCGGGGCATTGAGTTTAAAAATTGGCAAGTAATGTTGCAGCTTTATAGAACCTTAGTAGGCTGCATTTGAAATATTGTGTTCAATTCTGGTCGCCACACTACTAGAAAGATGCGATGGCTTTGGAGAGGGTACAGAAAAGATTTACCAGGATGTTGCCTGGTATGGAGGGCATTAGCTATGAGGATATGTTGGAGAAACTTGGGTTGTTCTTACTGGAACAACGGAGGTTGAGGGGCAACCTGATAGAAGTCTACAAGATTATGAAGGGCATGGACAGATTGGACACTCAGAAGGTTTTTCCCAGGGTGGAAGAGTCAGTTACTAGAGGGCATAAGTTTAAGGTGTGAGGGGCAAGGTTTAAAGGTGATGTACGAGGCAAGTATTTTACACAGAGGATGGTGGGTGCATGGAACTCGCTGCCGGGGGAGATAGTGGAAGCTGATACGATAGTGAATTTTAAAGGGCGTTTTGATAGTACATGAATAGGATGGGAATAGAGGAATATGGTCCCCAGAAGGGTAGGGGGTTTTAATTGTGATGGGCAGCATCTTGGTGCAGGCTTGGAGGGCCGAAGGGCCTGTTCCTGCGCTGTAATTTTCTTTGTTCTTTGTATTGCAATATTCTGTAATTCTGATCTATTATTAAAAGATTCTCCATTTACCTCACAAACCTCCTCAGCATTTGCATGCTGATTAGCTTTTCATTACAGTACTTAGGTAGAGAGAAGACAGCAAGTAACTAGTTGGATAACATCTTCCAAAGATGATGGCACAATTACATTTGAATTAATGGCCTCCTTCTGAGCTGTAAGATTCAATGATTCTATGAAGTCTGCATTGGTGGCCTGTCCCATTTATTCACAACTTCATGATTCTTAACAAAAACAGAAGTTACTGGAAAAGCTCAGCAGGTCTGGCAACACCTGTGAAAAAATTTAGAGTTAACGTTTCGGTCCGGTGACTCTTCCTTTATGATTGTCCCTAATTCACAGCATCCGCAGTTCTTTCGATTTTTATTCGTGACTCTTAAGCTTGCTGAAGTCTCCAGCAATTCTCTTCGTTAGATTTAGCTTGTAGAATTTGTGCTTTATAATTACATTCTGTAATCCTGCAGAAATACAAGAGATAATGAAAGAGTCATGCCAAGGATGGGTTGAATGATTTTAGTTCTAATGTTGAATTCAACAGGATTACCTGAGCTCCTCCAGATTTTCAGATGGGTGCAACCTGCTGAGAAATAATACATGTCACTTACAGATACATTTTACAGATCCTACCCGTTAAAGGTAATATTACATGAACTCTTACACAGTTCAATTCTACTACAATGATACTGCTTCTTCTGCCTGGAAGAGTGCAAACCTATTCAAATTAATTGTTAATCCTCTTCCTGGTTGGTTGCCAACCTCTTTTCTGTTTGGTAATACCCTACAGAATGAAATTCTGGGATGTTGTTTGATGTCTTGGGTCTGAGTTTTAATTCTGCACGCTCCACAAACAAAAAATTTCATTACTTTGTTGTCAAAATCCTCCACAAGATTGATACCTTTAAGCTCTTTACTAATCTCAGAATTTCTATTACAATCATTTGCATTATGTACCTAGGCAGTTACTGCATCATGGCACTGAGCACTGGTTTGTGTATTTAATAAAAAAAGTGATGGTTGTTAAATCACGTGTACACAAAGGACAACAGGAACACACTAATCAAACTAAACAACCTTCTACCAGTGCATACAACTATTCATCAGATTATGCCAGCAATAATAAAATGAGTGGGGGAAAGTAACGAAGCATGTTTCAAGTGTAGTCAATTTTGTAACATATGGAAGCACAGCAAGCTCCCACAATCAGCAGTATGCTAATGGCCAATGACGTTGCTTGAGGGCTAAATTTTTAACATACATCAAAGATAAATTTCCACAACTACAAAGTAGTTGTATGATGTGTCAATTTGGATCCAAGGCAATTAGTGAGACAGTAAACCAAGGTATTTTTGAACCCTTCACACACATTTTATGTCCCTAATTCCCCTTTCTTATTCCACCTAATTTTTAAACTATGTCCCCTAGTTCTACTCTCTCCCATTTGGGGAAACATTCTTTCAGTTTTCCCTCGAATTCTGTCCCAAATACCTTTGTAGATCAAAACACAGCAGATGGACTGCAGCAGCTGAAGAAGGCAGTTCACTACCGCCTTCTGAAGGGCAACTAGAGACGAGCAGTAAATGCCATCCAGTCAGCAATGCTCACATCCCACAAATGACTAAAACAAAAAAAAATCTCGTCTGAGTCTTCTATGTTTCAATAAGATCACCTCTCATTCTTTCAAACTCTAATGCATACAATCTCAGTCTGTGCCACCTGAATTTATAGGATATAGGATGGCCTCTTCATTTCAGGATTCCATTGATTACATTCTCTTCAATTAATTTTAATGCAATTTTGTTGTTTCTTAAATAAGGAGACCTAAACTGTACAAAGTACTCCAGATGTGGTTGACCAATGCCCTGTAGAACTGGAGCAATAAATGCCAAAAATCAATTTGTCTTGCTAAACACTTGCTATACTTGCATGCAAACATTGTGAAGATTCATGTACACCATTGACTCTTCTGTATATCAGAGTTAGAACCTGAGTCAGTCGGAGTCAAACAGTATGGAAACAGGCCCTTTGGTCCAACCAATCCAAACTGACCATAATCCCAAACTAAACTAGTCCCATCTGTGTGTGCTTGGCCCATATCCCTCCAAACATTTCTTATTCATGGACTACCCAAATGTCTTTTAAACGATGTAACTGTACCTGCATCCATCACTTCCTCTGGATGTTCATTCCACACATGAACTACTCTCTGTGTAAAAAGGTTTCCCCTCATGTCTTTTTAACGTCTTTCTCCTCTTACCTTAAAAATATGCCTCCTCATCTTGAAATCCCTCAGCCTAGGGAAAAGACACATACTATTTACCTTATCTGCACCCTTCATGATTTTATAAATGTCCTACTCTCCCATGAAAAAAGTCCGAGTCTATCCAGCTTCTCCTTATGTTCTGCAGTCATTCCCAATTTAAATAAGATGCGTTTTTTTAAATTCTTCCTGCCAAAGCAGATATTATACTCTATTGGCCAATTTATTTTTATCTGCTCGTGTAATCTACCAACATGCATTTGCTTTATTTCCTTCTCACAGCTTTTTTTCCTATCTATCTTTGTGCCATTAGCAAATTTAACTTTGGCCCTTTGTTGCACATCTAAGTCAGAATTGTGATTATTTCGTAACCTATTAGGAACAAGTACTTAAGTTGACACTCCAGAACTGAGGGAGTTGCTGTCTGTCAGAGATGCTCCCCCTTAATTGAGAAGTTAAAAAAAATCATCTACCCTTGCAGAGATATAGATAAGATCCCATGATGTCCTCTGCAGTGGCCTGATCCATATTGCTCCTTCACTTCATATCTTGCAAAAAAAAGGTGGATTATTTACTCTTTGCCTCATTACAATTTGTGAGACCTTACAGTGCATAAGATGGCTGGTAGTTTTCCGATATCATAGCAGCAGTTACACGACAACTGAGTTGGCTATGAAGTTCTTTGGAATGTCCTGAAGTTGTGGAAAGGACTGTGTGAAGCTATATCTTCCTAAGACTTGATCAACTAATTGCCTATAGACAACTATGAGTTGCTCAAAAAGAAATATTCACAGACAGGGCCTGGGAAATACTTAAACTTTCTGACTGCATTACAACCTTCCTTGAAGAGAAATTCAAGGAGTGCAAACTTGAATATTCAAACATAGTCATGCTATTCCACAAGCATCATACAAATCCCATATGTAGCAGAGAATAGAGACAACACGGCATGGAGCTGGAAGAACACAGCAGGCCAGGCAGCATCAGAGGAGCAGAAAATTTGATGCTTCAGGTCAGGACCCTTCTGTTTTTTTCTGAAGAAGGGTCCTGAACTGAAACATCAACTTTCCTGCTCTTCTAATGTGCCTGGCCTGCTGTGCACCTCCAGCTCAATACTGTGTTATCCCTGACTTCAGCATCAGCAGTTCTTGCAATCTCTGTAACAGAGATTAGCATGACATGTGAGACATGAATGTTTTCAGCAAGGAGAGGTTTTGTTAAGTTAACCATTTCAACCACTAAACATGAACCAGTTGACATATATAGAAAACACATAATTCCATTTCTGTTATTGAATCTTGCTGTGACGTTGTTTCAAAGGATTTGGCAGCTTACCTTTGGCCTGGCCTTGGTGACTATTTTTATTGCATCTGTCTGTTTACAAGCTGATAAGTTAGGAACAGCAGAGTTGAGGTAGTCATTGGTCTTCAATAACAAAATCAGAAATTACTGGAAAAACACAGCAGATCTGACAGCATCTGTGGAGAGAAAGCAAAGTCAACATTTCGGGTCCAGTTATCTTTCTTCAGAACGAGATTTCTTTGATTGCCAGTAAAATGATTGATTCTCCAATTCCCTTTCCCACCGGGTGCTATTTTCAAGATATGGAAACAGGAAGAGAAAGAAATTTCCAGCTCTTGCTGCTTCAAATTTGGTTTTCTTTCCTCCATTCAGCTGCTCAGTGACAATAACTGAAATATAGTTTATTTCCATATACCTAAACATGGCTCCCTTGTTTTCTCAAGCTTAAAAGTTGTAGACAACCTTTGATGTCCAATAAATGCATTTATCATACACATGTATCAAGAGATGCTAATGTTTTCATGTTCACTCTGTTGCCAGGATTCATTTTTAAAAAATTTATTCCATGGAAAGTCTGAGGTATAACAATCATAGAATCCCTAGAGTGTGGAAGCACGTCATTCAACCCATCAAGCCCACATCAACCCTCCAAAAAGCATCCCGCTCAGAACTATGCCCTCTATCCTATTTCCCATGGCAAATCCATCTACCTCGCACATCCCTAGACTGTGGGAAGAAATAGAGCACCCAGAGGAAACCCATGCAGAATGTGCAACTCCACACAGACAATCAGCTGAGGTTGGAATTTAACTTGTGTCCCTGGTTCCGTGAGGCAGCAATGTTAACTACTGAGCCACGATAGCATCCATCAAATAAAGGAAGTTAAAATTTGATAGTCCAAGTTTACCACTTTGATGTTCTGAGGAAGGGTCACTGGACATGAAATGTTAACTTTAATTTTCCTTTACAGATGCCTCAAGACCTGCTGAGTTTTTCCAGCAACTTCAGTTTTTGTTCCTGATTTACAACATCCACAGTTCTTTCAGTTTTTATCACTTTCATAATAAATTTAAATACCATTTGAGGCATGACAAAGATATTTGAGATCTTTGACAGCTCAGGGAACATTGGTAACAAAAATCCAGCTCCTCAACTGATGAGGTTTAAAGATTGAGAAAGAAAGATGAGGAACAGTGAACTGTGGGGGCATGGACAATTACAGTCAAAGCAGACACTTAAATTAAGAAACATCTGGATTAAGAGAGAGATGCAAAGAAACAAAAGTAAGAAAAATGTTTTCACAAAACGCCATGTTGCAAACTTAAAGAATAGATCACACTCTTCAGTTAAATTGCTTCTTTTCTGGGCCAGAGAGGCTTGTTGTCATTGTATAAATAACTATCACAATATTAAGAAAGTACTTCCATTTTTAGCTGTGAGACTTAATTTGCTTTTGCAATTCCTTGTGAATAATGGGACAGGTAAGTGAGAGATAGTGTTTGTGTGGAGAAAATAATGAAAGAGATCTAAATGTACTAAATGCATGATGGTATAGTGGTTAGCACTGCTGCCTCACAGCACCAAGGACCTTGGTTCGATTACACCCTCATGTGACTGTCTGTATGGAGTTTGCATGTTCTCCCCATGCATGTGTGGGTTTCCTCCAGGTGCTCTGGTTTCCTCCCACAGGTGTGCAGGCCATGCTAAATTGCCCATTGTGTTCAGGGATGTGTAGGTTAGGTGGTTTATAGGGGGATGGGTTGTTGTGGACTTGTTAGGCTGAAGAGCCTGTTTTTGCACTGTAGGGATTCTATGATCTATGTACTTGTGAGTTCTAGAGATTCACAGCTCACATTGTGCTTTTTCATTCGTGAACTCTGTGTGGGTTAAAAGTTAAAGAGATGATGGTGCAGAGATCGTGAAAGGTTACAAGGGGAGACAGCATCTGGAGAGAGAGTTTATGGAAGAAATACTCTAAGCTCACTTAGAGCTCTAACGGTATAAATAGAACGTCTGTGAATGAAAGGTTCATTCGAAATAAACAGAGACTGCAGAGAGTCATTTAAAAGATGATGAGGCACCTGACACCCCAACAGAAAGGCAAAGCATTAATAATAGTGTATTCACTATTACCCAAGAACATTAGCTCACTGTTCCATTTTCCTTTACATAGAAAAGAGATAAATAAAGCTTAAAAATATTTCATTCAATTCTTATATGACTGTTCCTGACATGCTTGTTCAACAAATGTTAGATAGGTTTGCTGAATATTTTAAATTAAAATGAGGTCTGGTGTGATATCGCAACAATTTCAAAGGCTGGAATGAGATCTTTAGGAAGCATATGGTGAGTCAAGCAGATAAAAACAATTTTTGGACAGGATTTCTTGTTCTTAATAAATCCACTCCTAAAAATGTTTTAGCATTAAAAAAAATGTTGAAGTGGCTTACACATGGGTACAAGACGAAGTGAAAGACTAGGAATTCTGTGGTGAGTAACTCACTTTCTGAATCCTCCAAGATGACATAGTCCACCAACCACAAGGCACAAGTCAGGACTGTGATGGAACACACACCACTTGGCTGGATAAATACAGCTCCAACAACACACTTGATATCATCCAGGACAAAGCAGCTCTCTTGATCAGAACTCTATCCACGAGCTTCAAGATTATCTTTCTCTACCACTGACACACAGTAGCAGCCATATGTACCATATACAAGAAGCACTGCAACCACTCACCAAGTTTCCTCAGTCAGCATCTTCCAAACTCACCACCCTGATCAGCCAGAACGACAAGAGCCAGCAGGTTAATGAAAACACCACCAACAACTGTAGGATCCCCCCCCAAGCCATAACGTTTTGACTTGGAAAAATGTCACTGTTCTTCCATTGTCAATAAATCAAAATCCTGGAACTTCCTTCCAAATTTAAAAAAAAATGTGTACCAACAGAACATGGACTGCAACAATTCAAAAAGGCAGTTCAATACCACCTTCTCAAGGGAAGTTAGGGGTGGGCAAAAATGTTGACCCAGCCAGGGTGACACTCTTATCCCTGAATGAATAATTAAACAAAAGCACATACAACATAGGGAAACAAAGTTAGTCTGAGTACATTAAGCCTGTCACTTAGCTTAACAATCATAAATAATCCCTCAGCTATTGCAGTCAATGGGGAACAAATGGCACTAACCAATCATTAGCATTAAATTTGCTCGCATCTTATGTGCTTTTACATTGGAATGTGTAGTTATTAGAAAAGTCAAACAGTGTGGAGCCATCCACAGAGTATCTGCAACATGGTTAAACAACACAAGCAACTCTGTTTGTCTTTAAGGAATCAGAATTATAAATACATTATGAAATATGCCAGATTGAATTTCCCCATGCTGAGGAATTGGAGGAGGTGTGGGGTGAGGGGAGTGGGGATGGGGTGTGGAGGAGGATGCAGTGTTCAGAAAATGGTAGGATGAGTGGAGCAAGCTGCAATAGGATAGCTCTCTGATGCATTCTCACTCTGGGCCCCTTTCCCAGATGGTGGGCAACATTAGCTCAGCCACAGAGGGTAAGGAAGGTCCTCTTTGAAGCCACTAATGAAGCCCATTTGCAATAGCCATGCTATTCCTGCCATTGAAGCAGCCCTTTCCCACGCCCACCAAATGCAGAAGCCATTAGCTCATTGGTGACCTCCCAGGGACAGGCTGGGATGCTGTCATATGCCATATGTCATATGTCATATATTTAATTGTCTCTTGATGGTTTCCACACCTCAGCAGGAAGTGGGGGAGGATGACGGGGCACATGTAACTGTGGAGTGCACTCCCCTCCACAATGATGTCTGAGCACTTATATTTACAATTATTTTTAACAATTTCATAAATCTGCAGAAAGCATCTCCATCTTGAGGTATCCTCAAGGTCTACCATCTACCTTGAAAGTGCAAAAACATCTCACTGTGGGGCTATCCATAATGGTACCAGGCCTCAGGCACTCCAATTAGAACCACCCACAACCCTTCAAATTAAACCACTGTCTCTAATTAAACAGTGCTCCAACAGCATTCTGTTAATTGTTTGCCTGTGGGAGTTCACACAGGCGAGTGGCAATAATTAGTCTGAAAGTACGAGACACCACACTTAGAAAAGTAAAATTTCATGATCAGAGAGTTTGTTTCATGCTAATTAAGATATATTGCACATTTACATTTCATTTATACTTGAATGGTAAAGCCCCACTTCTTTTGCAAGTGTTGTGGCTATTTACTTTTCACATTGGTTGCATTGCTGGCAGTCCAACATTTATGTCCCTTCCTAAATGCACTTTAAAAAATGGCAGTGAGATTTTGGTGTAAAGACATCTACTCCCTCCCTGGCACATTCAATGCTTTCTATGCTCAGTTTGAGCAGAATGCCAGCGGCGTGGTCATGTCTGCCCCAACAGCCCCAGGCACAACTGTTCCCTCCATTATTACTTCAGAAGTCAGATCAGTCTTCCTAGGACTCAACCCAAGGAAAGTGATGGGCCCAGACAGTGTCTCTGGCCAAGCATTTAGATCCTTTGCGGACCAACTGGTGGAGGTACTCACCGACATCTTCAGCATCTCCCTCTTACAAACCAAAGTCCCCCCGCTTCAAGAAGACCACCATCATCCCTGTACCTAAGAAAGCACACGCAACATGCCTTAATTACTACTGCCCAATAGCTCCAACTTCAATAATCATGAAGTGCTCCATGAGGCTGGCCGTGGCTCACATCAACTCCAGTCTCCCAGCCTGCCTCGACCCCCTATGATTTGCCTACTGATGTAAAAGGTCCACAGAGGATGCCATATTCCTAGCCCTGCACTCAGCCCTGGAACATCTGGACATCAAAGACACCCACATCAGACTCCTGCTTGTTGACTACAGCTCTGCCTTCAACACCATTGTCCTCTCCAGACTGAAGGTACAGAAGCTTGAACACACAAGCAGGTTCAGGAACAGCTTCTTCCTAGGTGTTATCAAATTGATGAATGGACTCTATAGCCTCAAATAACGCTGATCTTGCTAATGTTGATCTCACCTAGTGCACGCCCTGTGCAATGTAACCTGTATGCCTCTGTCTAAGTCTTTTTGACCTGTACATCCTTTGCTTACTATAATCTGCCTCTACCACACGGAAGCAAAGCTTTTCACTGTATTTCAGTACATGAGACAATAAATAAATCAGTCAATTAAATCAATCAAGCAGTGTTGTCAGGAAGGGAATTGGAATTTGACTCAGCAACAAGGAATAGCAAGGTATTTCAATTCATGAAGTTGTTTGGTTTGGAGGGGAACTTGCAGCTGTTCGTGTCCTCTTGCATCAGTTTTTTTGTTTGTTTAGGTGGTTGAGTTTTTGGGAGGTGCTATCAAAAAGCTTTGATGTGGAGTTGGAGAGTGCATTTTGCACATAGTACAGCTGCAACCAGTGTGTTGGTGATGGAAGGAGGGACTTTTAGTATCTTATGTGCCAGTTACTCCATCATACATCGGAAGTAAGAATCAAATACAAACGTTTCAAGTGATATCATCAACAACCTTCCTAGGTAATAGTCATTGTATGGCTGTTGAGGGTGCTGATCAAGTGAACTGTTTTGTTCTAGATAGTGATAAACCTCTAGAGTGTTGTGGAATTTCACTCATCCAGGCAAGCGGAAAGTATTCCATCTCACTTCTCACTTATGCCTTGTAGATTGTGTGCAGGCACTGGGGAGTCATGAAATTACTTATTGCTGAATTCCCAGACTTTGGTTTTCTTTGTAGCTACAGTATTTATGCAGATGATCCAGTTTAATTTCTGATTGATGCTAACTCTCAGGGTGTTTATAGTGGAAAATTCGGTTGAGTGAGACATTCAGGTGACTCATGAACATCGACTCAATTTTGTTGGAGACGTCCATTGCCTGGCACATGTATGGGGTAAATGTTGCTTTCTAGTTATCAGTTCCAGCCTAAATGTTGTCCGGGTTCTGCTGCAAACAGAAATGCTGTGTTTCAATAACTGAGGAATTATGCAAAGGTTTGAATACTGTTTAAGCACCAGTAAACAGCCTCATGTGATGTTCATGGAATCATAGAATCCCTACAGTATGGAAACAGACCATTCAGCCCTACAAGAACTCACTAACCCTCTGAAGAGCATCTCATCCAGACCCCCTACCCTTTCCCTGTAATTCTGCAATTCCCAAGGCTAATCTACCTAATTTACATACCCCTAGACACTATAGGAAACTTAGCATGGCCAATTCACCTAATCTACACAATTTTCAACTGTGGGAGGAAACCAGAGCATCTGGCAGAAAACCCAAGCAAACGTGAGGACAACGTGCAAATTCCACATAGACAGCCACCCGAGGGTGGCATTGAACCCAGACCCCTGCCACTGTGAGGAAGCAGTGCTAAGCACTAAGCCACCAGACGCAAAACGTTAATTTTGATTCCTCTTCGCTGATGATGCCAGACCTATTGAGCTTTCCAGCAACTTCTGTTTCTGTTTCTGATTTATAGCATATGCAGTGCTTTTGGTTTTTATCCAGTATTGTCTGTTTGTTTCAGACTTCCAGCTTCTGCAATATTTTATTTTTGTTACTCATGCTTTCCTATGCGTTTCAATCATAATTCAATTAGCTGGATGATTTTAGAGTGAAGCTTTGAGATGAACAAGGCAATATGGACTGTAGCTTTTCGGTTTTCATGTTTGCAGAAGCAGGAAATACCTGTCCACTCTATTCTTTAAGAATATTGGGCTTAATTTTATGCTTTTGATGAAGTATTAGTTTTGTTACACTTCATGGAGGGTTTCTCTCTGTAAGACCGAGCAAGTTTTCTTGCACTATTCTGCCAAACACACCTCATTTAGCCACTACCCTGCCCCAGTGGTACCCGGTCATCTGGTGCTAGCCTGATTCTATGTTGATTGTAGCCGGAGAAATTCAACACTGCCTAGAAATGTTGGAGTTGCCCTCATGGTTCCTGACGTTTGTATAGAGTTTGGCAGATAAGGAGAATTTGATGGCCCCTTTGCAGAAAGTGACCTAGAAGACCTGGTTGACAGAATGGTACAAAAATGGGCTGTTCTCTTTCCCCAGGACAGGCAGAGGAGGGCAGGAACCAGAACTGCCAGCCCTGGTCTGTGGTTGCCACCCAGATCAGTGCAGTTTCAGTCATGTGGAGGATTGCCTAGCATTGTAGGAAGAAAGTCAGTATCCTTCTCCATTCCACCAGTGTATGTGTTACCATTTTCTTTCTGTTATCTCAAACTCACATTATCTCTGGTACTGCATGCAGCTCCCAACAAGGGAGTTAATCATGCTCTACCACATGCACTATTGTAAACAAAACCTCACCTCACTTAATCTCACCAACCAATCCCCTACTCTGCAAACCCTCATCCATCTCTGTGCCGCTGACACACCTGGGACTCCTCACCACTCCAATATGCATCGTTGTCATCAGCTGAGTGATGTACTTTCATCCTTCTTAATGCCTCCTTTTCTGTCATTCCAGGAGAAAACAATCCACAATAAGGCAGACAGAGCCAAGACAGGTTATGGGATACCCTCACTCTCAATTCTAATGAGCACAGGATCCTGACGCTCACCACCCTGAGTGACTGACTGACTGTGCCCATGTCCCTGGACCTGTATCAGAGAATGCCCTTGACTTACTGTGCCAGAACCTTTTGACTGTGGGGTAGTCTCCCTTGACTGAACTGGGGACTGCTAACAACCATAACCAGCTTCCTGGTTTTGTTTGCGTCTAAACAGCAAGGCAAGCCAGAAACACTGGCAGTTGTAGCTGGGGAAGCAAAGCACAATGCAGCAACATAAGGCAAGGCAGGGATGCTGTGAAGATCCAACTAGGTTCTAAGTAGTTGAGTGCTAAGAGGTCAAGCAGAGATGTGTAGATGCAGCTTGGTGTAATTTCTGGGCTGACTGGTTGTCCCTACATACAAAGTGTACTCACAGCAGTATTACAATGGCCTCTACCAGTGTAGCCTGCAGCATGGCTATGTTGCTGCATGGTTCAAGTGGATCGGAGATGTATCATAATGATGTGGAGATGCTGCCAAGTGCCCAGTGCCAAAATCCTTGGAAGTGAGATGAATGTGGCCACTGAGCTGGTGTTGGGTGTCCAAGACAAAAGTCCAGAGGTGGAAGCAGCAAATCAGAGATGCCAGTACCCGCTCTGACTTTTATTTCAGCAATTCTCAATGTCTAGTTTCCTTCTGTAATAGAAAGTTTCATGTTAATGGGTTAAGATTTGCAGTTATTGAAGCTAACTACAGGCGGCAATCCTGTTCAATTAAATCTATTGCCTCTCCTTAGTGAGAATCTTGTCTTGACGCATGGAACTTTGTTAGAAAATGTAAATATGCTTCTGAAATAAGAAAGGCCTTGTTCGAATTCTCACACAATTCTCATAGCTGCAGGCCACATTGTTCAAGAGACCACTCAGTGTAATTTATAGTGCAAAACCCAGGTCAACTTTTTTTTTTAGCAGATCAACCAATTTTTTGTGCTTTTTTAAAACAATGTTTAAGTTTTACACTGTTGTCAGTTTATCAAAATCCCCAGAATGTGACTTTCTTGAAGAGTTATGACTTGTTGTCAAGTTTAATATAAGATACAAGAACATAATAATCTAAAATAATAAAGTTATGAAAGACCTCAGAATATATCAGCCAAAGAATGTCCATTGATTACAAATGACTGTCAATAGTGAAACTATTTAACAATTCAGTATGTGATTCTTTAGTCTGCTGTTTAGCAGGAGTTTTAGTCTATTTCACTGAAAGCATTTCTGTTAAAATAGTGCATAAAGAACTTTATGTTCAGTGTTAATACAGTAACATTGTTAGTACAATAATACTGCCGGTTCTTTGTTTGAACTATAAAATTGATTGTACTTTCCCCACAGTTTATGAATCTGTTCCCAAAAATTGTTCTTTCCTAACGCATACCTCTTTCATGAGTGTGTACAAGTGAATTGACTAAATATTTCAGCTCGAACGCTGCAGGAACGAAATTCAACTTGTCTCCATAGAGCACATTCCACACTTAGGTGGTTCAGCTTAATTGCAATACTCATAATCCTTCCAGTTATACATTCCAAGTCAGGTATACGGTCTGAGGGAAGCTATTTGAAACTGAAAATCATAGGAAGTTCAATATAAATAAATTTTATATCACACACCAGGTTTGACTCTGAGGTAATGCAATGCAATTACATTTTGTGTCAGGCTTTGAGCCTGAGGGATTTCATAGTTTCCAGCCCCTCTGCTTATTACGGCAGAAAGGTAACATTCAGGATCCTGAATGTCCTGAAATCTCCCTGGGAAGTTCACTGTCTGGAGTGAGGAATTTTGCTCTCACCTACAATAATTAAAAAAGAAGGAAATGGTAGAGAGCTGCTCCTCTAATCATAGATTGGTTTCTGCTGTGCTTGCTGCTGATAGGTTCATGGGGAACTGGAATGGACTGAGCAGAGATGGGCAGGGGAAATAGTTGTGGAGGGCTGTTGGTGTTTGTGGATAATAGTGGGGCACAAAGGGGCCCGTGGTGGGAAATGAAAGGGTGGCGAGCACGTGGGATCCAGTGTAATGGTGGAGAAAGTAGGTAAGGGGCTCACGAGATGTGATTGGCTGCAAGGAAGCTGGATGCACTTGTGACAGGAGTTGGGAAATAGAGAGAGGTTGTCAGGAGTTTATGTGAGAGAGGAAGACCACTAGAAAAGCTGAGGTGTAAGGGCAGGATCATTCAAGGTGTACAGAGAGAGAGTAAGAGAGAGAGAAGCTTCAAGAGTATCAGAAAGTGACAGCTGCGAGACAAAGAAACTGAGAAAGAGTTTGTTAAGAAGGGAGAACAGTTTCCGATCTATCACAAAAGATAACTAGGGTTAGGAAAATTTGAAACAACCAAGGTAATTAATGTGATATTTCTAGCTGAAGGCTGCATGTGTTCAGGAGCTATTCTATGGGAAATATCAGTTTTTTTTTCATACTAAGTACTGTGTCAATTGTTAGATGTATGTGTAAGACTTAAGTCTAAGATACAGTAAACAGGCTAGTATCCATCTACTAAAGTAATGCAACTTTGTAAATGTATGGTGAAAACATATTAAGTGAGATTTCACTAGTCTGCAGAAGGTCTGCTTAAAGTGATACAGAGATAGTGTGAAATGCAGATGCTGGAGAATCTGAGATAACAAGGTGTAGAGCTGGATGAACACAGCAGACCAAGCAGCATCAGAGGAGCAGGAAAGCTGACGTTTTGAGTCTGGACCTTCTTCAGAAATCGTTCAAGCTTTCTGAAGAAAGGTCCAGATCTGAAACGTCAGCTTTCCTGCTCCTCTGATGCTGCTTGGCCTGTTGTGTTCGTCCAGCTCTACACCTTGTTATCTCTTGCTTAAAGTGATAGATTCTTTTATGTAGAAGTATCTGTCAGTTATCTAAAAATTGTGAAAATTTAAACACTGTGTTATTGAGAAAAGTAATGTTTTCCTTGCATGTTATGGCTTTACGTTTAACGGAGTTGACTCTTCTTTAGGATATTGGTGGATTTTTCTAATTTTGCCTCTGAGTAAGCCCAGATACCCATGTATCAACACAAATACAGAAGCTAATGTCATTATCTAATTGTATTACCCAGTAGAAAGAAAAGGTAAATTGAAAAGTAACCCTCAAAAAACAGCCCTCAAAAATGAAAGTACCCTGCTGAGAGACCTGACAAAGCAATCTTTCACCATGACATAAAAGTAAGAACATGGTACAAGACTAGGTCATTCTGCCCATGTATCCTGCTCCTGCCACTCATTAAGATTATGGCTGATCTGATTTTATCCTCAACTTGGCTTTACTGCATATCCCCATAATCTTTCACCCCTTTTAATCAAGAATGTATCCACCTCTGCCTTAAAAATATTTAAAGATTCTACATTCACTAATTTTTAAGGAAGGGAATTCAAAAGACCCATAACCAACAGAAGGAAAAAAATATTTCCTCATCTCTGTTTAAGTGGGCAGCCTTTATTTTAAAATTATGATCCTTAGCTCTAAGTTCTCCACAGGAGGAAACATGCCTTCTACATTCATCTGTTTCAGTCCCCACAGGACCTTATACACTTCAATTAAGTCACCTCTGAATTTTCTATTTAATCTATTTTTCTAATAATCTGTTCAGAAATGTATCAACACATCTTTGGAGCAGGTGGGACTTGAACCCAGGCCTCCTAGCCCATGGTTATGGCAAATACCACTATGCCACAAGAGGGTCCTCTCCAGAGAATACAAGTCTAGCCTGTCTATCCTTTCCTCATAAAACAATCTGCATATTCCATGTATTCGCCTAGCGAGCTTTCTCTGAAGTACTTCCAACACTAACATTTTTCCACATGTAGCAGCCTCCTGGTTGCTAAAACACATATAGATTGCTAACTTGTCTGAACAGCAAGGGATGCTGGGTACATTAGCCAAGTAAAACTCTGAAATCACAAAACCGACATACCAGGCACATTGCAATGTAAAAGGCAACAGTTGTTCTGGTCAAACATATCCCGAACAACTTATTCACTAAACAAAGGAGGGCCCAGGTAAAAAGGTACTGGGTCCAGCCACACAAAGAAACTAACAGTAGCATGACATCTAAATGATTGAGAGATAGTAAGAACTGCTGATGCTGGTGTCAGGGATAACACAAAGTGGAGCTGGAGAAACACAGCAGGCCAGGCAGCATCAGAGGAGCAGGAAAGTTGACATTTCAGATCAGGACCCTTCTTCAGAAATGATTGACTCTTATTTCAAACTAATAAGTGTATCTCCCTGATTGGCCAGAACGATAGAAAGTTCAAGAAAACAACCAAAAAGGCATAAAAACAGGGTTCAGCTGCAAACCTTTTTCTTGGAATTTCTGGAATCGTCTGAGGCCTTCTAAGGAGACCAGTATGGCAAGAGGCAGAGACCAGCTGATGATCCAGAGGGAGAGAGGAAGAAAGCAGTTACACAGACCCAGAGACAGAACCAGAGAGAGAGTGACTGCATAAATCTACAAGAGACTCGGGAATTCTTATAGCCTTAAGGGGCCAAATAGGATTAGACACGGGATGTTTAGTCTCAAAGGTTATTATAACTTTGTTCCCAATAAAGTTGGGACTGTTTTGCATTGGTACCATCTTGTGTTCATATTCATTTGACCATTCTGGTATTGTGGGACACCTGAGCAAATTCATTCACAATGTTCTCATTGGAGTTGTCTAATGTGTTTAAATGAGGGACTTGACAACACATAGGTACAGTGACAAGTACTGTACATAGTATTCCAGAAGTGGTCAGTGCATCTGTGCCTCTGCAACTGTGGCTTCGCCCACGGCCTAATTTTCAGAAATGTTAGAATAGGAAGCACTATAACACTAACAAAAATGTTGGCTTTCTTTGGAGTTTGCCCATCACAGTGAGAATGCATGAATATTTTTCATAATAGATTCATTTTTATACATGATCAAAGGAAAATGAGCCAGCTGCTACTCTGCACTGCATGAGACAACATCTCAAACATATAAAAGTGGCAAATGTACTCACTGTATTCAAATTATGGAGGATAATTGACATCCCATTTCCATTTTAATTCAATTGGTTTTCAGAACTCCACTTAGAAAACAAAATTTCAGTGTTACACCCAATTCTTTCAGAAAAGGTTAGACTGCTTGCAGAAATAACAATCTTTAGTACAATTATCAAATTTTCAATTATTTGACCAAATAAGATTGTTGTAAGTGAAGATTTGGTGTTGTGGTAATGTAACTGGACTAGTAAACCCAGAAGCCCACCTCAAAACTTTAGAGCATGGCTTCAAACCCCACATCACCACAGCAGCTAGTGGAATTTAAATCCAGGTACCAAAACTAATCTCAGTAATGCTGATCATGAAATGATTGTAATAAAAAGCCCCCTCTTTCATTTATGTCCTTTAGGATCCACATGTGATGTACATGTGACTCCAGCTACAGGTGAAGTGACCTGACGAAGGAGCAGCGCTTTGAAAGCTTGCGATTTCAAACAAACCTGTTGGACTCTAACCTGGTACAAGAACAAAGCCACTGGAAAAGCTCAGCAGGTCTGGCAGCATCTGTGAAGGAGAAAACAGAGTTAAC
>JAHRHZ010000111.1:3065245-3092976 GCA_024137785.1 Ginglymostoma cirratum | reverse complement strand
GTTAACTCTGTTTTCTCCTTCACAGATGCTGCCAGACCTGCTGAGCTTTTCCAGCAACTTTGTTTTTGTTGTTGTTGTTGATTAGAAAATCTCCACTTGATATTCAATGGCATTACCTTTGCTGAATTCTCCCATTGCCAACATCATCTTGGCTTACGATTAACCAGAAACTAAACTGGGATATAAGTACAATAGTTATAGCAAATCAAAGGCCAGGAATTCTGCAGCAAGTAACTCATATCCTATCACCCAAGGCCTGTCCAATATCTACAAGGCAGAAGTGTGACAGAATAATTTTTACTTGCCTGGTTATGTGCAGCTCTACAAATTTCAAAAAGCTCTATGCTATCCATGACAAAGTAACACACTTAGTGGACACTTTCACCTTAAATAATTGTATCATATCCTCCATCCACGATGCAAATTGACAACAGTGCAGACCATAGCCACAAACTGCACTGCAGAAACTCAAAAAGGCTCCTCAGATAGTATTTTCCAAACATATACCCTCTACCACTTGGAACAGCAGACGCATAGGAGCATCACCAACTGCAAGTTTTCCTCCAAGCCACTCACCGTTGAAAATATATCACTGTTACTTCAGTGTCACTGGGTCAAAATCCTGAAACTCTCTCCCTAATTGCAGTATGGTTGTCTATAAGAATACACCAAACGAACTGTAGCAGTTCAGTAAGGCTGCTCACCATCTCCTCCTCAACAGCTTTTCAGTATGGGCAATAAACGTTGGTCTAACCAGTGATGTGCACAATCTATAAATGAATAAAAACAAAATCATCCAGTCAGTTTTGGTCTAGTATATCTTCTGAACCTATATATCGATTAAGAAATTTCTTACACCTATATAATAGTGCAGGCTCATTGAAAATCACTTGGAATTTTAGAAGCATTGAGCCTGTCTACAAGATCAGATTCAAGAAAGGGTTTGATAACTGTAAAGAATGCCTTCACATTTCTGGTCTTAGTACCCTTTGTGAATAGTAAGTTGGTGTGTGTTATGTTGCCTTCATAACAAGTCTGTCCCAGGAGAGTACAACTATCAACATTGACTACATTGGCAGTGAGATGGCCTGCTGCAGTGTTTAAAATTCTGAAGGGCTTTGAAGGAATAGATGCACAGAGGATGGTTCTACCTGTGGATATCAAAATAAGGGATCATGAGCTAAGAAGGCTACCACCCCATGGAGCATAGAAATCTCTTAAAAGAGAGAGCTATGTGAATGTGTAATTTGGTACCACAGGCAATAATTGAGGCCAATGGTTTGCATGCATTCAAGGGAAAATCATGAAGTAGTTGAAGGAAAGGTTTGAGAGGAAATGGTGATAGGGCAAGATAAAGTAAGATGGGAGGGCAGAGGGGTATGTGAAGGACAATTGCTTGTAGACCTATTCAGCTGATTGGCCTGTTTCTACACAATAAGTTTTATGTGAAGTCAGTCTGTAGACTTCTTTGTCGTGTGCCAGTGCCCTCAGTAAAAGTACAGTAGAAACAATTGACACTTTAAAGTCTTTGGTATGACAGTGACCTGACTGAAAGGAAGACTTTTCGGAAACCTGTTGCTTTACGTGTGAAGTACTGGGTAAAATGTTTAGTTCCTCAAGTGATTCAAAGATCAGGGTGCAGTCAATCGATATTCACTTCATTTGCAAAGCAGCACAATGCCATTGTGTCCAGGTTGTGTTGTTTCTGCTCATCGTGGCCATATAGCTTTGTACATATTTGTAGTCTGCTTCTCTAATGACTAATGTTTAAGTGTGTGACAGACAGAGTCTATTTCATGAGGTGTAATTTGATTTTGGTTTACAATCACTTCAAGAATTTGAGCAGATCTGTATCACTAGAAGTAGCACATTTCCAGTAATGGTAAGGCAAATGTCAGAGAAGATGAAAAAATGCTGTATTTACAATTGATATCTCTTTATTTTGGCTGTTTTTATGTCCCAGTATTTTCATTATTATCCACTGAACTACTTTGTCAAAGACAAGTTGTTTTCTTGCTCATTTATTTAGCTATTTATTTCTGACTTACTTCATGCTCAAAACAAGCAGCTGTTCGCTTAGTGGCCTCCACAGTCAGTCCACCGTTAACCTGCCATGCATCTATAGCCCCAAGATAAGCTGCAACCTTGAATAATATCTCCTGAGCTTGTAAAATCTGTGAGGAATTTTATGACGGTAATATTCCTCTATAAAATGTCACCTTTTCAATGCGCAATGCCCTTTACAGATTGGAAAACATTCACACCTTTTGACTGTGGGAGGAAACTAGAGCACTCAGCAGAAACCCACACAGATACGGGGAGAATATTGGAATCGAATCCAGGGCCATGGCGCTGTGAAGCATTAGTGTTAACCACTGTGCTAATGTGCCATCTTTGCCATGCTGTGACGTCAGCTGATTGTGTTGTGTAGCAGTAAGCGTGTACGTATAGAACACTGATGTCAGCAGGCTTGGGATGCATCGGTCGTGGATGCTACTGAGTGAGGATGATGCAGAGTTTGATGCTAGTACTGACAAAGTAGAGTTTCTCTGCCCCGATAATGCCTCTACAAGGTAGTTCTCTCCGCCACTGTGCTCATCCTGCCTTGATGCTGATTGGGTAGCAGGCTTTGCACCCTGCTGTGGTGGTCCTTCTCCTTGTCCTGGCATCAAGATGGCTGACAAATTCACCCCAGCCATTGAACAAATGAGGCTGACAATGTCAGCTGTCATGCATGCCTGTTTCCCCACCTAGCGGTGCTATTCACAGCAAATGAGCTCTTCAAAAATAACTAGCAGGCATCATTTTTAATCTTTTGGATGACATTCTTCCCTAATGTTTGTTTTTTGCTTTTCCCATTTGGAATTCAAGCTCAAATGATTTTTTTGATTGAATTCAATAGTTATAGGGTCTTCGTTATCTTTGATCATTATCAGACGTTTCAAATATTGAGCACCGTTTGAGAGCCAGGCATTGTTGGGTGCGAGGGGATGTGCAATCGACTGGGCATTTCTCTGTGGAAACTGACAACATCTAAAGAAGAACCTAAACCTTCTATGTATTAGCTGAAAATACAATACATCTAGATTTCACCCTTTAAATCCAGGCCAGTGGAAGATGGTGAACTGCCAACATTGCTCATTCTGCACATCAGGCAATTTCCCTTAAAATAATAGTAAATCTGTCCAGTCTACTGTCTCCGAGGTCATCCCTTGACTAGAGAGTAGTTGAATGCAAACAAGCAGGCAGGGTTAGGACTGTTAAATTATGTGGTCCGGCTGGACTAGTGGTAGATGGGATAATGATGTGTTGCATTTGCCTGATACAAAATAGGAGGAACTTGTGTAGTTTGAAGGAGCATCATTGTAATGGGCATTGATTTAATTCACAATAGTACAAATGTTCATGCAAATACAAGCACATTAAACAACTAGGCAGATACAATTATGTAAACTATTTGCAGAGTTACAATTTTAAAACATCTCTCTAACAAGATAAATGGTCCAAGCACCACTGGTAAACCTTAATTCACATAATGTAATGATAATAAATGTTTGTTGAAATTAAAATTACCATTTTCATAAAGTCTTTCTGAGTCACAAGTTAACATCTTAAACACAGTCAGACTTAAAGGTCTGGTGAGCGTCTCTCATTGTTAGGTTATACTCTACAATAATTTATAATTGGAAAATCTCATTTTATCTGAAACAATAAGAAAGAACAAAAGACAGGCTTGCAGCCTGAAATAGCATAAGGGAGCGACAAGA
The DNA here is from genome assembly GCA_024137785.1 of Ginglymostoma cirratum. Taxonomy (NCBI): domain Eukaryota; kingdom Metazoa; phylum Chordata; class Chondrichthyes; order Orectolobiformes; family Ginglymostomatidae; genus Ginglymostoma; species Ginglymostoma cirratum. Next base: position 3,089,209 of record JAHRHZ010000111.1, on the reverse strand, counting down.
TATATTTCAGACCAATGTATCTCCCACTCCTGAGCAAACTGACCCATTGGTGAGGTGTTTGGTTGTGAATTGACTTTTAAGGCAAAAAGCTAATGGAAGGCATGATTGCAACAAATTTCATATTAAGTGCAGAATGTTGAATAAATTGGAAAACCTATTTTTCCAATAAAAGGCAAATGATTTCTTGGATTCTCACAAGATACTGGCATGGAGGTTCTGGTGGTATCAAAATCTTGAGGGTTTTTCAGATAGACAACCCTTGTCTCCCTTCATTGACCAAAGGTTTTGGTTGTAAAAGTAAGTATCAAAAGAACAGTTCTTAGTCCCAAGCATTAAAGGAATAAAAATGTAATGACCAAGACATAAATCCCTCTTTCTATCTCTTTTGTGCTCTACTCAACCCTGAAATATTAGGTTCTAGTACCAATGCTAGCAATACCTCCATCACTAATTGCTTCAAACACAAGCCTCTTCTTCAAATACAAAGAGACTCTTCACACACCTATCATTATTTCCACTCACAATAACTTGCCTCTCAGCCACACTTGATGTTTCTTTCTCTCAACATGCAAACTGCATCAAATTGTCTAACTTATTTCAAACACCATTCAACAGAACACATACCACCTCACTCTCACAGAAGAAACTGGCTATCAGCACAGGCATCTTGCAAATAAGGAGTAATGCTCAGGTGTCTGGCAGGGTTGAATGTTCTATACTTCCTTAGACATGAACAGAAAATGTCAAACATGCACACAAGTTTGGTTACATCTGATGGTTACTTTTGCTATGGTCCATGAAACTCCCATGTTTATAATGCAGGAAAGTTGCTAAAGTACCAGTAAAAAAGGAAAGAAATTTGGTTATTGTTGTCACATGCATTCAAAGCCTCCTGTGTCTAGTTCCCTGAAATACATTGTCCACTGTCTCTGTCCCTGTCCCATCAGGGAATGAGTAAACACAAATAATGGGGCTAATGCATGGGGAAATTTATGAGTATGTGCTTATTACATCCACACACATCAAATTCATGTTTATAGCGAGAGAATAATTGGCACTTTCATTTTCAAATAAGCACTACAGGTGTGACTGATTGTGTTGTGTAGCAGTAAGCCTGTAACTGTAATGCTGTAAAAAAAACCTTTAGTTCAGAAGATCATAGACAGGCATTTGTTAAATAATGGAGTGAAAGGTTATCAGAGGTAGGTGGCAATGTGCATTTGTGGTTAAATCAGATCAGACATGATCTTAGCAAATTGCTGTGTAACCATAGAGTCTGTATGTTTTATTTCTGCTCCTTATGTTCATGATGGGATGCAGGGGTGAAACTTTTGGTGAAGAAAAGCACAAGTTTGCCTTTCTTCACCACCTTACATCATCACAGAATGTTCCAAAGTGAATATAGTTCTTTTCAAGAGTTATTAATATTGTAAACTGGCAGTCAGTTTTCACACAGCAAGCTCCCGCAAACAGCATGGACATAATGAGCAGGTAATCTAATGTTATGATAATAGTTGAAGGATAAACATTTTATTTCTCTTCATTTGTGGGATGTGAGTATCGCTGGCTGGCCAGCATTTCTTGCTCATCCCTAGTTGTCCTTGAGAAGGTGGTGGTGAGTTACCGTCTTGAACCGCAGCAGTCCTCCTGCTGTAGGTTGACCCACAATGCTATAAAGGAGGGAATTCCAGGATTTTGACCCAGTGACAGTGAAGGAACAGTGATATATTTCCAAGTCAAGATGGTGAGTGACTTGGGGGGGAACTTGGAGGTGGTGGTGTTCCCATATGTCTGATGCCCTTGCCCTTCTACATGGAAATGGTTATGGGTTTTGAAGGTACTGTCAGAGGATCTTTAGTGAATTTCTGTAGTGCATCTTGTAGATAGTACACAATGCTGCTACTGAGTGTTGGTAGATACTTGTGGATGTAATGGCAATCAAGCGGGCTGTTTTGTCCTGGATGGTGTCAAGCTTCTTGTGTGTTGTTGGGGCTGCAGTCATCCAGGCAAGTGGGGAGTATTCCTTTGCACTGCTGACTTGTGCTTTGTCAATGGCGGACAGGCTTTGAGGAGTCAGAAGGTGAGTTACTTGCCACAGTATTCCTAGCTTCTGGCCTGCTCTTGTAGCCACTGTGTTAATGTGGTGAGTCCAGTTGCATTTCTGGTCAATGGTAACCCCCGGGTGTTGATTTTGGGGGATTCAGTGATGGTAACACCATTGAATGTCAAGCATTTGGTGGTTAGATTGTCTCTTATTGGTGATGGTCATAACCTGGCATTTGTGTGGCGTGAACGTCACTTGCCACATGTCAACCCAAGCCTGGATACTGTACAGATCTTGTTACATGTGAACATGGACTGCTTCAGTATCTGAGGAGTCACGAATGGTGCTGGACATTGTGCAATCATTGGTGAACATCCCCACTTCTGACCTTACGATGGAGGGAAGGTCATTGATGAAACAACTGAAGATGGTTGGGCCTGGGACACTACCCTGAGGAACTCCTGCAGAGATGTCCTGGAGCTGAGATGATTAACCTCCCACAACCACGACCATCTTCCTATGTGTCAGGTATGACTCCAATCAGCGGTGAATTTGCCCCCTGATACCCATTGATTCCAGTTTTGCTAGGGCTCCTTGATGCCACACTTCGTCAAATGCAGCTGTGATATCATGGGCTGTCACTCTCACCTCACCTTTGGAATTCAGCTCTTTTGTCCAAGTTTCAAGCAAGGCTGTAATGAGATCAGGAGGTGAGTGGCCCTGGCAGAACCTGAACTGGGCCTGTCACTGACAAAATGCAGACAGAATTCCTCTATTCTTTCTTGAATAGTGACCATGGAGATCTTTTATATTCACTTGAGAGGTTAGGTGGAGACTCAGATTCACATCTTCTGTTAAAGCTGACGCATTGAAGTGTGCAGTTTTCCTTCAGTACTGCATTGGAGTGTTGGCCTTGCTTCTTCAATTGAAGGTCTGAAATGGAGCTGAACTCACAAACTTTCAATAGAATTAATGTTACTCATTTATTTAACCTGCCTTCAAATACACTCAGCTTTAGTTTCAAGTGTTTTGATGACCTTTGAATAATTTACTGTGCAGAAGCTTCACAAACTCTTATATTTTATTTAGTACTGAAATCCACAGCTCTTAGTCCCTATTTGAATAGCTTCACTTTATTTAAAAAAAAATCAGATGTTGCAGTTATTGAGAGTTTCAGAAAATGTAGTTCCCAGCAAATTGCATTTTTTAATTCATTTATGAGATTTGGGGCACCACTGGTTGGGCCAGCATTTATTGCTCAGAAGCTATTAAGAGGGCTTGGCATCACATCCAGACCAGACCAGACAAGGATGGCAGATTCCCTTCCTTCCTTCAAGGGCATTTATGAATCAGGTGATGGTTTTACAACAATCTAGAATGGTTAGATAGTCTAGTATTTTTTCAAGACTTCTATTGAATTCAAGGTCCATTAACTGCTGCGACTTGGGATGCTGGATTGTGATTTCAGTGACATTACCACTACTTCACCAATTTCTCACAAAGTGTGTGGACTTTTAAACAGAATCACAAACAAGGAGCATGTCGTTGGCCAGGGGACGCTGAAGCACCCTAAAAGCAACTTAATACACAATGGTATGAGTCATTAAGAAGTCTACTGGTAATTCAGTTAAATTCTTTTCAGTAATGTTTGACTTTGAACGAGTTAAAGAATGAGAAAGTAGATCAAGAATGTCAGAAGTTTTCAAACTGGAATCAAATTCCAGTTATCTGAAAATTGGGGAAAAAAGATCACCTGTACCTCTTGAAATCATAAAATAGGCTTCAGTGATATCATCTTTCAGATCTAGAAACCTGACAAATATTGTCTCAATTTTTCCAATCTTTCTTCATAGGACAGTTCTACCATCCCAGAAACAAGTCTGATGAATGTGTGTTGCGTTCCCTGTACGTATCCTTCCTAAGGAAAGAGGACCAAAACTGCAAGGGAACCAATCATCCCTGCTCCTAGGAAGGAAGTTCTGAAAAGTTATAGAATCATACAGCACGGAAACAGACCCTTCGGTCCAACTCGTCCATGCTGAACATAATCCCAAACCAAACTAATTCCACTTGCCTGCTCCGAGCCTATATCCCTCCAAAATCTTCCTATTGATGTATCTAACCAAATGTCTTTTAAATGGTGCAATTATACCCACATCTACCACTTCTTCAGGAAGTTAATTCTACACGTGAACCACACGCTTTGTCAAAAATTTGCCTCGTGACTTTCTTTAAATCTCTCTCCTCTCACCATAAAAATGTGCCCCCCCATCTTGAAATCCCCCATCAGACGGAGAAGATAATTACCATTAATTCTATCTATTCCCCTCATTATTTTATAAATTTCTATGAGGTCACCTCTCAACGTCCTACGCTGCAGTGAAAAAATCCCAGCCTATTCAGCCTTTTTTTATAACACAATCCTTCCATTCCCAGCAACATCCTGGTGAATCTCTTCTGAACCCTCTTCCGTTTGATCATTCCTTCTTATAACTGGGCAATCAGACCTGAACAAGGTATTCCAGAAGCGGCCTCACCAATGTCCTGAACAGTCGCAATATGACTTCCCAATTCCTTTCCTCAAAGGTTTGAGCAATTAAGGCAAGCATGCCAAATGCCTTTTTAACCTTCCTGTCTATATGTGATGCAATCTTCAAAGAATTATGTATCGGCACCTCTCGGTCCTTCTGTTTAAACCCTACCCCTGTTAGTTGTAACAAAATGCAACACCTCACATTTATCCAGGTTGAACTCCATCTGCCATTTTTCAGCCCATTGACCCATTACATCAAGATCCCTTTGTAATCTTAGAAAACCTTCTTGACTGTCCACTATGCCATCAATTTTAGTGTCAATTGCAAACTTTCTAACCACGCCTTCTATATTCTCATGCAAATCATTTATACAAATGACAAACATAGGAGGTCCTAGAACCGATCCCTGTGGAACACAGCTGGTCACAGGCCTCCATTCCGAAAAGCAAACCTCAACCATTTTTCCCTGTCTCCTGCCATTAAGCCAATTATATATCCAATTGGCAACCTCACCCAGAATCCCATGTGACCTAGCTTTACTAATTAGTCTACTATGTGGAACCTTGTCAAAAGCTTTACTAAAATTCAAATAAACAACATCTACTGCTCTGTCATCATCAATCTTTTTGGTAACTTCCTCAAAAAAACTCAATCAAATTTGTGAGATGATTTTTTTCACACAAAATTGTGCTGACTATCCCTAATTAATTTTTGTCTCTCTAAAGGTCCATAAATCCTATCTTTTATAATCACCTCTAACAATTTACCCACAACCAATGTCAGACTCAGAGGTCCACAGTTCTCCGGTTTCTCCTTACAATCTTTCTTAAACAAAGATATAACATTAGCATCCTCCAGTATTCAGGCACCTCACCCGTAGTCATAGATGATGTAAATATTCCTGCAAGGGGTCTTGTAATTTCCTCCTTTACTTCCCACAATATTCTGGGATAAATTGGATCAGGTCTCAGAGATTTATTCACATTCACATTCTCTGAGACCTCCCAAATGTCCTCTTCGGTAATGTGAACTGTTTTTAAATTATCGAAGTTTATTTGTCTGCATTCTCTCGACTCTATTTATTTTTCCGACAGTAAAAACTGACAAGAAATATTAATTTAGTAACTCTCCCATCTCCTGGGGTTCAGCACAAAGATGATCTCCTTGGTCGTTAAGAGGCCCTACTCTCTCTCTAGTTACTCTTAATGTGTTTGTAAAATCCCTTTGGATTATCCTTAACCTTGTCCACCAATGCTATCTCATATTCCCTCTTTGCCAACCTGATCTCTGTCTTAAGAATGCCCTTATAGTCTTTATGTTGATTAAGAAATTCAATTGAATCAAGTTGTCTATATCTAAATTAAGATTCTCTTTTATTCTTGACTTGAACATCTATATCTTTATTCATCCATTGTTCCTTAATCTTATAAGCCTTACCCTTCACTCTAACAGGAACATAATGCCTCTGAACACTTGTCATCATGTTCTTGAACACCTCCCACTTGTCGGATGTCCTTTTACCTGTGAACAGTTTACTCCAATCAACTTTGAAAATTCTTGTCTCATACAATTAAAATTTGCCTTATTCAAATTAAAAACTTTAACTTTTATGGGAGGCTTATCCTTTTCCATAACCATTTTGAAACTAATAAAATTATGTGTGCTAGACCCAAAGTGTTCCCCCACTTTTACTCCAATCACCAACCCTATGTTATTGACCAAAAGAAGGTCTAGTTTTGCTTCTTCTCTAGTAGGAGCGTCCCCATATTGATAAAAAAATTCTTGAACACATTTGTCAAATTTTTCACCGTCCAAACCTTTAACACTATGGTAGCCCCAAATAATGTTTGAAAAATTAAACTTGAAAAATTAATATCCCCATTATTACAACCTTAATATGCATACATATAGCTGAGGTCTTTCTAAGTATTTATTTCTTAATTTCCCTCTTACTATTGGGGGGCCGACAATACAATCCCATCAACATGATCTTTCTGATTTGTAATTTCTACCCACAAGTACTCATTGGATGATTTTTCAGAAATATCTTTCCTACTTTCAGCAGTAATGTATTCCTTAATCAAAAATGTCACCAACCCCCCCTTTCTTGCCTCCTTTAGTTGAATATTATAGATTTCAAGCCCCAGAGAAACTAGGGACAGACAACATCATAATTGTTGCCTTGCCAGTGTCTCTTATATCCCAAAAAGAAATAAATAATGAACTGTAGGTGAGAAGCCATAATTTGACGTAATTCTTGTCTTCTTTGAGAAATAATTACACAATATAAAAACTCAAAAAGACCACAGCTTGTGGTGAATGAGAAAAGAAAGCAGAGTATTGTAATCAAGGGATCTTGGCTAGAATGGGAGAAGGTATTATATTGGCTGGTAGAGGAGCCTTTGCTTCCAGATTCCCAAATTGATCTCCATTGGGAATTATAAGGCCCAGTTTCAACCATGAGCAGGAATCATATGGGTCTAGAGGGACAAGGCAACTCTCAGGTGAACTTGCAGTTAACTGTGGTGCCCCTACCTATATAAAGGTAGAAGTAAGTGGGTGAAGGAGAATGTTATAAAGAGCAGGATTACTAATGGAAGGAGGGCAATGACATGTACTAAAAGAACAATGATGAAGTACGATCCCATTTGCAGCAGAACATTGCTCTGTAGAAAAGAGAAACCAAGTTACACAAGTCCTAGACCTTCCTTCTTTTTGCACCGAGAGACAAAAAAAAGGAAGGTCTAGTGCAAAATTTTTAAGGATAATAATTAAACAGTTTGGGATAATAGTTCAACACCTCTGGTCTTAGGTCAACCCATATTTAACACATAACTTCAAACTGTCTGGAATGTTAGCACTCTACATGAAAATATTGCTTGAATATATAAGGAAACTTTTGCAACAGTCTCTTCCGATAAATTATGAAAACATGCAAGGTAACATGAAGATAAAATAAGCAGTGATACAATGTTTACTTGTTAATAATTTGTTAGACTTGCATGTTGAGTCTTAAAATAAGTCACTCAAGGTACCACTATTGCTTTAACAGGATGGTTTCGAAACACATTATGCTTTTTAAATCATGCCACATTTCACTACACATCCAGACTCCCTGTTGTGTCCTTGATCCCAATGGTTTTCATCACTCCAGGCCTTAATATTCCTCAACACTTCAGGCAAACCACCTGAACATTGAAGTGAAGGACTGACTGCCAAAGAGTTTGCATCATTATAGCTTTGATCTCCTTTCAGCATTTCACTTGCTGGGTGAAAACTTGCTTCTTTCAATTCTTCAAAGGCCGAGTCCTCTCATATCTCTTGCTTATCTAACTTCCAGCTCTCACCTCTTTGATAGATGCATCTTAGTCTGAGTCTTCTACATTTTTAACCTCATTTTTCCTTCCAATCCCAAAAGAAACTCCCACACAATATTTACTGCATGTACCATGCTAATGTTGGCTTTTTTTTCTTTCCTTTGGGACGTTGAGTAGCTAACTCAGTTATTCCTTTGTCAAGCTTCTCCATAATTTAATTTGATTTTTTATTGTGACATGTACTGAGATACAGTGAAAAGTATTGTCCTATGTGCTAACCAGACAAATAATATGTTATATATGTACATCAGGGTAATAGAATGGAATGCAAAATATAGTATTACCACTACAGCAGAAAATGATCAATTTTAAGATACGAAAGGTCCGTTCATAATTCTGACAACAGTGGGGAAGAAGCTGTTCTTTGGTGTATGTTTTTAAACTTTAGTATCTTCTGCCAGGTGGAAGAGTATTGAAAAGAGTTTAACTAGGGTGGGAGGAGTCTTTGATTATGTTGGCTATTTTCCCAAGAAAGTATGAAGCATAGACCTTGTCAATTGAAGGAAGTCTGGTTTTCATGATGGACTGGGCTGCATTCATAGCTCTCTGTAATTTCTTGATGTCTTGGGCAAAGCAGTTGCCATCCCAAAATGTGATGCATCCAGAGAGGATGCTTTCTTTGGATTTGCTGAAGTTCCTTAGCCTTCTGAGGATGTAGAGGCGTTGGTGTGCTTTCTTGACTGTAGCCCCAGTGTCAATAGACCAGGATAGTTTGTTGGTGATTTTACTCCTAGGAGCTTGAAGGTCTTGACAACCTTCACACCTCAGCACCATTGATAGAGACAGAGGCATGCCCTCCACTCTGCTTCATGAAGTCAATGACTAGCTGTTGTGTTTTGCTGACATTGAGGGTGTCTTTATTCCATGCCACTAAGCTGGCTATTTCTCCATCTCATCATTGTTTGAGATCTGACCCACTATGGTGGCATCATCAGCAAATTTGTAAATGGAGTTAAAACTAAATTTGGCCACAAAGTCATAAGAGTACAAGGAGTGTAATAAAAGGGTGTGTAAACAGCCTTGTGGAGCATTGGTGTTGAGGATTACTGAGGAGATGTTGCCATTTATTCTTACTGATTGTGGTCTTTGGGTCAGGAAGCCGAAGATCTAATTGCAGAGCAGGTGTGGGAGTCCTGGGTCTCGGAGATTGGAGATGAGTTTGGTTGGAATTGTAGTGTTGAATGTGGAGCTAAATTCAATAAATAGGAGCCAGCCACAGGTTTCGTTGTTATCCAGATGTTCTAGGGATGAATATAGCGTTAGGGAGATGGTGTCTGCCATGGACCTATTACGACAGTAGGTGAAGTGTAGTGGATCAAGGCGATTTGGGAGGCTGGAGTTGATATGTGTCATTACTAAGCTCTTGGAGCACTTCATAATGATGGATGTCAAAGCCACTGGGCAGTAGTCATTAAGGCACACCGCTTGATTTTCTACGGCACTGGGATGTTAGCAATCTTAACCTGACAACGTAGTAAGGACAGGTTAAAGATGTCTGCAAATACTTCTGCCAGCTGGTCTGTGCAGGATCTGAGGGCACGGCCAGAGACTCCATCCTGGCCAATTGCTTTCTGTGGGTTCACTCTCAAGAAGGCCGATCTGACGTCTGCACCAGTGACTGTGCATAAAGGTGCACCCGAGGGATGCATAGTTGTCAGCGATTCTACTCGACTTTGCTTTGTTGCCTGTTATATTGTGTAAGACTTGCCACAATCGACGTGGGTTTGTGTGGTTTGTCTGGAACTCTATTTTACTCTGGTATTGTCTCTTGGCATCACTGATGGCTTTGTGAAGATAAATTTCATGTATAGGGCAGGATCACCCAACCTGAATGCCATAGATCTGGACTTCAGTAGAGAGTGGATCTTTTGGTTCACCCATGGTTTCCATTTGGGGATCACCCAGATTAGCTTATTTGGCACACAGTCCTCTACACACTTACTGATAAAGTCTGTGAAGATAGTGGCATACTCATTTAGATTGGCCACTGAGTTCTTGAATATGGACCAGTCCATGGACTCCAAGCAGTCATGTAGGACATCTGTAGGCATGGCTTAAAGCTTTCAATACTTCAATACCTCACTGGGAGGGACATAACAGCACAGGTCCAGGATGGATATTTTTGGCAACTTAGATATACCCCTGCTCTCCTCGTACCTTAACAATTTTCACAACCACTGCTCTCAGAATAACAAAAAAAAGGAAGTATACTGCAGTTAATGGAAGAAGATACTTTGGTTGGTTGGCTCACTGAGCTGGTTCATTGTTCCGCAAACATTTCATTGCCATGCTGTGTAACATCATCAGTGCAGCCTCTGATGATTCATAGTGGACCCATACTTATGCCTTAGCATAAAATGGGTTCGTGTCTAGGTTATTTAGGCTTAAGCCATGGGATTGCAGCAACAAAAAGTCATGATCAATACTCACTCATTGCCATCCACATGGATAAGGAAAACCATCAATTCAACTGGGACAACACCAGGATCCTGGGACAGGCAAAGCAGAGACAAGCATGGAATTCCTAGAAGCCTGGTTCTCTACTAAGAAAGCCATCAATAAACACATACAGCTAGACCCTATGTACACTCCATTGTGAACGAAAACCAGAAATGAGGTAATCCAGCTCAATGGACACCAGAGTTTAAATAACAGGTGGGAAAACACAACAGCTCTTCATTGGCGGCTGCACTGATGATGTTACCCAGCAGGGTAATGAAACGTTTGAGGAACAATGAACCAGCTCGGCGAGCCAACCAACTACAACATCCAAAACCCGGGCTACAAATCTACTCTAAAACCTTCGAATCTGTCTTATATTTTGTACCAGCTTACTCTTTAATTCATTTTCAGTCATTATATTTTGATATTTGAAACTCTCCTAATGCACAGGACGACTGCTATTTTCAATTTGTAAATTGTTTCTTTAAATTGAGTACGATGGCTCAGTTGTTAGCATTGCTGTCTCACAGCACCAGGGACCTGGGTTTAATTCCACCCTTGGGCGACTGCCTATGTGGAGTTTGCATGTTCTTGCTGTTCTGTGTCTACGTGGGTTTCCTCCAGGTGCTCCAGTTTCCTACCACAGTCCAAAGATGTGCAAGTGAGGTGGACTGGCCATACTCAATTGCCCATAGCATCCAGAGAGGTGCAGGCGAGTTGGATTAGCCATGGGAAATGCAGCTTTATAGGGTGGGGGGTTTCATGCTCTTCAGAGGGTCAGTGTGGACTCATTGGGCCAAATGACCAGCTTCCAGACTAACGAGATTCTATGAGTATTACCTTAAACTTTTTACCCAGTCAAATATGTATTATTTTTCCAAGAGAGATTTTGTCTAAATGCAATGTTTCTTTCTTGAGAATAATTAACTATTTCTTGAATTATTTGCCTTCTCTTTGTTGATCACCAGATCCGTTATTCATTATTTTGCCATGCAACCTTCATTAGCTCATCCCATAATGTTGTATCATTGGCCTTGTTTAACATTTTTATTTCAGGCTACCATCCTCAATGTGAAATACAATCATGTTATGATCACTCTCCCAGAGAACCTTAGCTATCAGATTACTAATTAAATGTGCCTTATTACACTGTAAAAAAAACTAAAATAGCCTTATCCCTGGTTAGTTCCACATTGTTTTGGAAAACTGTTTCAAATGCATTTCATCAATTTGCTGTCTAGATTATCTTTTGCATTTTGATCTGTCCGGGTAATACGGAGATTTAAGTCCTCACCTTTATGACTTTACCTTTGTTGTGCTCTCCCTAACAATGCCTCTACAAAAAAACACTCCCACCAACATTTTCTTTCCCTGGTTTTTCCTTATTCCTATCAATAAAATTCTATTTTCTGATTGTCAAAGTCAACAGCCTTTTTCACTGTTGTTTTATACCATTATTTAGTAACAGTGATTCCTAAATCCCTTTCTTACCATGCTTTCTATTTATTTGAAATGTCAAGTGCCCTGCAATAGTCATCTTCCAACCTTGGTCATCTTGCAATCATGAGATGTTGAAGGTGGTGCCATCATATTAATGTCACTGGACTAGTAATTGAGACACCTAATGTAATGCTCTGGGGATGTGATTTAGAGTCATTCTTCTGCCACTTCTGGAATTTAAACGCAGTTAATAAATCTGAAATATATAGCTGGCCTTAGTAATGGTGACCATGACTATCACTCATTGGAGTAAGAAGCCAGTCTCTTCACTAATGTCCTTTCAGGAAGAACAATTGCCATCCTCACCAGGTCTGACTGCTTCCCATGTATTGTGCCCTGAGATATTGTTTGGGGCTGAGCAACATGAAGTCGTTTCACAGCCAGTGGTGTGTTGCATTTGCCAGGTAATTGCTCTGAATTCTCATATCTCTCTTGTTTGATGCTATTGATAAGATAGCAGGATGTATGTTAATAAAATGTGCGATGGCATTGTTAAAGTTAAATGATCAAGCTATCAGCCACCTGAATTGGCAACTCACCTCAGCACTCAGTAAATGCCTAAAAAATGCAGCCAGTTGTTCCCACATCGAAATGGGCCTGGCTGGACTTTTCACCCATTACTGCCATGAACTCAGCCATAGCCCTCATTGTTCAGACCTTGCTGAGAGTCTGCTCCTTCTTTTCCAATCCTGAAGTTTTCAGTACTCCATAAACTGAAAAATACTACTCTTGAGACATCCCGTTAACTCTTTGATCTGCTTGACTCCATGCCAATTTGCATATGCTTGTTAGTAATCCAGGGATTATTAACCCTGAGGTTCCTGCTCAGGTATTTAGACATCAGATGATAAAAGTTCCCTGTGTCCAGTAAAACCTGACTTGCAGACTTCCACAGTTCACAAACAACACACTCAATCCATGTGTGACGTCGTGTGCACTTTTTTTGTCCTTGCGCACAGGAGTTAAGTTCATAGTGCAGTTTGTGAGCTATGAACCAGTGTGGGTGAGCACAGGTGAGGAGGCAGAGCACTTAGAATGCCCACATTACTCCTCCAATACAATATCCTTGCTCATAACTGTGTTTAAAGGATCTCTAAATCTCACTTCCCTCAGCCCACCCCATGGAACAACCGTACTACTTCTATGCTCCCATTTACCCTCCACAGCACATCAGATTTCCTATGCTACCTCAATGCCCCCATAAATTCTCCCTGTTCACTCACCCGGTATGTCTTACATATAGTTGTATCAATAGTTATAGAATATCAATGAATTTCATTGAATATCAATGGAAAATATTTTACTTTCCTCGGAGATAAAATTAACTTATCTAGCATTCCAGTAAAAGGCTGCAAATCATTGAGACTGAAAAAAAGTCATCAAAACAAAAACCATTTCAAATGGGCAAGCTGCTATTACAAATTCTTGACACAGTCACTCATTCTCAAGTAAGTAGAAAACTCATGGTGCTGATGGCCATTAGCACTCCAGAGACAACAAAGCATTGATAATAGTCATAGTTGTCTAAACACTAGGTTGCTTTCTGGGATGGAAAGAATAGGTGTTCAGCTCACTATTAAAGCAGAACGTCAGTAAATTTAGACCAGCAAATGAGTTCATTTTCTTTGAATGTCAAAATCAGACCTTCTTTTTTATAATCCACTAGAGCCCTGGAAAAGACGATGGCCCAGTCCGTCAATACATTATTCACCACGTTATGAAAGTTTTCTCATTGGCAAAACACTGCAATGCCAATGTGAACAAACAGATAAGGCTGGACAATGGCCAAATCATCTTTAAAGGGCAGAGGTGGTTGATGAATGGTTGCATTAAAAATACATGTACATTACAATACAGAATCTAATAATGATATTTAAAATTGTGAAAACACTCTCTGATAAACACATACTACTCAGAACCTGACCACAGTAGTGTACTTGGGGGTGAGTGGTTTGGTGGCGGGGGAGGTCAGGAGTGATTTTTTTTCTTGATTCAGTCGCAGGATAAGGGCATCTCTGGCTAGGCAGCATTTATTGCCCATCCCTAATTGCCCAGAGGGCAGTTAAGAGTCAACCACATTGCTGTAGATCTGGAGTCACATTTCGGCCGAACAGGTAAGGATGGCAGTTTCCTTCCCTAAACGATATTAATGAACCAGATGGGTTTTTCCCAACAATCAATTCAGAGGCATCATTAGATTCTTAATTCCAGTATCTACTGAATACAAATTCCACCATCTGCTGTGGCAGGATTCAAACCCAGGTCCATGGAACATTATCTGGGTCGCTGGATTAACAGTCCAACAATAATATGACTAGGCCATCACCTCCCCATAGTGCATTCTATACATAAGCCATTTGTGACCTGCAAAAATGTCTGAAGCTAAAGCTATGTGTCAAATATAAAAAAAGACCTTTCAAAAAAAAACCTTAACATGGCCATTCCTGAACTGAAATATGCCTCTCAACCTTAACAAAAATTCAGCTCCTGTTCTTCAAACTCTTCTGTAAGTTCAACTTATGCCTGGATGGATCTTGCCAACCACACACACCACACCCACCCCACCCCATTAATTGTGTGAGGCAGGAGAAAGATGAATAATATTTTAAGCCATGCAAAAATAGAGAAGATGCCAACAGTGTTCAGCTCACCGTGTGTCCCCAGGAATCTTCCTGCAAGTTCACATCTTTCCTTTTATAATATTTTTAATTACCCTGAAACTCAAGGGAGAATCAAGGTGATGGAATGCTTTTAAAAGAAATTATCAGGCTGACAAATTAAACAAGTCCCAGAGAGAAGCTATGGGAGATGGTATCCCCTTGAGTGATTTGTAAGATGTTTTGCAAAATGCAGTGAACGGAAAATCCCAAAGGGGTAATTGATGTAGAGTGGAATACACTTCATCAGTCTTTGCCATGCTGGGCCCTGCCCTCTCACAGAAAGCCCAAAGAATACTCTCAGTACTTTTCAGATTTAAAGAACCTCTCAATCATGTTGAACAAGGGAAATATATATCAGGATGTCAAATAGCTTAATTGAATTGCATTAGCGACTAATTGCTCAGACCTTTATCAAATAGATCTCAGGACTTACCGAGTGTCTTGTTTTACTAGTCTTTAGGCGTAGCTTGATAGCAAACAATGTGAAAAGGTAACTATAGTTAATATGTGGTTCTGTAAAAACTAAAAAAAATGTAATCACAATCTCACAGCATCCAAAAGACCTTTGCCTACACAAAACAATTGCTGGATCATTTTAATTTTGTGAACAGAAAGCAGAGTTAATAATTTGAGTTGTTAAACTCTGCTTCCTCTCCACAGATGCTACCAGACCTGCTGAGTTTTTATTTATTCATCAAGGGATATGGATGTTGCTGGTTCGCCGGCATTTTATTTCTTGTTTCTAATTGCCCTTGAGAAGATGGTGGTGATGAGTTACTGCCTCGAACAGCTACTGTCCACCTGCTGTAGGTTGACCCACAATGCTCTAAGGGAGGAAATTCCAGGATTTGACCCAGCAACAATGAAGGAACGGTGATATATTTCCAAGTCCAGATGGTGAATAGCTTGAAGGGGAACTTGAAGGTCAAGGAGTTCTCATGTATCTGCTCCTCTTGTCCTTCTAGATGGAAGTGCCTGTGGGTCTGATAGGTGCTGACTAAGGATCTTTGGTGAATTTCTGCAGTGCATCTTGTAGACAGTACACACTGCTGCTTGTGAGCATCAATGGTGAGAGAATGGATGTTTGTAGAAGTGGTGCCAATTATGCAGGCTTCTTTTTCATGGATGTTGTCAAGTTTCTTGAGTGTTGTTGGAGCTGCACCCATCCAAGCAAGTGGGCATTAGTCCATCGTACTCTTAACATATGTCTTGTAGATGGTGGATAAGCTCTGGGGAGTCAGGAGGTGAGTTACTCGCCACAGAAGTCCTAGTACTTGATCTGTTATCGTAAATATTTTGTTTATGTCATGAGTCCAGTTCGGTTTCTGGTCAATGGCAACCTCAAAGATGTTGAAAGTGGGGGCATTCAGTGATGGTAACACTATTGAATGTCAAGGGACAGTTATTAGATTTTGTCTCATTGGAGATGGTCATTGCCTGGCATTTGTGTGGTGCCAAAGTTACATGCTACTTGTCAGCCTAGCCTAGATATTGTCCAGATCTTGCTGCATTTGAATATAGGGCGACACAATGGTTACACTGCTGCCTCACAGCACCAGGGACCCGGGTTCGATTCCACTCTTGGGCAACTGTGTGTGTGGAGTCTGCACATTCTTCCTGTGTCTGCTTAGGTTTCCTTCGGTTGTTCTGGTTTCCCCTCACAATCCAAAGATGTGCAGGGTAGGTGGATTGGCCATGCTAAATTGCCCATAGTGTCCAGGGATATTTAGGTTAGGTTCATTAGACATGGGAAGTGCAGGGGGTAGGGGAATGGGTCTGGGTGGGGTCCTCTTTGGAGGGGCAGTGTGGACTTGTTGGGCTGAAAGGTCTGTTTCCATACTGGAGGGACTCTATGACTCTTCAGTCTCTGTGGAGTGGCGAATGGTGCTGAATATATTGCTATCATTGGCGAACATGCCCTTATGATGGAGGGAAGGTCATTAATGTAGCAGCTGAAGACGTTTGGGCCTCGAACTCTATACTGAGGAACTCCTGCAGAGATATCTTGGAGCTGCAATGACTGACATCCAACAACCACAACCATCTTCCTCTGTACCAAATATGATTCTAACCAGCGGAGAGTTTGCCTGCTGAGACCCATTGATTCCAGTGTTCCTAGGGCTCCTTGATGTTGCATGTGGTCAACTATAGACTTGATGTCAAGAGTTGTCAACCTTTCTTCACTTATGGAATTCAGCTGTTTTATCCATGTTTGAATCAATTCTGTAATAAGGCTAGGAGTTGTATGGCCCTGGCAAAACCGAAACAGGGCATCACTGAGCAGGGTTAGTAGGAACTGCTGATGCTGGAGTCTGAGATAACAAGGTGTAGAGCTGGATGAACACAGCAGGCCAGGCAACATAGAGGAGCAGGAAAGCTGATGTTTCGGGTCTGGACCCTTCTTCAGAAATTTCTGTTCATCCAGCTCTACACCTTGTTATCACTGAGCAGGGTATTGCTGAGCCAGTGTTGCTTGATAGCACTGCTGATGACACCCTCCATGACTTTACAAATGATTGAGAGTAGACTGATGGGGCGGTAATCAGCTGGGCTGGATTTGTCCTGCTTTTTGTGTACAGGACATAATTTGGCAATATTCCACATTTTCGGGTAAATGCCAGTGGTGTAACTGTACTGGAACAGCTTGGTAGGGGAACAACAAGTTCTGGAGCTCAAGTCTTCAGTACTATTGTCAAAATGTTGTCAGGTCTATAGTCTTTGCGCTATCCAGTGCCTCCAACTGCTTTGTGATACAATATAGAGTGAATCAAATTAGCTGATGACTGGTATCTGTGATATTGGGGATCACTGGAGGAGGCTGAGATGGATTATTCACGCAGCACCTCTGACTGAAAATTGCTGAAAATGCTTCAACCTTTTCTTTTGCACTGATGTGTTGGGGTCTTCCATTATTGAGGATGTGGATATTTGTGGACCCTCATCCTGCAGTGAGTTTTTTAATTGTCCACCACCATTCATGACTTGATATGGCAGGACTGCAGAGGTTAGATCAGATCCGTTGGTTGTGAGATCACTTAGCTATCTATTGCTTGCTGCTTTATGCTGTTTGACATGCAAGTAGTCTTATTTGTTGGCTCCACCAAGCCTACACCTCATCTTTAGGTATGCCTGGTGCTGCTCTTGGCATGCCCTCCTGCCGTCTCCATTGAACCTGGGTGGATCTGCTGGCTTGATGTTAATGATTGAGTGGGGGGTATGTTGGGCCATGAGATTGTAGATTGTGCTGAAGTATGATTCTGCTGCTGTTGGCCCACAGAACCTCATGGATGATCCATTTTGAACTCCTAGATCTGTTCAAAGTCTGTCCCATTCAGCAAAGTGATTGTGCCACAAAACATGATGGAGAGTATTTCCGATGTGAACGCAGATTTTGTCTCCATAAGGACTGTGTAGTGGTCACTGTTACAGATACTATCAAGGAGAGATGTATCTGCAGCCTGCAGATTAAGAAGGGTGAAATCAAGTATGTTTTTCCCTCTTGTTGGTTCCCACATTACCTGCCACAGACCCAGTCTAGCAGCTATATCCTTTAGGAGCTCAACCAGCTTGATCAGTAGCGTTGCTGCTAAGCTACTCTTGGTGGATATTGAAATTCCCCCATCCAGTGTACATTTTGAACTCTTGCCACCCTCAGGGCTTCCTTAAGTGTCATTCAACATAAAGAGGTACTGATTCATTAGCCGAAAGAATATGTTACATGGTAATCAGCAGGCGGTCTCCTTGCCCACGTTTTATCTCCAGCCATGGACTCTGGAGTCAATGTTAAGGACTCTGAGGGAAATACCTCCCAACTGTAAACCACTGTATTGCCTCCACTGGGTCTGTCCTGTCAGTCAGTCAGGGCATATCCAAGGATGGTGATTGCGGTGTCTGGGACATTGTCTATCAAGAATGATTCCAGGAATATGACCAAGTCAGGCTGTTGTTTGACTAGTCATGTTTAAGTAGCTCTCACAATTTTGACACTATTCCCCCAGATATTAGTAAGGAGGACTTTGCCTTTGTCTTTTCTGGTGCCTTGGTGGATGCCAGGCGGTCCGTTCTCTACACCTCATTTTCTGCTTGGGGACCCTGCAGCCCTCTGGACCCAATATCAAGTTCAATAATTTTAGGGTCTAAACTTTCCAATGTCCCAGCCCCCTACCCCACACACCAGGCCTTGGAGTCACATAGCCTACCATTACAAACCACCTGTTGTTAGTCACTAATAGCCCCCATTAACAACTATCCACCCTCCCAGTCTGATCGTTGCCAACTCCTTGGTCTATCCAAATGTTCTTCTCTCTCTTTAGGCTCTATTCTATTGTTTACTCTACCCCACCCCCTCCCTAATTTTTGCATATCAACTGACTTTTTCCCAGCTACCATCAGTTCTGAGGAAGGTTCACCAGACCTAAAAAGTTAACTCTGATTTTTTTCTTCACAGATGTAGGAGCAACAGGGTGGTGGTAATGGGAGATTTTATTTTTCCCAACATTGACTGGGATTCACTTAGTGTTAGGGGTCAAGGTGGAGCAGAATTCGTAAGTAGCATCCAGCAGGGTTTTCTAGAGCAATATGTATGTAGTCCAACTCGGGAAGGGACCATACTGGACCTGGTGTTAGGGAATGAGCCCGGCCAGGTGGCTGAAATTACAGTGGGGGACTACTTTGGAAATAGTGACCACAATTCTGTAAATTTTACAATACTCATGGACAAAGATGAGAGTGGTCCTAAAGGAAGAGTTCTAAACTGGGGGGAGGCCAACTATACCAAAATTCGGCAGGATCTGGGGAATATAAATTGGGAGAAACTGTTTGAAGGTAAATCCACATTTGATATGTGGGAGGCTTTTAAAGAGAGGTTGATTAACATGCAGGAGAGACATGTTCCTGTGAAATTGAGGGATGGAAATGGCAAGATTAGGGAACCATAGATGACAGATGAAATTGTGAGACTAGCTAAGAGGAAAAAGGAAGCATACATAAGGTCTAGGCAACTGAAGACAGACGAAGCTTTGGAAGAATTTCGGGAATGTAGGGTGAATCTGAAATGAGGAATTAAGAGGGCTAAAAGGGGACATGAGATATCTTTAGCAAACATGGTTAAGGAAAATCCCAAAGCCTTTTATTCATATATAAAGAGCAAGAGGGTAACTAGAGAAAGGATTGGCCCACTTAAGGACAAAGAAGGAAAGTTATGCGTTGAGTCAGAGCAAATGGGTGACATTCTTAACGAGTACTTTGCATCGGTATTCACCAAGGAGAGGGGCATGACGGGTGTTGAGGTTAGGGGTAGATGTTTGATTACTCTAGGTCAAGACGGCATAAGGAGGGAGGAAGTGTTGGGTATCCTAAAAGGCATTAACGTGGACAAGTCCCCAGGTCCGGATGGGATCTATCCCAGGTTATTGTGGGAAGCGAGAGAGGAAATAGCTGGGGCCTTAACAGATATCTTTGCAGCATCCTTAAACATGGGTGATGTCCCGGAGGACTGGAGAATTGCTAATGTTGTCCCCTTCTTTAAGAAGGGTAACAGGGATAATCCAGGTAATTATCGACCAGTGAGCCTGATGTCAGTGGTCGGGAAGCTGCTGGAGAAGATACTGAGGGAGAGGATCTATTCCCATTTGGAAGAAAATGGGCTTATCAGTGATAGACAACGTGGTTTTGGGCAGGGAAGGTCCTGTCTTACCAACTTAATAGAATTCTTTGAGGACGTGACAAAGTTGATTGATGAGGGAAAGGCTGTAGATGTCATATACATGGACTTCAGTAAGGTGTTTGGTAAGGTTCCCCATGGCAGGCTGATGGAGAAAGTAAAGTTGCATGGGGTCCAGTGTGTGCTAGCTAGATGGATAAAAAACTGGCTAGGCAACAGGACACAGAGGTGTAGTAGTGGAAGGGGGTTTCTCAAATTGGAGACCTGTGACCAGTGGTGTTCCACAGGGATCTGTGCTGGGACCACTGTTGTTTGTGATATATGTAAATGATTTGGAGGAAGGTATAGGTGGTCTGATTAGCAAGTTTGCAGATGACATGAAGATTGGTGGAGTAGCAGATAGTGAAGGGGACTGTCAGAGATTACAGCAGAATATAGATAGATTGGAGAGTTGGGCAGATAAATGGCAAATGGAGTTCAATCTGGGCAAATGCGAGGTGATGCATTTTGGAAGATCTAATTCAAGAGCAAACTATACAGTAAATGGAAAAGTCCTGTGGAAAATTGATGTACTGAGACACCTGGGTGTTCAGGTCCATTGTTCCCTGAAGGTGGCAACACAGGTCACTAGAGTGGTCAAGAAGGCATATGGCATGCTTTCCTTCATCGGATGGGCTATTGAGTACAAGAGTTGGCAGGTCATGTTACAGTTGTATAAGACTTTGGTTCGGCCACATTTAGAGTACTGCGTACAGTTCTGGTCGCCACATTACCAAAAGGATGTGGATGCTTTGGACAGGGTGCAGAGGAGGTTCACCAGGATGTTGTCTGGTATGGAGGGCACTAGCTATGAAGAGAGGTTGAGTAGATTCGGATTATTTACATTAGAAAGACAGAGGTTGAGGGGGGACCTGATTGAGGTCTACAAAATCATGAGGGGTATAGACAAGGTGGATAGCAGGAAGCTTTTTCCCAGAGTGGGGGACTCAATTACTAGGGATCATGAGTTCAAAGTGAGAGGAGGAAAGTTTAAGGGAGTTATGCGTGGAAAGTTCTTCACGCAGAGGGTGGTGGGTGCCTGGAACACGTTGCCAGCGGAGGTGGGAGACGCAGACACGTTAGTGTCATTTAAGATGTATCTGGACAGGTACATGGATGGGCAAGGAGCAAAGGGATACAGACCCATAGAAAATAGATGACAGGTTTAGGCAGAGGATCTCGATCGGCACAGGCTTGGAGGGCCGAAGGGCCTGTTCCTGTGCTGTAATTTTCTTTGTTCTTTGTTCTATTTACTTTGATGATGCCAGACCTGCTGAGCTTTTCCAGCAACTTTGTTTTTGGTCTGCTCACTTTCATTTCTTTCTTGAGACTTTGTAACAATTGAATACAACTGTGTGGCTTGCTAGGCCATTTCAGAGGACAATTGTGAGTCAACCACATTGCTGTGGATCTGGAGTCACATGCAGGCCAGACCAAGTGAGAATGGCAGATTTCCTTCTCTGAAGGGCCTTAGTGAACCAAATTGATTTATCCTATCATTGGCAATGGTTTTTCATGGTCTTCAGTAGATTCTTCATTCCAAACTTTTTTTATTGCATTTGAACTCCATCATCTGCAGTGGTGGGATTTGAACCCAGGTCCCCAGAACATCAGCTGACTTCCTGGATTAATTGTTTCTCCAGCAATTCCTCCTTTTGTTCCAAATACTCGCAGTTCTTTGTGTTATTGTATCAATTTAATTTTGTTAAATAATTATTCAGTTGCTGCAGTACATCATTCCTTATTCAGTAAGCTTCAATGAACAAGGAGAGACATAGGTCATTTTTTTAATTTATAAGAGCATTAAAGGAGAACAGACAGGCAAGTGGAATTAGGGATTATCAGATCAGCCATGATTTCACTAAATAGTGGAGTAGAATCAATGGACTGAATGTCTCCTTCTGCTCCTACTTCACATGGAAAGAAGATAACTCTTCTTCAGTTTCTGCCACAATGTCCACCAAGGCAAGGAAATAGCATATGAATCCATTACAGCCAAAACAGAGATTGAATTACATGCCTTTGATCCACACATGCAACCTGTTCCACACCAGTCATCCAACTGACTGAGACAACCAGCACTTCCAAACCTCAGGAAGCCGAAATTGCTGTGGCTGCATACATTCTTACTTGTACGTTGCAGCCTGAGCTATGGATTACCATGGTGGTAGGGGCTATAATTAGTTTACACCACATGTGTTATGACTAGGTGAGGAAGGAGTTTGACTCCCTTTTTTTTAACACTCTTAGTTGTTTTCAACAAAATTTTTAAATACTTTTTAGTATACAGCTGTGTCACACTTCAAATAAAATGTAGCATGAGTCAAAAGTACAAAGACATTAATAAGGTTTTCTTGTAGTTACTAACCCAGGGAAAAATAATAAAGGATATCATCAAGCACACACACAAAAGAATATGTTTATAAAATGTAAGCAACGGTGAATCATTTAATAAGAAGATAAAGGATGTACAGTTTGAAAAATTGTTAGAGTCCTTGAGTTGTTAGAGTGGAACCTGGGCCTATGACTGTTTAGTTGATGTCTTGTATCCTCAGCAGTAACAAAATTTGCAGAACTCTTGGTTTCTCAGTGAGTGTGTGTTTCACCAATTAATTTAATTACTGTTGCTGGCTTACAACATGATAAGAAAAACACTGAGAGAGAAAGAGTCTTCTGTTCTTAATTTTGACCATTCATTTTCTTTTTCTCTTCTACTGTCTGATAAGCAGTAACTGAAATATGGTTAATTTGTGAAATTCCCAAGTCTGTTTTCATTGACTTTCCAAACTTGATAGTTGCAGACAGTCCTTTCAATTTGAATATGTTCAACACTTCTTGCTGCCTGACTCTGCTAATCAGTTTCAATTTTTAAAAAAATGAAATGGTAGCTTCAACTCAGACAATTTTGCTTATTTCATATTGTTTTCCAGAATTTGGCTCAGTTTGTGGTGAAGTGATTTTGCAGCCATTTTATATCCATGATTCTCTTTTTGGTTGGTCTGCAGGTCTCTAATATTAAAGTTAGATAATGGAAGTTGAAAAATGATTGTCTCAATTTGTCACTACTATTTCATATGGTTCACCAGGAATTCCTTCCATTCAAAGGAATTACATGTTGAAACTTAACCTGTTTGGCCATGTTATGAATGCAGCTTCATTAGCCATCACCTCGGAAGCGAACTTGAACAGAAAGCTTCTGTCTCAGAAATAGGAATACTGTGTTATGGAGGAAGCCAAATCATTATGGTGTCAGATAATGTAGCCTTGGAACAATGATACTCTATGTTGTGTGCTGCACCTGCATGGCAAGGAAACACTTGCAATAATGCAAGATCAGAGATAATTTGCATACTTTATTTTCCTGCCAGTTGAATTATTGGGTTCTGTCAGCCATTAAAGTGTTGCTTGCTGCCCGTAATTATCCAAAAATTGCTGTGGGACAGAAATAGTGAGGGTATAGAATTGCCCTAAGTGTAGATCAGATCCTGTTAAGGGCAACCTTCAAAGGATTCAACAATGAAGGAAGGTTTTACTTGGAAAAGAGGGTATCCAGTTCCAGTTATTCTTTCAAGAGCCTGTTGTAGATGAATATGCTATAATAATATAAGGACTAAGCTTTCCAGTTTGACCCTCAAAATAAAGACATTACCAATAATACTTCAGAGATAAAAGGTACTGCAGATGCTGGAGAATCCGAGATAACAAG
>JAHRHZ010000111.1:3044675-3059666 GCA_024137785.1 Ginglymostoma cirratum | reverse complement strand
CTCCTATCTACTAACATCATCCCGCCCCCTTGACCTGTCCGTCCTCCTTGGACTGACCTATCTCCTCCCTACCCCCCTACCTACACTCACCTTTACTGGCTCCATCCCCGCCTCTTCGACTTGTCTGCCTCCTCTCCACCTATCCTCTCCTCTATCCATCCTCTATCCGCCTCCCCCTCTCTCCCTATTTATTTCAGAACCCTCTTCCCCTCCCCCATTTCTGATGAAGGGTTTAGGCCCGAAACGTCAAGTTTTCCTGCTCCTATGATGCTGCTTGACCTGCTGTGTTCATCCAGCCCCATGCTTGTTATCACCAATAAGACTTCGTTTTTTTCAATATTTAACACAAATCAGAATCAAAATAAATTAAAAAGCAAAATATGCTTCCTATGAGCTCTGTTATACCTAAACAGTAGGTAAGACAGAAAGAAACAGTCTTGTAGATTTTTGAGACAGTCCATTCCACTGGTATATTGTCAATATGTGTCACAGTCCTTCCAAGCCCAATTCTATTCCCTCTTCTTGAAGGACTTAGCTGATTATTTGAAAACAGCAACTTACAAATAAACAAGGTATAATTCTTCCCTGTGCGGGAAATTCTCTCCAGAACCTTTGGCTTCATTAGTTTTATTGGTATGCCTAATGTCTGCATTTCTGTAACCTTTATCTGTTTAGTGCTTTATCAGCCAGGCATATCTTGCTCAGATGATTATTTTGAGAACGAGCATTTATAAATAGAAATAGTCTAAAGATGGGTATTCAAGATTTGAAGTAATGGTGTTGTAACTATTTTCTTAGATAGCTTCTTTCATTGCAGGATTGTCCATGGGAAGAAAAATTGTCAAAACCACAATCTAAGAAACAACCTGGCCCAGCAGTGGAGCTCCAACCGTCTGAGAGAGTTAGAGAGAAGATGAACGCGAGAGTCCAACCTTTGCCAAGTTCAGCAGAGCTGGCTACATAGCTTGACCAAGTTCAACTGTACAGGTAGTGCTTAATCATGGCTGGTAGCTCGTAATAGTTTAGATAACGATTGTGACAGAGAATTAATTTTGTGAGCGGTAGAATAATTAATGCAAGAATTAGTAGTTTGATAGTGAAAGAGTAGGATTTTAGATAACATTCAGCTGGACAACCTCTTTGGCGTATTTTGTGGGTAAAATTGCTTTGATTTGCAAGTCAACTGACCCTTTTGTTTGTGTCACAAGTATAGTACCCAAATAAAACAAGTTTATGTGGGAATGCATCAAATTGTTCAAAGTACAGACTAGACAGGTTATCTATTTACATTAAAGATGAGCTTGAATACAGGTAACAAGTATGATGAATAATGGATAGTTTCGATGTTATGCTCATGCTGCTTATAATGGACACACAGGAGGGCATTTCCACCATTAGTATTTTACAATTTACTTTGTGTGTCTGTTAACTGTGTTGAGTGTATTGATCGCATTCAAAAAGGTTCAGTCTGGCTGATAGTAGCAATAACTAATGACTGAGAGTTAGCAAGAACTGCAGGGAGTCAGAGACAGCACAGTATGGAGCTGGAGGAACACAGCAGGCCAGGCAGCACCAGAAGAACAGGAAAGTTGATGTTTTGGGTTGGGACCCTTCTAATGGATTTTGATGGAGATAAATGTAACAGAATGGTCATTAGAACAAAAACATATAACCTGTGGAAACAATGAATGAGCATCAAGTGACAAAAAATGTCTTTTTTTTTTGCCTTAGATTATCAATAATTCATTGCAAATAACTGATCGAAAGGGGACTATTAATATAACTAAGTACAGGTGTGATGAGAACTGTAACCTAGGGCAACCTTAATTTGGAGTATTTTAAATGTCAGTATGAATTAATAGGCAGTATGCCATCAAAGAAACATTAGTGCATCAGAAAAGGTGAGGGAAAATTAAGAAATGTTTTTGTCACTCTAAAAACCTTAATTATATGAATGTGCTCACAGAATTAACTTGCACTCATGGAAGGAAAGAGGAAAGAATCATTGAAAGGCCAGCAACAATGAATAATGTACAAATAAACATGTTGGTTGGGTTGACTGCGATTGGAGAAAAAAAAATGAAAAGGGAATTGGCTGTATTCAACTGAGCCAAGAGAACACAGTATTTAGTAGGAGGAGGCCTTTACAATAGCGCAATACAAAAAGTATTCTTATCATTTGTGCCATAGCTTCAAACTTTATTGTACTCCTGCCATCTAAAATGCTCCAGGTGATGTTCTCCACACATTTAGATCGAGCATTTACTGACAAAGTAATGGTTAGTTTAACATGATTGTTGCTGTTGAGACATAAGTTGTCCAGTGATTCTTCCAGAATGTGTTATTGTAAATTATCCAGAAGTGGCAGGAGTCGCACATCATCACAAATTGCCAGAATTTGCACCATTACACTTTTAAGTACCAAAACTAATAACTCACCCCATCTCTTTGTCAGTATCATAAAATCACATTTACAAATTAATTATGAAATTTACTTGTAACAGAAAAGGCGGATGCTTAATAGTGTAAGTACCCTTTTAATGGCTCATTTCTGATGAAGAGTCTAGGCCCGAAACGTCAAGTTTTCCTGCTCCTATGATGCTGCTTGACCTGCTGTGTTCATCCAGCCCCATGCTTGTTATCTCGGATTCTCCAGCATCTGCAGTACCTTTTATCTCTTTTAATGGCTTGTTTTGTGTCTCTAAAATCAGCCTCCCTGGAAAGAACAATTAAAACTGGGAAGTCTCATTCTTGTGGATAGTAAATTTAGATATATTTAAGAAAGAAATAGATTGATTTGTAGAGGTTAAATGGGCTCGGGGAGAGAATGGGAGTATGGCATTGAGATAAAGGATCAGACATGGTCATGTTGAATGCTGGACAGGTCTCACTGGGCCAAAAGGTCTACACCTGCTCCTATTGTCTATGTTAGAGATTTTCCTAAATTTTAACTTCTCACTATTATTTTCTGTTGCCTTCACACTCTACTTTAAGCCAATCTTCTTTGCATCTCTTTATCTCGCTTTCTGTCTCAGATCTGACTCCAATTCACTCTGGTTTCTTTTCAACTACTCTTCTATTCCTTTCTTGGCTCTTAAAATTCATCAGTTACAAACTGTATCTTGGTTTTGTTGTTAAAAATTTGTGTATGAAATTAGCTCAGTTTAGTAGCACTGCTTCATGTCCAACTTGAAGGCAGGGTTATTTGATCAGTCCTGCCATCTGGCACAGATAGGGTACAGGCAGCATTGTTTGAGAACATTCATCTTATGAGATGCTCAGCTGAAGACATGTCTCTTTTGTACCGATGACACCAATCACAGAAAAAACAGCAAGTTTTCCCAATGACACCCAAAGCATATCTCTAAACTAATGTCACTAGAAAACAGCTTAGATATCTAGCCACCTCATTGTTCTCTCTGGAATGTTGGTAGTGCAAAATAGTTCTTGTGGTCTGACACTAGATCACTCATTGCTTTCTATAAGTAATTCTTTATATGAATTGCTTTGAGCTATTTGGCATGATAGGATGCTACATCAGTCTATTATTAATTTCCTCCCAGGTCATTCAGCTGATGTGCTTTTTCTGAGAAAAGATTATAAAATCTGAATGAAACTATCATTCTGCTGCGGATTGATAGGTATTTTAAGGCCACTTTATATAGATAGCAAATGGTTACTTATCTAATGTCAACTTTGTCAACTTATCTAATGTACTGGCTGATTCATGCCTTCAGACAGATTAATACTCCTGCAGGACGTGAAATGGTAGACAGCTATTACTTTGCTCTTTTGCAATTGTGTAGACAAACTTATGTTTTTTATGATCCCTATCTCAAACTTTTCAGGTCCAAACAAAGGACAGGTGGAAAAATATTACTTTCTAGTAACATAATAGCATTCCAAACTGATGGATCTCCAGAACAATAAAATGTCAAACATTTTCTCTTGGCTTACAAACACATAAGATATGAATAGGTTCCAAGGATGGCTCATTTTCTCACTTTTCTCAAACAACTTTCTGCTGTTCAACTTGTAATTATACATTTGGTCTTCTTGCCACTTTTCCTGAACAATCTTATGGTCAGAAGCACACAAGTGCCAGGATCTTACGATGTTTGTGCCATGAGATCCATATTTGAAACCCTATTGGCATAGCATTTTGACACTGCAAGTCAGGAACTGCCCTTCGGAGTGTGCTGTTGTTCATTGGCATATCTGTGAGAATAGGTTGGAACTGCACTTTGCTGACAGGGACCTGGTATTCCTGGTGGATGAGGTGGTGAAGCCAGGGGCTATGCTCTTTTCCCAAGACTGCTAAAGGAGGACATGCTACCAGATGTAACCATCTTGGTCAAAGAAAGCCACCTGGGTTAGCACCATTTTCACAATGAAAAAATCACCCAACAATGTTGCAAGAAGATCAATGACCTTCTGTATTCTGCAAGGTTAAGTGCCATCATTTTTTTCCTGTTATCTCACACTGACTCGATTCCTGTTGCTAACATATTTCACCCCCAAGTCTAACAGTTTACCAGTCTCATTATTGCATGCAGCATCTCCACTCAATGGCTCTCACCCACCCCATCTGCCCACTCTACTAAACTTGCCCACTTCTTACTCATTAACTGGGGATGCCTCACCATCTTTCCGGCACCACCTCTAACATCCCTTCTAGCCACGTTCATACCTCTCACTCTATGTGCCTTCTTGTTGGGGAAAATGTCACATTACATTGGACCCTGGAATTATACTTAGGCATACTGGGATGACAAGGAAATGAAATAAACCCTCTGCCATTTCATATGTGGCAAAGGTGACAGATGTTTCATTGAAAATAGAATATCACATCAGTAATGTATATGTACTTTAAGTCATCACGTGTCTGATTGACTCTCTTTTTAGCAGTAAGGCCAGGCTAAAAGGCTACTGTATCATAGTAGCCTTCTAATATTGCAAGGAGAATTTAAGTTGTAATGGTGAAGTATTGCCTATTTTGAATAGCATCTCGGAAAGCAGCACATTGCAAATATCCTTCAACGTTTATGTTCATGACTTCTGCGAAGAGGTAGGACTATTACTATCAGACCACAGATCTAGAAATACAAGTAGGCCGCTTGACCTATCATGTTACTATTGCAATTCAATGAGACCTTGACTAATCTGGTAATCCTCAATTGTACTTTCTTGCCTTAATTCCATAACAATTGATATCCTACTGATTAAAATTCTGTCTATCTCTGTCTGGAATATACATATAAATTCAACATCAACAACTGTCTGTGGTAAAGAATTCCATACATTCACCACCCTGAGACAGAGAAAAGAAACATCCTCATCTCTGTCTTAGATGTATGACTCCTCATTCTGAAATTATGCTTTCTGGTCATAGGCTGTTTCATACGGGGTAATAACCTTTCTGCATATACCCTGGTAAGCCTCCAAATGCTCTTACAAGACCACAAAATCATAAGATATAGCAATAGATTTAAGACATTTGACCCATCTAGTCTGCACCATCATTTGAGCATTGCTGATATGTTTATCAACCCCATTCTTCTGTCATCTCCCTGTAACCTTTGATCACCTTACTTATCAAGAACGAATATATATCTGCATTAAATACACTCAATGACTTGGCTTCCACAACCTTCTGTGGCAATGAATTCCACAGATTCATTACTCTCTGACTAAAGAAATTCCTCCTCATCTCAGTCCTAAAGGATCATCCCTGCGCTCTAAGGCTGTGCCCTGGGTACTAGCCTCTCCTACCAATGGAAACATCTTCTCTACATTCACTCTATCCAGTCATCTCAGTAATCTTTAAGTTTCAATGAGATTCCACTCCCCACCCCCCACCAACCCTGTCATCCTTCTAAATTCCATGGAGTGCAGAACGAGAGTCCTCAATTCACTCATCATATTACATATTATTTAGTTCCTTCATCCAGATTGTTAATGTATAATATGAATAGTTGTCATCTCAATACGGACCCCTATGGAATTCCACTAGTGCCATGCTGAAAAGGACCCTTTCTTATGTTTCAAAAAAGTTTCATCTCATTCTTCTAAACTTCAATGAGTACAGGCCCAAACTATTCAACCTCTCTTCATAAGACAATCCCTCCATACCAGGGATCAAACAAGTGAACCTTTCCTCAACTGCCACTAATGTCTCTATATCTTGCCTTTGATAAAGGGACCAAAAGTATTTGCCTTATTTCAATTGTGGTCTGACTATTACCTTATATAGTTTAAGCAAGACCTCCCTATTTTTATACTCAATTTCCTTTGAAATAAAGGTCAACATTTCATTTGATTTCCCTGTTACCCGTTGACCTTGATGTAGAGATGCCGGTGTTGGACTGGAGTGGACAAAGTCAGAAGTCACATGACACCAGGTTATAGTTCAACAAGTTTATTTATGATCATAAACTTTCAAAGTGCTGCTCTTTTGTCAGGTGAAGACACTTCACCAGATGAAGAAGTAGCGTTCCAAAAGCTCATTATTGTAAATAAGTTGTTTCCTGACCTATGTTAGCTTTTTTGTGATTTATGCAAAAAAAGATTCTTAAATCTATCTGTGGTGTAGATTTCTGCAGATTTACCCCACTTAAATAATATTCAGCTCCTCTATTCCTTCCAAAGTGCAAACCTCACATTTGCTCAGTTATATTCTATCTGCCAAGTTTTTGCCTACTTGCTTAATCTGTCTAACCCTCTGTAGACACTGTATCATCTTCACCACCTGTCTTCACATCTATTTTTGTGTCATCCACAAACTTAACTATTGTACATTCACTTTCCTCATCCAAGTTGTTAATATATATTGTAAATAATTGTGTCCTCGGCACCAATCCCTGTGACATACCATTAATTACAGGTTGCCATGCTGAAAATGCCTTCCTTATCCCTCAATTACTTAATCAATCCTCCAATCATTCTGATATACTACCTCCAACACCTTGAGCTCTTATCTTATTAAGTAGACTAATGTGTGATACCTTAGCAAATGTCTTCTGAAAATCCAACAAATAGTACATTGACTGTTTCCTCTTTATCTATAGCGCTTGCTGCCTACTCAAAGAATTCTAATAAGTTTGTCAGGTATGATTTCCTCTTCATGAAGCCATACTGACTCTGCTTGAATGTTTTGCCATTACTTCTTCTAATACTTTCCCAATAGCAGATGTTAAGCTTTCTGGCCTATAGTTAGAGATAGTAAGAACTGCTGATGCTGGAGTCTGAGATAACACAGTGTGAAGCTAGAGGAACACAGTAGGCCAGGTAGCATCAGAGAAGCAGGAAAACTGATGTTTCAAGTCGGGACCCTTCTTCAGAAATGGTTATCTATAGTTACTTGTATTGTCATCTGTTGATATTTTTCCCCAGATTCCACACCTACTGTATAACCATGCCCCTATTGGCATCCACTGTTCCCCACTTTAAAACCAGCATGTAGTAACTTGCAAAGATCCACCTACTCTTGCGGTACACCATGCCCACCAATACCAATTCCCATCTTCATATACAAAGATGCCCCCTTCACAGTCATAATGCCCTCTAATTTCAAGCACACTGGCTCTAATCTCCATACCTAACTTCCCCAACTTCCTCAACACAACACTGTTTCCTAAGCACCCCTTGTACATTTAATGTCCAAATGTCCAGTTCTGAATGTGACACACAGTCTGAATTGACTTAAAGACAGCCCTGATTGAGCATGGCAGAGGGCCCTCACTGATTTCTTTTGAGGACCCTGACTGATGTACCTGCAATTGTGGGCTGCAAGGACTTGACCTGCAGGCTTGACTGTGGCTGAATCCTCAGATTGGAAAGACATTGATTCCCTAACACTGATTGCACGCAGCACCCAAATGACCGTGGTGCCACCCTCTCATTTTAGATTGGACAGTGCCATAGACTGAACATGGTACCACCCTCTGACTGATCATTTGACTGGACCATGGACTACACAATTTAGACATTCAGAAATGGCCATTTGGTTGAAGCACTCTCAAAATGTTTGCACGAAAGCTGCTGGCACATAGAATTATGAAATCCCTATAGTGCGAAGCAGGCTATTCATTGAGTCCACACTGACCCCCCCCCAAAGAGCATCCAACCCAGACCTACCCCATCCCTGTCATCCTGAATTTCCCATGGCTAACCCCAACCAAGCCTGCTATAGGTTTCACATTGATATAGATTGATGCTTTATTTTTCCCATTATCGCAATATTCTCTCAGGTTTGTCATCAATTTCCACATTGTTCAAAAACAGACAATTTGCAATTATTGCAATCTGCATGATTTTCCAAATCTATCCATGACACAGAATTTTCTGAGATAACATAGTGTGGAGCTGGAGGAGCACAGTGGGCCAGGCAGCATCAGAGGAGCAGGAAAATTACAGTTTCTGAAATTTCTGAAGAAGGGTCCCGACCTGAAAGGTCAACTTCCCTGCTCCTCTGATGCTGTCTGGCCCACTGTGCTCCTCCAGCTCCACATTGTGTTATCTCTGACTCCAGCATCAGCAGTTCTTACTATCTCTGACAGAATTTTCCTAAATGTGTATCACAAACAGTGCCTGTTAGATTCAAGTGTTGGTGCACTATTTAGATCAAAGTACTTTTGCCCCTTGAGTTATTGGAAATATTAGAGAAGGAGCAAAACTAAACCTTCTTTTGGGCAATTAGGCAGGGCAGATGACTGAAACAAAGGTAGGGGAACACTTTGAGTCTAGCAATCAGAATTCTATTAGTTTAAAAATGGTTATGGAAAGGATGTGTCCATAAAAGTTAATGTTTTTAATTGGAGTAAGACAAATTTTAATGATATGAGAAAAGAACTTTCAAAAGTTGATTGGAGTAGACTGTTTGCAAGTAAGAGGGCATCTGACAAGTGGAAGGTTTTCAATAGTGTGAATACGATAGTTCAAAGGAATTATGTTCCTTTTAGAGTGAAGGGTGAAGCTGGTAAGATTAAGGAATAATGGATAAATAAATATATTGAGGTTCTAGTCAAGAATAAAAGGGAATCTTATTTTAGGTACCGAAAATGTTGTTAAATTGAATCTCTTAATCAATATAAAGAGCGTAGGGGCATTCTTAAGAAAGAAATCTGCAAAGTAAAGAGGAGACATGAGTATACATTGTCAGACAAGGTTAAGGATAATCCAAAGAGATTTAATAAATACATTAAGAGCAGGAGGATATCCAAGCAGTTCTTTTCGGATTCAGTTAAATATAGTTAAGAGAAGATTTAACAACAACAATATGCTTAAATATGAAAATTTATCACGTCATAAAAACTGGAAGAGAAAGAGGAAATAAACCTGAAATATTACCATCTATTAAGTAATAAAAAAGGATGAAAGAGGAAGGAAAAGAAATAAATCACTAAAAAAGCAAAAATTGCAGATGCTGGAGTCAGAGATAACTAAGTGTGGAGCTGGAAGAACACAGCAGGCCAGGCAGCATCAGAGGAACAGGAAAGCTGATGTTTTGGGTCCGGACCCTTTTTATCAGCTTTCCTGTTCCTCTGATGCTGTCTGGCCTGCTATGTTCCTCCAGCTCCACACTTTGTTATCTAGGAAAAGAAATAATGTGCCTCATGCCCTCCTGCGTTTCGGGGACCCCTCGATCGATGGCTGGTCTGGAGGATTAGGTTTGTTCCTGGCACCATTCGTGAACCCGGTCCGAGGTGAAGTTGGAATGAACTCTTCTTTCTCTTATACAGTGTAACAAACAGCAAGGCACGGAATAACAACTACAGAAAAACATGTTGATTGTGCTGTCTTCAGCATGTGTGGGAATGTTTACAGGACTTATTCAAGGTCATGCAGCTGTCAAGCATTATCAAGTTCTGCTCTTCAGCCCATCCTATACACCCTTCAAGATCAAAGAAGTTATCTTGGTGTTGAACCTTAGGAGATTGGAGAGATACTAAATGAATATTTTGCATCAATGTTTCCTGTGGAGAAAGAAATGAATCTAGAAAATGTAGAGAAATAAACTTTGATGTTTTAAAAACAGTTCACATTACAAAAAAGGAGATTTGGGTTGTCTTAGAAAGTATCAAGGTGCATAAATCTCCAGGACCTGATCTAATGCATCCCAGAACATTGTGAGAAGTAAAGGAGGAAAATGCAAGACCCCTTGCAGAAATATTTGCATTATCTATAACTACGAATGAGGTGCCTGATGACTGGAGGGTGGCTAATGTTGTAGTTTTGTTTAAGAAAGGTTCTAAGGAGAAACTGAGGAACTATCGATATGTGAGTCTGACTTTGGTTGTGGGTAAATTTTTGGACGTAACTTTAAAAGATAAGATTTATGGACATTTGGAGGGGCAAAAATTGATTAGGATAGTAATCATAGTTTTGTGCAATAAAAACTGTGTCTCAAAACTTGATTGAGTTTTTTGAGGAAGTTACCTAAAAGGTTGATGAGGTGTATAGGAGAGGCTGAAGGGCTAAAATTGTTAATGATATTTGGCACAATCAAAACTTGCTTTCTGTAATTGCGAGCAGCTTGTTTTCTGCATCTGCGTTTCTGAACCTTGCTGTTTGTTACACTGTATGAGAGAGAGAGTTTTGTTCTGAGTTTTTGGACTTCAGCTCGCACCGGGATCACGAACAGTGCCAGGAACAAAGATCAGCCTCCAGACCAGCCGTTGATCGAGGGTTCCCCAATGCACAGGAGGATGTGAGGCTCGTTGTTTCTCTTTCCTTTTCATCTTGTTACTTAATAGATGGTCATATTTCAGTCTTTTTTATACCTTTGTTTTCCTTTTATGATTATTTCTCAATAAATGTTCATATCTAAGTAAATTCATGCTGTCGAGTCTTCTCTTAACTATGTTTAACCAAATCCAAAAATAACCACTCGAATATGGCTTGCAACCCAAGACATTTTGGTGACGAGAATTGGATTCGGGAAAATCTGTAAGAGAAGGGAAAAGCAACCTGATGCTCCAGAGACCTCCCGTATTCTGGGATGGAATGTGGCAGACTCGGGATTTGGGTCTGTAGCTAATATGTTAGCACAATTAGGACTCCAAAGGGATGGGGGAGCGGTTATAACCGGAAAAAGTAGAGAATCGGAGGACAGGTTTCTGCACTGTGTAATTACACTGAACCTTGTCGAAGTGTTAACTCCTTGTGGTCTGGTTTGAATGCACCTTTCTTTGTTGATTGCTAAATGTCGCCTTGTACCAATGGTGTGTTTTGGTTTCCTCGGGCTCAAGATCTGAGGATACTCTGAAGTTAGTTTGTATTTTGGGAATGTATGGTGATTTGAAATTTCATTGTGTGCCTGTATCAGTGTGGGACATGTTAATGTAATGTTTTAAGAAACAATCAGTGGTTGTGTAATCTGTGAACTGTTGATCCAAAAATTTGGTTTGTAAAGCTTCATAAAAATTGACCTTTTGGAATTAGCTCTATGTTCTGTTTGGACTTGGGTAACTTTTAATTCCAGAAATTACCATGTTTGGAATTTGATTTTCTGGCCAGAGTGAACTTCGAAATATGGTTTTAACACATGACTGAATCTTTAATTCCAGATAATAGAGTTAACTTATTGTTAATATCTAAGTGATAGGGACATTGGAATGTTGAAATTGCCACTCTTTCTGTGTGTGAGTAGTTTAGGAAAGGCAAATTTAACTAAGGGGTGAGCTTTTCCTTCTGTAAGAGTATATTCACTTATTTTCCTTCAAAGAGCAGAGACAGATGACATAATTATGTGCAGCAGCTTACGCCCCACCCCCTCTTTTTGAATCCATATTAGATAAATACTAATTAACCCATTCCGCATGATGTAGAATAGATGGAACTTATTTTTTATAAATTGGAGACACTGAAGGCTGAACCCGTCTTCAGAATTCCAACACAGCAACACAACGATTGATGAAGCACCCTCAACCCATGAAGCCATTCATCAATAACATGTTGGGGAAGTACAGTGCAAATATGAATTGCAGTGAGTGACAGGAATGTTGAAATCACTGACCCTAGGTACACTTAAACACACAATGACAAAAACTGTATTAAGACTCACTTGCCCTGGTATTCTAAAATATTTAAATGTAATAGTTATCTGAAAAAATAAAGGAATGCTGGGAAATCATAAAGTGCTTACACATAGTCTCAGTCATTTCAATGCAAACAAAATTAGTTAGTAATTTTAAGGGAGTAAACAGAATATTGAATTTGGACAAATTTACATAGAGGTATATCAAATATCTGGAATGAGTTATCAAGTAATTTTTTTAAAAAGTGGGTCATCTTTGAGAAAGAACAAATAAAGTATTTTGCGCCTGAATCAAACAGGAATGTTTAAACTTCTGATGTAAAATATTATAAGATTGTGTTCCATGGACTATAAATCTCTACAGATCTCTGGATTTAGATATTCTGGTAATTGTTACATTGCAAAATTGGATGAGTCGAAGTAATTAGGGGCGGAGACTGGTGGCAGAAGGCAAAATAAATTAGAATAATGGGTTGAAATGGTAATTGAGATTAAAATTCTTTTTTGTGAGAAGAAAGTTTAGATGAGAGCACCAAACTGATAGCTGTCTCTTGGTGAAGTTTGTGTCTTTGTCTTTCTTTTTATGAAAGATTGAATTGTTGATTAAGCCACTACCTGAGGCATTAGGACCATATGTAGCGAGATAAAGAAAATCTCATAGATCATTTGATAAGATCATGTGGGAGTCAAGAAGGCATGATCTTGGGATACCGATGTAAGTGTACAAAAGTGAATGCTATCTTGGAGGTAACAAACATGGGATGGTAAAAAGACATGCACTGAAGCACGGGTCTCAGACATGTATACCACTTGACGAAAGGATTAGTGTGTCTTGGAAGAGCACAAAAACATGATTTAAACGGTAAGACTCTGACAGAAAATCCATGGAGAAACTGACTTTAAAACAATGAAAGTAGTATTAGTGAAATAAATGTGAAAAGAATTACAGTCAAGATCAAAATTGTGATTGGCTAGTATGTCAAAATGTTACAGAAATGAAAGAGTATGAACTCTGGGAGGAGTAATAGTAGACTGAGTAAAAGGTCCCTTTGGATGACATACAGATTCCCCATCTTGAGTGTTTGTAAGATGCATGTACTCCAATGTTTAAACCACTAGGTGAAATTGTAATGTGTTAGGACAGTTAGTGTATGTGAGAAAAGGATGAACTAAGACTTGGATGATATACAAGTCTGTGATGAGGAAACCCCAAAAAATTAAAAGGCTGGAAGCACAAGCTGTAGGAAAAGCCTGATGAACGTTAGCGCTGCGCTGTTTGATATCATGTATATTGTAGCTCAAAGAGGGCGCTTGCATATGGAGATAGTTACCACTCAACAATACAATCATTCATAAAATTTGAGGGTGGCACGGTGGTTCAGTGGTTAGCACTGCCGCCTCACAGTGCCAGGAACCCAGGTTCAATTCCACCCTCAGGTGACTGTCTGTGTGGAGTCTCCCATGCCTGCGTGGGTTTCCTCCAGGTGCTCCGGTTTCCTCCTATGGTCCAAAGATGTTCAGGTTAGGTGGATTGGTCATGCTAAATTACGCATGGTGTTTAGGGATGTGTAGATTAAATGGGTTATGAGAGATGGGCCTGGGTGGGATGCTCTGAGGGATGGCGTGGACTTGTTGGGCCAAAGGGCCTGTTTCTACACTGTAGAGATTCTATCTTCTAATATCTAAAATTGGCAAGAAAGAAAATGTATTGAAGAAGTATCCTCGATACAGGTGAAGAGATCTCGAGAAATTTTGAGTCCGCGTATGATGCTATTTTACTGTTATTGAGTGAAGTGATCTGTGGATGGGAAACTGGAGGATTTTAAAAAAAAACAAATTAAGGAATCTGAATCCGGAATACACTGAATTTTAGAGCAATTAACTGAAAAATGTAGATGATATTCTGGTACCCTCAGTCAGGTGGCATTATCAAGAATGAAAATACCAGTACTTTTAAAGGGATAAGACAAGCCTTAGGACTATTTAACTATTACAGGGATTTTGTAGAAAATTGCAGTGAACTAACTGGACCCCTGCAAGACCCTATGAAACTGGAATGAGGTGCAGGCCGGGCAAGCTAGCTCAGAGACAATGGAATGGGGACCTGAGCAAGAGATGGTCTTTGTCAAAACAGACACTGGCCTCTGCACCAGCACTAGGGCTCGCTGAACTGAAAAAAGTCCTTTCACCCCCTTTGCAGTGAAAGCAAGGACAATCAGTTTGCAGTAGTGCTACAGGGACATGGGAGACAAGCTCTTGCCTGTGGGACACTACTCAGGCAAAATGGATCCAGTCATGATGGGACAACAATCGTTTGTTTGAGCAATTCAATGTGCTACCTAGGCGCTAACAACATCCTCCCCCTTGACACTACAGGGGAAGGTGATATTACACTCCCTGCATACAATATTCCAGCTATTGGAAGCTTGCAACTGAGAGGTGTTATGCACAGTCAGCAAGCCAAATGGAAAGCTGCACTGTTGCCAGGAGACAGGCACGTGGAAGTGGTTAAAAACAATAGTGGGAACCCAGTAAGCTACGTGAGTCAGGAAGGAGAGGCACATGATTGTATCCCCCTCATGGAGTATGAAGAGGAGAGACAGGATCGAGTTAAGGAAGAGGGGCCGGATGTGAAATGCATGCTTGTAGATGGGCGGGACAGTACTATGATGGTGAGGCCTGGATGGTGTGGGCCGTGGTTAATTTAAAAAGGGAGCTGTTGGCGGGAGACAGAATAGAAGGATATTAGAGATAACAAGCATGGGGCTGGATGAACACAGCAGGTCAAGCAGCATCATAGGAGCAGGAAAACTTGACGTTTCGGGCCTAAACCCTTCATCAGAAATGGGGGAGGGGAAGAGGGTTCTGAAATAAATAGGGAGAGAGGGGGAGGCGGATAGAGGATGGATAGAGGAGAGGATAGGTGGAGAGGAGGCAGACAAGTCGAAGTGGCG
>JAHRHZ010000111.1:3021990-3044275 GCA_024137785.1 Ginglymostoma cirratum | reverse complement strand
TAGGCCCGAAACGTCAAGTTTTCCTGCTCCTATGATGCTGCTTGACCTGCTGTGTTCATCCAGCCCCATGCTTGTTATCTCGGATTCTCCAGCATCTGCAGTACCTTTTTATCTCTGATAGAAGGATATTACTTTGCCCAAGTAGCCAAACTAAAAGCACTGAATTAAAACCACTTACTGCCTCCCTCCATTTGGGAAAAAGGCAAAGAGTTAACATCCACTTAGACAGTTAAAATACCTTTGGTATAGTCCATGACCACATGATCGCATGGGCAAGACGAGGTTTTATTATCTGTAGTGGTAGTACAATTCAACATGAGACCCTAGTCACATTTCCAGTGGCAGCAGTAATTGAAATTAAAGCACACAGAAAGATCCAATTGCCAG
This sequence comes from Ginglymostoma cirratum, assembly GCA_024137785.1. Lineage (NCBI taxonomy): Eukaryota > Metazoa > Chordata > Chondrichthyes > Orectolobiformes > Ginglymostomatidae > Ginglymostoma > Ginglymostoma cirratum. Next base: position 3,043,888 of record JAHRHZ010000111.1, on the reverse strand, counting down.
AACAGAAAGGAATTGACTAACAGTCAGCTAGTCTGGCACATGCTGTTTTTTCCTCCTTTTCTCCTTCTCATAGGTTTTGAGGGCCCTCAGCAGGAACGGGATCCTCAGCCTCAGGTCCAAAACTGGAATAGATTAAGTTGCGTGTATAAATGGACGCGGTTACATGGCGACTGTGATTAAGGATATTTCTGCTATTAGTGTAAGCAAGAAAATGTTAATCCTCTTTGGGCTCCTCTCAGTTTTGATCCCATTGGAGGCAACAGGCACATGGCGCAACTTTGCTGGTTCCATCACGGTCTTGCCCATATATCAGGTGATGGATATTTTTAAGGATTGGTCACCAAAGGCCACTGCGATCATTAAGTTGATGATACACCCTATTGTTACATTATCCCTGTTGAGGATAGTTATTTTCATTGTAGTTTTAAACTTCTAGTGTAGATTTCTTGTGCAGCTGTTGCTGATTTGTGTCTGCATTTGCAACTGTGACATGTGCTCTCAAATATCATTCGAGTGGATTATATAGGATGGGCTGAAGGGCTAAAAGTGTTGATGATATTTGACAGCTGCATAACCTGGAATGTGTCCTGTGAACAATCCTGGACGTACCACAGACAGCATAATCAAAACTTGTTTTCTGTATTTGCAAGCAGCTTGTTTTCTGTATCTGCTTTTCTGTGCTAGCTGTTTGTTGCATTATATATGAGATAGAGTTTCATTCTGAGACCATGAGTGGCACCAGGAACAAACCTAAACCTCGAGACCAGCTGCTGATCGGGGTCCCCAACACACAAGAAGGCGTGAGGTTCATTGTTTCTTTTCCTTCCTTTTCCATCATTATTTATTACTTAATAGATGGTCATATTTCAATCATTTCTTCCACTTTCTTTTCCATTTTTTCATTATTACTCAATAAATGTTCCTATCTATGTAAATTCATGTTGTTGAGTCTTCTCTTAACTACATTTAATCAAATTCCAAAAGAACAGCTTGGATACACCCTGTGAAAGAAGACATGTGGGCACACTAGTAGATGTTGTTTAACTGGACTTTAGTAAAGCCTTCAATGAGATTCTGCATGGTAGACTAATCAGTAAAAGTTAGGTCACATGGGATTCAGGGTGAGCTTGCCAATTGGATACATAATTGGCTTAATGGCAGGAGACAGTGAGTAATGGTGGAAGGTTACTTTTCAGACTCAATGACATTCCACAGGGACTGGTTCTGGGCCCTCTTTTTCTTGTCATTTATATAAATGATTTAGAAGAGAATAAAGAAGGCATGGTTAGTAAGCTTGCAGATGACACCGAAATTGGTGGCATAGTAGACAATGAAGAAGGTTTTCTAAGATTACAGAGGGATCTTGATCAAATGGGTCAATGGGCTAAAAAAACGGCAGATGGAGTTCAATCTGGATAAATGCAAGGTATTGCATTTTGGTACAACAAACAAGGGTAGGACTTACACAATTAATTGTACGCCTTTGGTAGTTCTACACATCAGAGGGACCCACGGGGGAGGTACACAATTTGTTGATGTTTATGTCACATACAGACAGGATGGTTAAAAAGGCATTTGGCACACTTGTTTTCATTGTTCAGTTCTTTGAGTACAGGAGTACAGAAGTCATGTTGAGGTTGTACAGTACATTGGTGAGGCGTCTTCTGGAATACTTTGTCCAGTTCTGGTTGTCCAGTTGCAGGAAAGCATTAATAAGCTGGAGAGGTTTCAAAAGAGATTTACCAAGATTTTGCTGGGTATGAAAGATTTGAATTATAAGGAAGGGCTGGATAGGCTGGAACTTTTTCCACTGGAGTGCAGAATGTTGAGAGGCAACCGGATAGAAGTTTATAAAGTAATGAGAGGTATAGACAGAGTTTCGGTTCACACTATACAATTGCACCTTCCAGTTGCGAACCATTTCAACTCCCCCTCCCACTCCTTGGATGACATGTCCATCCTGGGCCTCCTGCAGTGCCACAACAATGCCACCCGAAGGTTGCAGGAACAGCACCTCATATTTCGCTTGGGAACCCTGCAGCCCAATGGTATCAATGTGATCCTCACAAGCTTCAAAATCTCCCCTCCCCCTACCTCATCCCAAGACCAGTCCAGCTTGCCCCCGCCTCCCTACCCTGTCCTTCCTCCCACCTATCCCCTCCTCCCTCCTCAAGCCCCACCCCCATCTCCTACCTACTAGACTCATCCCGCCCCCTTGACCTGTCCATCCTCCCTGGACTGACCTATCCCCTTCCTAACTCCCCACCTACACTCACCTTGACTGGCTCCATCCCCGCCTCTTTGACCTGTCTGTCTCCTCTCCACCTATCTTCTCCTCTATCCATCTTCTATCAGCCTCCGCCTCTCTCCCTATTTATTTCAGAATCCCCTTCCCCTCCACCATTTCTGAAGAAGGGTCTAGGCCCGAAACGTCAGCTTCCCTGCTCCTCTGATGCTGCTTGGCCTGCTGTGTTCATCCAGCTCTACACCTTGTTATCTCAGATTCTCCAGCTCCTACAATATCTAATAGAGAAATAGATCTAATGTCTTTTCCCTAGCATGGGGGATTTCCAGACGATGGGGCACATTTCTAAGGTGAGAGGAGAGAGATTTTAAAAAGATATGAGGGGCAAATTTTTTTACAAATAGGGCGGTTCACTTGAATGAACTTCCTGAGAAGTGGTGGATGTGGGTACAATTACAATATTTAAAGAACATTTGGATAAGTACATGAAAAGGAAAGGTTTGGAGAAATATGGGTCAAGACCAGGCAGGTGGGATTAGTTTATTTTGGGATTATGTTCAACATGGACTTGTTGGACCAAAGGGTCTGTTTCCTGGCTGTATGACTCTACGGCACTATGAGCTAATAAACTAATCAAGGCTAATAGACACCTTGGTGAGAAATGGCATTGACAGTCTTTCTTTAAAGATTGCTCGTGGTCAAACTGATCAACTGCTGAAGACTGGGCCAAGGTTTGATTACACAGGCTTCTTGCATGCAAAGGAGCATAGTTACCTACCTCACAAGTGGGATTCATCCAATCAATGACTGAACGTCGAGATAGAGCAGGCTAATCAATTTTGGTCTGATCCTCAGACAACTCAATGTAAACTGGGTCACTTGTGATTGTAAGCATTGTACGTGTAAGCTATTAATGTATTACCACATTTACAGCATTTGTAGCATACCTTGCTTCAGAAAAGATCAATTTGCTACATTTTGTTATTAGAACTGCCTATGGTTATTGATATCCAGAGTAAACCTGACAGAACAGGGATGGTAGGAATAAAACCTCACACCATGGAGAAAGCAGCAAGGGATGCCTTGGCCAATCAGAGTCAACTTGTCAACAAATCAGCACTTCTTTTCTCCTTTAGCTTCTTGAGGAAATTTGAAATTTGGCATTCTTGCAATTTTCCTGATGTGTACAAGGTGGAAAGCTTTGGTAACGTCTCTCTTTTAGCAATATTCAAGGTTTGCTCTATCAAGTAGTTGTCTATGGAGGTTTGCTCACCATGGCATGTCTCTTCTCCATCTTAAATTGCTAGATGATTTCTGCATTAATAACTGTGAGTTTCATTATTCTGTAGGAAATACCAGGTTCACAAGTTTCCAGTTTCAATTTTTTTTAAATTTTGTGTCACTGGTCATTTTGATAAGCAGATCTCACATCTGCACTAGTCTGGAGAGTACTTTAGACACACATTAACCAGTATTAATGACAGTGCAATTTGGGAACAGTAACAACCCTTTTGTTGCTAGGCAGTGAATGTTATGAACCCTCCTGATTTTCTGATAAGTGGACTGAGAAGTGATATGAAGCATTGGATGAAATCATTTGTATTTAGATTAGGTAGGATGAACAAAATTCAATTTTCATTGTAAAAATAATCTATTTCCCGTTACTCGTTGCATCAGCGGAACAACTTAAAAATGCAACATTGACTTACAGCGGATTGAATTTATTGAAAAGCTGGGAATCCATGACTCCTTTGCTGGAAGTACATGTCTAAGCTTGAAGTCTCATAGCCTGTTTTTGGTTGCATCAGTGTCAAACAGCACTTGACTGCCTATATCGTCATAGAGAAAGATAGGGATGCTGGCAGAAACAGAGAGACAGCTATAAAGAGAGAGTCAGAAACAGGAAGTAACAAAGATAATGATAAGGAGGAAATGAGAATGGGGAAAACACATTTATTTTCCTCTCAAGCACTCAGAGATCCTAAAGGATGGGTTTCAATACATGAAGTAACGAATTAAAGTTATGATTTTAATTCAAAATAATCTTGTTTAGTATGAAAGCGGGTGATGCGTGTACGCGTCGATATCTACAGCTTGATGTAGAAGCATACCAAATGAAAACCAATCCATTATCAGGTTTTTCATTGTCAGGTGTGGTCAATTACCTTTACATGAGCATCTTACACAAAATAACATTTTTCATTGGCTTGTCAGTTTTATTTTAGGTAACAAAATCATATTCAACAAAGAAATGTCTTCTTTTTTTTTGTTATTTCAGAACGGTAGTTTGAAGCTCTGAAAACTATGTTTAATTAAATTAGATTCCACTTTACAACACAACCATTTGGCATTCACCACAGGATGGAACATTGCTCCCGCAAAGGTGATTTTATTCAACAATTTAGTGGGAATGTCATTTGGATATGCTGCACTGAGTGTACCAGCAGATTACAAGTAGAACAGCCAATAAATAGAATCGTGGAGATGCATACAACCATGCAAGGAGCCCATTACAAAATCAATGCCTGGGAAAATGCACAAAGTGTAAAATGGACTGAGGGACCAGAGGCTCAATTGGATGATCAATCAGAGAATCAATGACAAGATCAACATGAGGATCAATCAAAGGACCAATTAGAAGATTACTCACAGAATCACTTACAGCATGAATCAGATAAAAAATGAGAAGATCAATTACAGAATTATATGGATAATGCAGTAAATCAGACAGAGAACCAGAAATGCAAAAGACTGATTCACAAATTATCTGAGATCTAATTTGGGAATGAACCACATAACCAGTTAGGGATCAATAAGAGAAGGATCTATAATATAACCACAGAATCAGAGGATCTGCCTGAGAATCAATCATGAAACCAGTGACAGAGCTAATTTCAGAAGCAATCAGAAGATATTTGACAGAATGAATCATGAGATCTGTCAGAAGATCATTCAGGAGATCAATCAGAAGGCCAACAATTAAAACATTACTGAGTCAGTCTTGGTATCAATCAGAAAATCAATCAAACTTCAATCAGTTGGCCACCCAGAAGATTGTTCCTCAAAATAATTCTACGAATATTCTGAGGATGAATGAAGTGGAGAATCAATCCTTTTGGATCATTAGCCTTTGAAATTATCACAAGATCGTTCACTGTGTTACTCAGAGAATCACAAACTCCAAGAGTCAATCAGTGATCATTTGGAGGATCAATCAAATAACCAATTGAATGATTTATCACAGAATCAATTAGAAAATCAGAGGATCAATCAGTTGAATCAAATGAAAAATCAAATGGTCAGAAAATCACAGAAGATCAAGAAAGGATCAAGCAGACTTGATCAATTGATCTGAAGCTTAATCAAAGTATCAGTCAAAGATTCAGGCTGTTTCCCGGGACGCAATCCGAGACCAATATCAACTGCGCCTGGAAGACCATCATTGCGGTGAAAGACGCTCTTTGGTCTGTCCGCAACTTGCTGGTTTTCCAGCAGAAAGAACTGACCCCGACCGAGTGTTGTAGACTGGCGCACTCCAAGGTCCAGGACTACGTGCTGAGGGATGCGCTAAAGCTTGGGGCGGCCACCGCCAAGGCGCGATGGGAAAAGACCACCGTGTAAGACCCCTCGGCCGGAATATAACAGGGGCCCTTTCAATAACTGGGTCCAGCTGGGGCCTCCTCCAACTGGTCAGGGGGCCAACCGGGAGTTTTTTCTTTTGTTCTTGTGTTTTTTTTCCTTCAGTTGGCGTACGTACCCCCGGGTAATCCGGAGCGGATAGTATGACCGGGTAGGACTGTAAATTTGTTTATTTTTATATTTTCATGAATAAAGTATATTTTTTCAAAAAAAAAATCAGTCAAAGATTCAATCAGAGGGTCTATCTTTGTGAACTCAGGTGTAGGTTCTGTTTTAGATGTGTACAGTGGAGATACAGATATTCAACCAACATGCGGTAAGATCTTTGAAAGAGCTATCTAATTGGTTTCACTCACCATCACTCTGAATTTGTATTTTTTAATTTTTAAACTGAGTAATTAAGACTTTATTTTGCTGGAAGTTAGTTATTATACCTGGCAGCAAATTATAGAACAATATAAATGAAAATAAACATTGAAACAAATAAACACAAAAAAATTATATAGAAAAAATAACCATTCTCTGTGACTGCTCACACTGTAGCATTGGTTCTGTCTGGGAGCTATGATTTTAAGCACAGTACAGCTGTTTTCCCTGATCGGCATTAAGACGTGTCAAAGGAAGTGCGGAAAACACATAATCCCTGTAGGCAATTTCACCATTTCAAATTTCACCTCATTATTCCTATTTCAATATTTAGTAGTGTGAGAAACAATTACATTAACACTTGGATTACATTAAGCCTTGAACAATGTGGGCAATTTTGACAGCCATATAAAGAAAATTTGGATTTGAAACAGTAACTGTGCAAATGAAATTGATGGAGTATCTCTTAAATATATTTCTGCTCCGACTCCTTGATTCAGGTCACCAGCACTAAGCATTAAGTGGCAATGTTAACCGCAGAGGCTTTCATTCAATAAGCATGCCTAACTTTAATGAAGGCGGATCTATGATAGAAAGATATGACAAGTGAAGAGAACATTGGAACTTTACAAAAGCCTCTGGAATTTAAGGAACGCCTGAACTGATTGTTACCATTTCAGAGGCCGTCATTTCTTTAGGCTTTTGATATCATGATTCTTCAGGAAATTCTGGTAAAATATTCATTGAATGAGAATTAAATGAGGATAAATTGGTAAGTGTCAAGCGGATGCATGGATAACCTGACTCTGAAGTCCTCAAAATACATTTCCATGTTTATAGTTTAAGTTTATAAACATAAACTGACGTTCAATGGCATTATCGTCACAAACTATTGTCAGGTTAAAATCAAGTTATAATCCCCATTCTTTCACGATCTCTGGGCTATGCTTAGTCCCACACCTGAAGCACTGGGAACAACTTCACAGAACAGAAAGTAGTAGATTGAGAGAAGTTTCACCACTATGTTATTAATGCCAGTGATTCACAGATATGGTGAATGAGTTAACCATGTACTTTTAAAGAAACATTAAACAAGGGAAATATCCATTTGAATGTCTCCAACAGCAGAAGAGAAGGAATAAAAAGAAAATACTTATCATTGTCTTTGGCTTTTATTCAATTATGGAAAGTTGGTGCTGCTGGCTGGACCAGCATTTATTACCCAACTCTAGTTGCCCTTAGGAAGGCAGCGGTAAACTGCTTTCTCGAACTGCTGCAGTACATGAGCTGTAGGTAGATCCACAGTGCTGTTAGACAGGGTGTTCCAGGATTTTGCCCAACAACACTGAAGGAATGGCAATACATGTCCAACTTAGGATGGCGAGTGACTTGGAGGGGAACCTGCAGGCGTTGGTGTTCCATGTATCTCCTGCCCTTGACCTCCTGACCTCCTAGACAGTCAAGGTCAGAAATCACACAACACCAGGTTATAGCCCAACAGGTTTATCTGAAAACACAAGCCTTCAGAGTCTTACTCCTCCTTCAGGTGTTAGTGAGAGAGGTAGTATCAGACGCAGTATTTACAAGTAAAACATCAAAGGGTCTCACCACTGGTGAGGATCTACTAAACAAACCTAAAGTGCTGTTAAATCTTTAATCAGTTAGGTATTATTTGATTAATATGTATATGTAAATCCCTGAATTCCTTTGAAGTCACTGTCCTGGGGCAACTAAAGATTTTGTCAATGCAAAGAAGAGGTGACATTTTAGGTAAGACAACGCACGTTAGGTGTGAGACCTTGTTTAGAATCTGTTTGTGTTTTGGTTTGGAGTCTTTGGTTTGGAGTTTGGTTCACAGCAAACTATCCCAGCCTTCAGGACAACATTAACCACACCACTATACAACCCTGTTATGGCAATCTCTGCAAGACATGTCAGATCTTTGACACAGACACTACCATCACACGTGAGAACACCACCCACCACGTGCACGGCAGACCATGTGACTCGGCCAACGTTGCATATCTCAGACACTGCAGGCAAGGATGCCCCAAGGCATTGTATATTGGCGAAACAATGTTGATGCCATGACAACAGTTGCCAGACAGGGATGTTCCCTCCCAGTGGGGGAGCACTTCAGCGGTCAAGGACATTCGGCCTCGGATCTTCGGGTAAACATTGTCAAAGGTGGACTTCAGGATACACAACAGCGCAGAATCGCCAAGCAGAGGCTGATAGCCAAGTTCAGTGCCCATGAGGATGACCTCATCCGGGATCTTGGGTTCACACACGCAAACATTCATTTACACAAACAAACTCACAAACACATGCACACACTCACACAGATCCTCTCTCGTGCACACACTGTCTCTCAAGGACACACACATTCTCTCTCTACTTTGCACGCGCGCGCACACACACACACACACACACACACACACTCTCTTTCTCTCTCCACCCCACAGACACAGACACAGACACACACACACACACACACACACACATTCTCTCTCTCCCACGTACACACTCTCTCTCTCTCTCTCACACACACACACACGCGCACACACGTGAACCTATTGGGTGAATTTGTATTTGCAGGTACATTTTATTTTATTCAAAGAGCATACAATTTATAGACTGTCAGACAATGTGCCATTGTATAAATTCCTACTTTAGAAATAAAACCAGCCTGACTCCAAACCAAAATGCAAACAGATTGTAAACAAGGCCTCACACCTAATATGCATTGTCTGACCTAAAATGTCACCTCTTCTTTACGCTGATGAAATCTTTAGTTGTCTTAGGACAGTGACTTCAAAGGAATTCATGGATTTACGTACATATATATTAATCAATTAAAACCTTCTAACTGATTAAAGATTTAACAACATTTTAGGTTTGTTTAATACATCCTCATTAGTGGTGTGACGCTTTGATGTTTTACTTATAAATTCTGTGTCTGATACCACCTCACTAATCCCTGAAGAAGGATTGAGGCTCCAAAAGCTGGTGTTTGCAAATAAACCTGTTGGACTATAACCCGGTGTCATGTGATTTCTGACCTTGTCCACCCCAGTCCAACACTGGCACCTCCACTTCCAGATGGCAGTGGTCATGGGTCTAGAAAGTCCTATTTAAGGATCTTCGGCAAATTTCTGGTGTGTATGTTGCAGATGGTACATACTGCTGCGACTGAGTGTTTGTAGCGGAGAAAGGGGATGTTTGTGGATGTGGTGCCAAACAAGTGGGCTGTTTTGTCCTGGATGGTGTTAAGCTTCTTGAGCGTTGTTTAAGTTGCATTCATCTAGGCAGGTGGGAAGTTTTCTTGTACCTCCTGACTTGTGCCTTATAGATGGTAGACAGGCTTTGGTGAGGCAGGAAGTGAGTTACTTGCTGAGTATTCCCAACTTCTGTTCTGGTCTTGTAGCCACAGTATTTATATGGCTCATTGAGTTCACTTTCTGGTCAATGACAACTATCATAAAGTTACAAACAAAAGAACTCATATTTTAGAGGTGAATATGTAAAAACAATAATTGATATATAGCTGTTACTTCACTAATGAGAATATGGAATTAGCTCTATGTGCATAGTCAGGGCAGCATGGTGGCTCACTGGTTAGTAGTGCTGCCTCACAGCACCAGTGACCTGGGTTTGATTCCACCTTCAGGCAACTGTACATGTGGAATTTGCACATTGTCCTCATGTCTGTGTGTGTTTCCTCCAGATGTTCCTGTTTCCTCCTACAGTCACAAAGATGTGCAGGTTAGGTGGATTGAGAATTCTAAATTGCCCATCGTGTCCCAGGATGAGCAGGCTAGCTGAATTAGCTATAGGAAACGTGGGGTGGGGTGGGAGGTCTGGATAGGATCCTCTTTGGACAGGCAGTCTGGACTTGATAGGCCGAATGTCTTGCCTACACAATATAGGGATTCTATGATAGTCAACAAGACCCTTAAATCTACGAACGCCCGCCAATAATGAGTAGGAGCTGTAACCATGGTAACCGTTTCACCATGACTGCCCTAAGCAATTGTGAAAACAAAGAAACCCTGACAACTATATTCACCTTATCTAAACTAAATTATACAATGCTGTAACAAACCTTTGCAAGATCAATTATGTGAGTTGAAGCAAACCTGACTTCTTAGTAATGCCCTGGTCTCATTGTCAGTGTGTAAACTCTATCCTTCCCCATGATGGCTAAAAATTAACTTGTCACAAAATGCATGAACTTAAACATTCCAGAATCTGAGGGCAAAATTATTCTAATTCTTTTGAGAAATCAACCATTCTTCATGTATTTACTGGCTTGCTATATTCATCTGACCTGTATCTCTGCTGTAATTGCCTTTGTGTGGGATCTGTTAGAACTATTAAACACTTTTCTATTGAAATACTCAAATACATTCTGCAAAAGATTCTCCCAATATTTGGGAAAGAAACATTTTTGTGTTCATGAAGTGGTCAAATACTCAGACAGCTTCCTCCGTCATGATTCAACTTGATGCCCTGCATCTTTTCATGGAGCACGTCAAGTTTCATGAAAATAGGGAGAAACCAAATGTGTCCTGCAGCGGTGTTCTACAAAGATTTACATTTGGACTTGCGCGAGATCTATCATGATTAATTTTGCACTGATGTTGCTTCTGGTCTGGAATGCAATGGCTGAAAAGGTATGCAAACAAATTGATTCAAAACTTTCAAAGGAGGCATTTGAGAACAAATATTTGCACAGATCTGAGATAAGAGCAAGCCAAAGGAACATTTGGATAACTATTTCAGCAAGCTTCGGGCACAATGGACTAACTGGTTTCTTTCTTAGCTGCCGGGTCTACAATTCTAAAAGTATCAGTCCACGTTCTAAACCAATTGTAAAATGCTTCTGTGAAATGCTTCAGGTTGTTTTGATCCTGGATACAAAACAGGTAATTCTAGTTATGTGTTTCCCGTAAATTTGTGATATTATGTGGTAACTGCATAGAAAGATCACTTCTTAGATATGGTAGAGAATCTCAAAGACTGGGTGATTTCACTCTCAGAACACAACGGGTATTTCACCTCTCCAACTTAAACGTACACCGTTACTTACAACCACAGAACCATACAGCATGGGGGCAGGCTGTTCAGCCCCCTGAGTTCACACCAACCTTCTGAAAAGCATCCCACCCAAATCTGACCCCCCACCCTAGCCCTGTGACACTGCATTTCCCATTGCCAATCCACCTAACCTGCATATCTTTGGACTTTGGGAGGAAAGGAGAGCACAAGGAGGAAACCCACACAGGACACTCCACACAGACAGTCAACCCGAGGATGGAATTGAACCTAGATCCCTAGCACTGTGAGGTAACAGTGCTAATAAATGAGCCACTGTTCCACCCCAAAGTTAGGGTTACAAGTTAGGATGCACCCTTAATGTATTGAATAAATAAGATCTCATCTACTTTGTATAAGTCACTGATAAACTAACTCTATGACAACTTAAGACAGATATTTGTTCAAATGATCCATTCAATATTGCAAATCAGGATGCTTCATTTCAGGCAGCCCATTATACCTTCTTTTGAAGATTAAGCATTCAGGCCTTTGAGGTGATACAATTTTAGGTGGTGGGCGTGAATTTAACTTTATATGAAATTGCAACACTTGCAACTTCAGTCTAGCTGCCCATTATATATCTCACAATTTTCTTTACTGTCGACTTCTATTGAAACTAAACTGTGTATAAATGTATAACAAATGGTTGATTTAACTTGCAAGTGCTGCTCTATTGCACAAAGTCACAGCTTCCCCAATTTAATCTCCTCGGTGCTTTCTGTAAAGGAAATTAGTTGGAGAACCCTGTAAATCTGCTCACCATCCTAGTCATTCACTTCAATGAGCATATTGATTCTATGATTATTCCTCACAGGTATGTGATTCTTCTCACCTAGTTTTCCTCCTTGAGCTGTATCTTAAGCAGCAAGTTGAAAATATATCCATTTTCTTTCTGTCACTTTTAACACCAAGGGCAAGGATTTCCACATCGAATCCATTCATTTACAGCATCATTTTGACACATTTTAACATCAATGAAGACAACACCCTCAGTAAATGCTTCAAAGGAGAGTAGAGGAGTTCATTCTGGTGCCCCATCCAACATTTAGCTCTACATTATTTATAACAGATGATCTGATAACAGATGAACCTGATGATTCATGGGAGCTGGCTGTGGGCAAATTTGTTGCAGTTTCTTTTGCGTTTCTGTGGAGATTACGCTTCAACTGTACTTCATTGGCTGTGAATCTCGCAGAAGAACCTGAAATTGTAAAAGGTGCTATCTCAATGCAAGTTCTTTCTTTGTTTCAAACCAAGTTTGTTTTTAAGTGATAAAAATGTTGTTGAAGGTTTAATATGCCTTTGAGAAAATACAACAATAATGTAATACAAATCTTCCTCCAATATTTTAAATTATGTTCAACTCTAACTTGTGACTTGTCTGAAGATTTTTAATCAGAAGCAGAATTAAAGGCTCCACAGGTCAAGTGAAGGAGTGTGCGGCAGAATGAGGACGAAAGACATTAGCCTTCGAAATTTAATATTGTCTTTAAAGTACTATCACATACTGCTACTTTAATAGATCAATTATTCTTGCACAGAGTGCTATTTGCTAATACTGTGTAATGTATATCTTGTCAGGACAGTTACATCATAGCAGAGCTAATAGGGCATATATATTTTAAAAATGTAATTTCATAAAATTTATTGTGGTAAATAATATGTGTGCACTGACAAAACACGGCAGATTATATAAAAAAAAATCTCTAATCTAATTCAATAAATAAAGGAACGGATGTATCCAAAAAATAAAAGCTGCAAAACAATTTCTGTCACAAAATTATTTGTGACATTTCTTAAAGCTGCTGAACTTTCATAAAAGGCAATGCTGGTGTCATGATGAGGACTTTTTACCCACTCCTAGCTCCCTGGAAAAGGTGGTGATGGTAACTGAAGGATGGAACAGTTTGTCAGGCCAGATGCTACTGTCAGGACAGTTGTTAAAACTCTCGTTCAATAGAGTCTACCTTGGGCAAGGGGAAAGGATAACCTGAAATAGGTTGGCCAGGAGACTGAGACCACGGGTGTCAATGCTAGCTCCAACTCTTTTCAACATATATATAAACAACCTGCCAACAGGCACAACAAATACGCTAATCTATGTTCATGATGTCTGTTATCCAACCCAGGCTCGATCCTTCTGAACCATGAATCTGATCTTTAACAAAGAGGTAGGGAGGTTAATGGACTATTGATGGCGTCTTGTATTGAATTCCTTTTAAACCAAATCCAAACATTTTCCATTTCCACAATGCCAATGCTAAAAGAACAACATCTACATGGATATCTCACTCAGAGATAGGAAGAACTGCCGCTGCTGGAGTCAGAGATAACACAGTGTGGAGCTGAAGGAACACAGCAGGCCAGGTAGCATCAGAGGAAGAGTTGAAGGAGAACTTGTTAAGGGTAAGGACAACTCCTCCCACTTCCTACAGACCAAGGGCGTGGCCATGGGAACTCGCATGGGCCCAAGCTATTCCTGCCTCTTCGTAGGACACATGGAACATTCCCTCTTCTGCAGCTACACTGACACTATCCCCCACCTCTTCCCCCGTTACATCGATGACTGTATCAGTGCTGCCTCGTACTCCTGTGAGGAGCGTGAACAATTCATCAACTTTATTAACACCTTTCACCCCAACATCACATTCACCTGGATGATCTCTGAACCTCTCTCTCTTTCCTGGACTTCTCTGTCTCCATCTCTGTTGACCGCCTCGAAACAGATATCTATTCCAAACCAACCAACTCCCACAGCTACCTAGCTTACACCTCCTTTCACCCAACTTCCTGCAAGGATGTGATCCCCTATTCCCAATTCCTCTGCATCTGCCACATCTGCTCCCAGGATGGGGTTTTCCACTCCTGACATCCCAGGTATCCTCTAATTTCAAGGTCTGCAACATCCCCCCCTCCAGTGGTCGAAAATGCTCTCGAGAACATCTCTTGCGTTTCCCACACCTCTGCCCTCACATCCCTCCCTGCAACTTAAACAAAGACAGAATTCCTCTTGTCCTCACACATCACACCACTAACCTACGGATTCAACTTATTATTCTCCAACATGTCCATCACCACTGTTATAGCATTGAAGAAGTATTTAGTTGTGCATTTACCATGCCAAAGCATACAAGACTATAGGCCAAGTACTGAAAAATGGGAGTAGAATAGTTAGGTTGTTGTTTTTCATGGTATTTTTCTGTGCTTTTCTGACCCCACAACCGAGGACATATTTCCTTCTCCACCCATATCTACCTTCCGTAGGGGCCGCTCTCTCCATGACTCCCTCGTCTGCTCCACACTCCCCACTAACCCCACCAACCCCGGTACCTTTCCCTGCAACCCCAGGAATTGCTACACCTGCCTCTACACCTCCTCCCTCACCTCCATCCAAGGAACCAAAAAAACCTTCTACATCAGACAGAAGTTCACCTGCACGTCCTTTAATGTGGTCTACTGCATCCGCTGCTCCCGATGTGGCTTCCTCTACATCGGTGAGACCAAGCAGAGGCTGAAGGACCACTTTGTAGAGCATCTGCGCTTTGCTCGTGACAAATGGCAACACCTCCCAGGCATGAACCACTTCAACTCCTCCTCCCACTCCGTGGACAACATGTCCATTCTGGGCCTCCTCCAGTGTCACAACGACAAGACCAGGAAACTGGAGGAGCAGCACCTCATAATCAGCCTTGGGAGCCTACAACCCACAGGTCTCAATGTGGATTTTACTAGTTTCAAAATCTCCCCACTCCCGGCTTCATCTCATAACCGATCTTCCCGGTTATCCTCATCTCCTTGACCTGACACAACCTGTCTGTCTTCTCTGCCACCTATCCGCTCCTCCTACCTCACTGACCAATCCCTACCACTGCCTACCTGCACTCACCTATCACCATCCCACCTACATTCCACAGCTCCACCCCTCCTCTATCTATTTATTTCAGATCTCCCTTCCCCCTCCCCCAACTTTGAAGAATGGTCCTGCTCCTCTGATGCTGCCTGGCCTACTGTGCTCCTCCAGCTCCACACTGTGTCATCAACATCATGGATGCTGTGAGACTAAAGTATGTTTCCAACCCACCATGCTCAGAAATGATTCATCAAAGAACATCTGAAGAAAACAGCAGTGGAGTTCGAAACCAGAAACAATCTTTTAACCAATCTTTCCAGAGTTATGTGGGCACTGCTGCCACTGCACTGGATTTCAGCACCAGTCCTATCATACTCCGCAAAACAGCACTGTAATTCATATAGCAAAGTTCATCTTGCACATATCATAGGTAGAACTCGCTGGTCATCAGCTCTCCCCTGGCATCCAGTCCTCACAAACATCACTCCCATACATCCATCAACTGTCAAAAAACTCACAAGCTGGCTGAAATCACCATGCAGCCCCTCACTTATCCACACTGTGGTGACCTGTTCAACGCATCTACTGCCAGTCATCCATCTCAGTGCTGCACATGGAGGAACTTCTCTGAGCAAGATGCAAGGTGTACCAGTGGACATTTTTTTTTTTTGATGAAGGAATGGGGAACACAGGAAGCTACTAACAAGTTCCTTGTGAAAAATGCAATCTGTCAAATGACAACCATGGAACAACCACTGTGAGAATGGTCCTTCCAGAACAAATTCAGAGCCACTAGGGTATCTATACAGCCAAGGTCCACTACTAGGGGCTCAGTGCAGACTCCATGCTGTGAAGAGACATAGTGCCGGCCATTACTGAGGAGTGCCCCTCTACAGACTGAGTAGGAGACTAAACATCTTTAACTCAGCAAATGAGGACATTATTGCTTGCATTTGAGGGCTTACATTTGATAAATCAGTAATAAAAATGCTATATTATAATAGAACTTGCACCCCCCAACCCCCCACCGCTCCTCCACAGTCATTGAGTCATAGAGATCTTCAGCACAGAAAAATGCCGTCAAAAACAATGACCTAACTATTCTACTCCCATTTTTCAGTACTTGGCCTGTAGTCTTGTATGCCTTGGCATGGCAAGTGCACAATTAAATACTTCTTCACAGTTATAATAGTTTCTGTCTATTACAGCGGTGAGTTCCATATTCTCACCACCCTCTGGGTGAAAAGGTTTTCCTCACATCCTTTCTAAACCTTCTGACTGTTACCTTAATCTATTCCCCTGGGCATTGATGATCTGTACCAAGGGGACAAGTTTAGTCCAGGATGTCACAGTACATTAACCCAGGGCTATAGTGCAATGGAGATAAACTTTGGGGTTAACTGTGATGTCTAATTCATTAAGCACAGGAGATGATAATGGAGGAGCCAGGGGTATTGACTGATTCTGATATGATTTATTGAGTTTGATGATGTCCGGCTATTGATGAAAGTGTGAGATAACTCTCACCAGGCCAGGGCAGGGTGGTTCAGTATAATACTCTCTAACTCTCCACCTATACAACACAATAGCTCCATGCTATCTGCGCTGCTCCATTCACTGCCACCATGAACATTCATGTTAATAATCATATGCTTGCCCATTCAGCTTCTTAATTAACTTTCCACTTACCACTGAATATATACACTCATTTTCCCTACCCCTTTCTCCTGCTGTCTGCAGAAATGATGAACTTCACACATTGGGCGGCACGGTGGCACAGTAGTTAGCACTGCTGCCTCACAGTGCCAGGGACCTGGGTTCAATTCCACCTTTGGGCGACTGTCTGTATAGAGTTTGTGCATTCTCCCCGTGTCTATGTGGGTTTCCTCCAGATGCTCCAGTTTCCTCCCACAGTCCAAAGATGAGCAGGTTAGGTAGATTGGCCACGCTAAATTGCCTGAAGTGTTCAGGGATGTATAGATTAGGTTGGTTATAGGGGGATGTGTTTGGGTGGGTGTTCTGAGGGTTGGTATGGACTTGTTGGGCCAAAGGTCCTGTTTCCACACTGAAGTGATTCTATGATTCTAACTTCACAAAACACAGGAAATAACTTCTGTAGCTTTCACACAATGCTTCACAGTAGCCCTCATCTTCAAATCAATGTTATTTACTCATGTGATGTCTGAGTTGAATTTTGGATTCCATCTTCTTACAACAGACACATATATCCTACTGTGGCCTAGATTTCCTCTGCATTAATTGGGGTGTGTATCTTGGTTGTCACGATAAATCTAAACCTGTGACCCTACCTTTGTTTTCTTTTCTCTTCTCTTTAGCTTCATTGGACCCTCTCCTCCAGTCTCTCCTGTCGCCTTGCATATTACCTTTTAGTTCTACTCTCTTGACTAGTTTCACCAATGTCAAACATTAACCCAAGTATCTCTCCACAGATTATTCCTAATCAGTTGAGCATTTCCATTGTTTACAGCTTTTCTTTCAGGTTTCTAGTATCAACTATATTTAACTTTTGGATCAAAGGTCATCGCCTGTCTCTGTATTTCCTTCCAGGACTTTGGGATAATTAAAGCCATTGTCTTCTTCCCAAACACGAGCTCCATTTGGTCCCCAGACACTGCCATGGAGTGAAATGGGTCATTCATAACCTTTGTCAATCACATGTCCTTTGTATCACAAAGGCCATTTACTTTCACCCTATAACATGTTAAACTCCAGCCTATCTTAGCTCTGCTATGGTCAAAGCTTTCACCCAGATGTGTGTTCTCTTCAATCTTAGCTGATTCCTTGCTCATGTGGCTATTCTTCCAGCTTCCATCCTCCACACACTGGAACGCATCCAAAATGTTGCTGTCCATAACCACTGCACCATGGTTCCTCCCCTGTCACTCATTAACCTGTATTCACCAACGCCTTGTTTAAATTTATATCCTGGGTTCAACAACCTCAGAGGTCTCTCTCTCTCCCTCTCTCACTCTCTCTCACCTCTGTGCTCCCTATTTCTTGTAAGAGACAATCTAACTATTACCCCTTGACATTGAATATCATTACCACTGCTGAATTTCCCACTATCAACATCCTAGGGAAACTGACTGGACTCACTATATAAGTACAATGGCTACAAAAACAGCTCAGAGGCTAGGAAGCCTGCTCACCATCTACAAGACACAAGTCAAGAGTGTGATGGAATATTTCTCACTTGTTTGGATGGGTGCAGCTCCAATAACACCCAAGAAGATTAACACCATCCAGAACAAGCAGCACATTTGATTAACACCAAATCAACAAACATCCACTCTAACCACAGCCAATGCTCAGAACCAACGGTGTGTTCTATCTACAGGATGCATTGCAGAAATTCATGATCCAGCGATCCATTCACCTTAGACAGCACCTTGGAAGCCCATGGCCAGTTCCACCGGAAGGACAAAGACAGCAGGTACATAGTTACATAATCCCTCTCAAGACACTCATAATCTTGACTTGGAAATATATTAACGTTCCTCAATGTCATTGGGTCAAACTCCTGGAATTCGATCCTTGACAGCACTGTGGTTCCTCCTAAAGCACATGGAAATAGTGGTTCAAGAAGGCAGTTCACCACGACCTTCTCAAGGGCATCTAGAGACAGGCAATAAATGAGGGCCAACCAGTAACGCCCACATCCCAAAAGTAAATTTAACAAAAGCTCTTTCCATCATATGGTTAACCAAATTTCTCGCCCACCTTTTCCACCTGTCATTGCTTGTGTTGGAAGGATTGATACTCAACTTGTTTGGAACACTAAAGAGGGACTCAAACCAAAAGCTTCTGGCACAGTGGCAGGAGTATTACCCACTGCACTGCCATACCTCCATAAGCTCAGGTATTACCTCCCTGTAAAGCTCCCCAACTCTCTTTCTCTCTCTCTCTCTCTCTCTCTGATGTGTTACGGGACTCTCATTTCTCTAGACGATTCTCTGTTCCCCTCTTAGAAAATGTTCCTTCTTTTAATAAGTAATGAAATGTTGCAAGACGACTAGTAGCTGTGAAATTTACTTTTCCTATTTCCCAATATCTCATTAATGGATATGTTTGGAGGGCTTGTCTTTCATACTGTTGATATTCCACTCTCATCTTCAGAGACCATTGAAGTGCAACTGAAAGTTAGATATATTTTCCTAACTGAACATGTTTGGATAAAGGATGCAATAAAATCTAGTCACCAAAGTATTTCTAGTGTTCCTATGCAATCAAAGAAATAATATTTAGATCCAAAAGCATATTGCATACTGATTGAGCTCTCAAAGCAGTGTAGATAGAATTCAAAAAGTGACTTACTGGAAAAACAATCAGGACTTCTTCCTGAAATTATTGCACATTCTACATATAGACGAAAAGAACAAAGTTCAAGTGTGATGACCACTGAACATTGCATGATGGTTACCTGTTAACACGTCCCCTTTAATTGTAGGTAAAATGAAACAGCTCAGAATGTGAGATAAGGCTTCTGATAATACTCGCCTGGAGATAATCCCAAGTGACTTTTACTAAATCTTCTCAGAGACAAACTCATGTAACCTGTTTGCTAGAGAACAGAAAGTCAAGGCTCAACTTGTTGGAAGTCAGATGCAGGGATTAACACTCGAACACAAAAGAAGAGGCAGCTTGCTTTATTGTATACAGACCCACAGACTCTCAGAGTCAGTTAGACTGGGAAAGGAGGGTAATTGGACTTAAAATGTTGCCTTTCTTTCTCTCTCCACAGATGCTGCCAGACCTGCTGAGTTTCTCCAGAAATTTCTGTTTTTATTTGGTAGAAGAACCTGAGAATGGCTGTCATGGCAGGCAGAAGAAAGCTTTTAGGTTAAGCAACATGGGGAGGGCTGATGTTTGAGGAAAAGGATTTTGGAGAATTTAAAACCATGAAATTGCCAGAGGTTACCTTGCTATAGGAAGTTCATTTGTGTTTAGTCACATGATTGAGTGAAGTGGGTACCATTTAAAAGTCATTGTACAATTCAGCCTGTTAGTCTGGTGTTTAACACCACCTAATTTTATCTTTTATCTAAGAGTGTGGTGTATGTAATGTGGGTTTTTGGCTATGTTGGGAAATTAGTAGGAATACCTTTTCTGTAGTTTCGTATCTTAGTTGCTGACTAAGTAACGTTCACTCTAGGCTGATTTTAGTTTGTTCATTTAGAAAAAAAAGCCTAAATAAGTGAAATTATTTGTATTGGTCACTGGGAAATTCATGTCTCATTTTGAATCAATCCCTATGATTCTATGGCTGTATGACTCTGTTAATCTAGTTTTTTGGTATTAGCCAATTGTGCAATGCTCCCTTAGTATTACATTTAAGCTTCAAACTTGACTTCCGCACGCTCAAGCGCTGGAGTGAGACATGATCCCAGAACATTGTGGTTACAAAACAAAGTACTACAAGGTGCACTGAGCCACAACTGATAGCTGGCGCACCAGGGTTACATACTGGGGGCAGACTGATGGCTAATATTACTGAAGACAATTCCTTGGGTTTGCCACCATTGGCTGTTCCCACAAATAGTCATCAAATACCCAGACCCATTGTACTTTTTACCAGTCCAATATCAGTATATATATAACATCACTCCAGGGATAATCAGAAGGTCTTATTGCCACATTGTAGCTGACTGAAATATATCAAATGTTGCCCTGTGATCTGTTAATACATACTACGATAGACTGTGGCTCAGGATGTAAACATGCAGGCAAATATATATACATTCTGAATAAATTCAAGAGTGAATGATAGGACATAAATGAATATATTTTTAAAAAACAAGTAATGGTAACTACCCAGAGTCCACAAAGGACCAGGAGCCTTCATTCAGGATGGCAGCGCCAGCATGGTAGGAAGTGTTAGGGTTCCTGAGCCCATATGCTCAAGGCCGGCTGCATCCTTGTCTGTCTCTGTCTCCTTTTTCTTTCTCTTTTCTTTCAACTTCTGACATCATGGGGAAGCCAGAGCGGTGTTGGAGGTCTTTAAGCAGCAGTAGTGGTAGTGCCTGGTTTGAGGTGTCCTTGCTTTGGTTGACCCAGAGCCCAGACTGAGGAATGTGGTGGCTATATACTGTGGTGGAGCTTGGTGCTCGGAGTGGAGCTCCATCCTTTGTGCAGTGTAAGGTTAGGTTTGGCGTGAACTCGAGGCGAGGCCCAGTGGGAACTGCTTGAATGACTGTAATGCAAATCCTTCATTTAGTTTCTAATTTATCCCTAAGGGTGGCACAGTGGGTGGTGGTTAGCACTGTTGCCTCACAGCACCAGGAACCCAGCTTCGAGTCCACCCTTGGGCAACTGTCTGTGTGGAGTTTGCACATTCTCCCTATGTCTGCGTGGGTTTCCTCCGCATGCTCTGGCTTCCTCCCACAGTCCAAAGATGTGCAAGTTAGGTGGATTGGCTTTGCTAAATTGCCCATAGTGTTCAGGAATGTGTAGATTAGTGGGATGGGTCTGGGTAGGATGTTCTGAGAGTCAGTGTGGACTTGTTGGGCCGAAGAGCCTGTTTCCACACTGCAGGGATTCTATAATCTATTTTGTACTCATGCAGACATGGGCAGAATGTGAAAACTCCATAAAGACAATCACTCAAGGCTGGAATTGAACCCAGAGATAGTAGGAACTGCAGATGCTGGAGAATCTGAGATAACAAGGTGTAGAGCTGG
>JAHRHZ010000111.1:2974157-3021590 GCA_024137785.1 Ginglymostoma cirratum | reverse complement strand
CTGCTCCTCTGATGCTGCTTGGCCTGCTGTGTTTACCCAGCTCTACACCTTGTTATTTCTGGAATTGAACCCAGGTCCCTGGTATTGTGAGGCCATAGAGCAAACCACTAAGCCACATTCTAGTACAGAGCCATCTAAAACTTACTCCGTTTCTCTGTTGGTAAACAACTGACTTGTTTCCAATTATGACCACCAAATTCCTTTGAAGAGGTTCAAAACTCTAGGACATTAAAACTGTTTATCGTAACTACATTTACATAAGTGGCCATTCACAGCCGTCAAAGCAACATTTGACAATACAATGGAAAACTATGTGCTTGTAAACAAGTCTCTGGCATGCTTGTAATTGAGTGTAAAGATTTCACTTGATTTCAGAAAAGATTCACAAGAGTGTTGCCAGGATTGGAGGATTTGAGCTATAGGGAGAGGCTGAATAGACTGGGGCTATTTTTCCTGGAGCATCAGAGGCTCAGGGATGACCTTATAGAGATTTATAAAATCAAAAGGAGCATAGATAGGGTAAATAGTCAAGGTCTTTTCCCTGGGGTGAAGGACCCCAAAATTAGAGGGCATAGGTTTAAGGTGAGAAGGGTAAGTTTTAAAAGGGGCTTAGGGGACAACTTTTTTCATGCAGAGGGAGATGCGTGTATAGAATGTGCTGCCACAGGAAGTGGTGGAGACAGGTACAATTACAACATTTAAAAGGCATCTGGGTAGGTAAATGAATAGAAAGGGTTTAGAGGGATATGGGCCAAATGCTGGCAATAACGTTAGATTAATTTGGGATATCTAGTTGGCATGAACGAGTTGGACCGAAGGGTCTGCTTCTATGCCGTGCAGTTCTATGACTCTACAGCAATTGTAAAGTAAGTCTTGCAAGTAAATCGAATGTTTTCTGGAAAGGAAATCACTATACCACGGTTGTTCCTATACAATCAGAGATAGTGGCATAAAAGTAGTCGGGAACATTGATCCCAGACTTCACAATGTCTCATGGCATCCAGTCAAGGAAACCTCCCACTGATTATTACCTACAGCCTTTCCTCAGATGATAAATCAGTGATCCTCCATATTGAACACCAGTTGGAAGACGCTCTTGAGGGTGGCAAGGGTACAGAATGTACTCTGGGCAAGGGACTTTTTTGTCCTTCTCCAAGAGTGGCTTGGTAGTAGTGATACTGACTGAGCTGAAAGAGTCCTGAAGGAAATATCTGCCAGGCTGTACCTCTGGAAGGTGTTGAGGGATTCAACATGTGGAAAAACTCATTTGACCTCATCTTTACAAATCTACATGTTGCAAGTCTTGTCCATGATTGTATTGGTAGGAGTGACCATTGCACGTATCTTATAGAGATCAAGTCCTGTCTTTGCACTGAGGACATTCTCCATTCTGCTGTATGGCACTACCATGGTACTAAATGCAATAGATCCAGAATGGATCTAACAGTTCAAAACTATGCATTGTTAAGGCACTGTGGGCCATGGGCAGCAACAAGAGAACTGTGTTCAAATACAATATGTAAATTAAAGCACCAGGATATTCCCCATTCATTACTGTCAAGCCAGTAGTCTAATTTTGGTTCTCTAAATAGTGTAGGAGGGCATGCCAGGCACAATTGCAGGCGTACCTAAAAATGAAGTGTCAACTCTGTGAAGCTATAACTCAGGATTCCCTGTATGCCAAATAGCACTTATTTACCAACAACCTTCTAACTGTTGCTCAGTTTGGTTTCTGCCAAGTTCACACATATGAAAATCTGAATTAGGAGCAGAATAGACTACACTGTGTCTCAGGCCCGCTCCACTACTCAAGAAAATTGCTTTTATTATTTATTCACAGGATGTGAGCCTTTCAGGCTAGGCCAGCATTAATTGCCCATCCCTATTTGTCCAGAGGGCAGTTGAGATTCAATCAACGTTGCGGTAGGTATGCAATGACGTGTAGGGCAGACCAGGTGAGAATGTCAGATTTTCTTTCCTGAAAGACATTGATGAGCCAGATGGGTTTTCCCAACAATGAACAATGGTTTTGCAGTCTTCAGTGGATTCTTAATTCCAGGTGTTTTTAATTGAATTCAAATTGCACCACCTGCCACAGCAGGATTAGAGCCAAGGCCCCCAGAACATTGGTTGATAGATTAATAGTCTAGCGATAATGGCAGTGGACCATCATCTCTTCATTGCTGATCTTGTTATTGCACTTTCCTGCCTGCCCCGATAATCTTCCACCCATTTGCTTATCAACAAAGCTATATAATCCTGCTTTTTAAAAAAATCAAACATTTTGCTTCCATTACTTTTTGGAGAGGAGAGTTCCAAAGACTCAAGACTGTCTGTGAGAAAACATTTCATTTCAGCTTTGTTCATGATTACATTATGGCCTTGTTCCAAACTTGAACAAAGAGCAGAATTGAGGTGAGATGAGGGTGACAGTGGTATGTTACATTCCATCCAGAGACTCTGAGTTATGGGGAAACATGCACCTTTTGCATGCAAGTTCTAGTTTCGAGCTATGGACAGTGATGGTAAAAGCTCCAATGTTCTTCACATGACTCTGTTGATGTACTTACTGATGGCCATTGGGATTTGTTGGAAGGATTCATATGATGATTCTGAACCTGTTCGGCTACATTGTGAATGCATCGTTCTTGGTCATCAAAACTGAAGTGATTCTCAAACTTGTAGATCCTGAATCAGAAGCAGGCATACAATCCACTAAGTGAGAAAATCTTCAGTTTCATCTTTTGCCCGGATTGGTTGGTGTTATCCGATTGCAGTGCTTTAGTTGTCTTGGATAGTGTCCAGCTTCTTGAGTGCTGTTGGAGTCTTGCACAATGCTTAGGTTTGCCACTGAGCAAAAACTAACTAGGACATCGACTAAAATACTGTGGCTGTAATACTGGGTCAAATATTTGAAATTCTGCATGTGACTCACCTCCTGACTCCTCAAAGCCTGTCCACAATCGACAAGGCACAAGTCAGGAATATGATAGAATAATCTCCAAATCCCTTAATGAGTGTAGCTCCTACAACCCTCAAAAATCCTGACACAACCAGGATAAAGCAGTCAGTTTGACTGGCACTACATCTACCAATTTCATTATTCACTCACTCCAGAACTGATGTAAAGTGACTGCAACATGTGTCATTGACAAGAGACACCACAACAACTCACCAACATCTCTCCATAAGCATCTTCCAATCCTGTGACCTTAACCACTTGGAATTCTAGCCTTGCCAATTACATCCACATCAATGAATAAGAACAGTGAATAAGTTTACAGTAAATTGAAAATGCTTTAAACATCACAATAGTGATAGTTTGGATTTCAGGTTGGTGGACTAGCAACACCGTCCTTTGCTAAATGAGTGACGTATAGTTGATAATATTAGAGAGAGCTTCCTCAATAGATACTGAAGGTGGTACAAGTCTATGTAGGTCAGAAAGGTCCTGTTGTTGACTTTGGGTACACTAATTGGTTAGAGTTTGTGCTGTTGATTCTTAGAGTACCTGACGTTATTTGATGGTATTAGACAGGAACTTACAAAAGTTGATTGTGGAAAGGCTGTTCGCAGGTAAAGGGACTTCTAACAAGTGGGAAGCTGTCAAAAGTGAGATAATGAGAGTTTAGTGATATCACATTCCTGTGAGTGTGAAGGAAAGGTTGGCAGGAGTAAGGAACACCGAATGACAAGATTATATTGTGGCTCTGGTCAAGAAAAAGAGGGAGGCATATGTCAGGTAGAAAAAGCTAGGATCATGTGAACCCCTGAGGAGAATAGGGACCGTAGGAATACATTTGAGAGAGAAACCAGGAGGACAAAAAGAGGGCATGAGCTGGATTTGTCAAATAAGTTTAAGGAGAATCCAAACAGTTTCTATAAACATATTAAGGGCAAAAAAGTAACTGGGAAGAGAATAGAGCTCTTTAAGAATTAACAAGGCCATTTATGTGTATGACATGAGATCAGTGAGATCCTAAATTAATATTTGTGTCATTATTTACTGTGGAAAAACACATAGAAGCTAGGAAACTCAGGGAAATAAATAGAGATGTCTTGAAAAGAGTCCACATTACAGAAGAAGAGGTGCTGTAGATCTTTAAATACTTAAAGATAGTTAAATCCCCAGGGTCTGATCAAGTGAATCCCAGGACATTGTGGGAAACTAGTGAAGAAATTGTGGGGCCCCAGCAGAGATATTTGTATCTTCACCAGCGACTTACAGGGTGCTGGAAAACTGGAGGATGTCTAATGTTGTGCATTGATTTAAGAAAGGCTGCAAGGAAAAAAAAAAACAGGGAAATTCAGACCAGTGAGTCTAAGGTCAGTGACGGGCAAGTTGTTGGAGGGGATTCTGAGAGACAGGATCTACATACATTTGGAAAGATAAGGACTGATTAGGGATAGCTAGCGTGGCAAATCATGTCTCACAAACTTGAATACATTTTTTGAAGAGGTGGCCAAGCAGATAGATGAAAGCAGAAAGCAGAAAGCAGACATTGTCTACGTCGACTTTAGCAAGGCCTTTGACAGGGTTCTGTATGGTAGGCTGGTTAGTAAAATTACATCACATAGTATCCAGGAAGAGCTAGCCAATTGAATACAAAATTGGCTTGATGGTAGAAGACAGACGATGATGGTTGAGGGTTCTTGTTCAGATTGGAGACCTGTGACCAACAGTATGCTGCAAGAATCAATGTTGGGTCCACTGTCGTTCGTCATCAACATAAGTGATTTAGATGAGAATATAGGAGGCATTGTTCATAAGTTTGTAGATGACACCAATATTGGTGGTATAATAGATGGTGAAGCAATTATCCAAGAGTACAATGTGATCTTGATCTATAGGGCCAATGGACCGAGGAATGGCTGATTGAGATTAATATAGATAAATGTGAGGTGTTGCATTTTGGTAAGACAAACCAGGGCAGGACCTTCACAGTTAATGGTAGAGTTGTTGAACATAGAGACCTAGGAGCTTAGGTACATTGTTCCTTGAAAGTGACACAAAGGTAGACAGGCTGGTGAAGGAGGCATTTGGCATGCTTGCCTTCATCAGTCAGAGCATTGAGTACAGGAGTTGGGACGTCATGTTACGGCTGTACAAGGCAGTGGTAAGGCTACATTTGAAGTACTGTGTACAATTCTGGTCATCCTGCTATAGCAAGGATGTTATTAAACTGGAAAGGGTGCAAAAAAGATGGACAAGGATGTTACTGAAAGTGAAGGGTTTGAGTTATAAGGAGAGGCTTGATAGGCTGGGACTTCTTCCCCTCGAGCACAGGAGGCTGAGGGGTGACCTTATGGAGGTTTGTAAAATCATGAAGGCTAATGATAAGGCAAAAGACAAGGACTTTTCCACAGGAAACGGCAATGCAAATCCAGAGGGTGCAGGTCTAAGGTGAGAAGGGAAAGAGAAGTGAACCGACGGGCAACATTTCACACAGAAGCTGGTGTATATATTGGACAAGCTGCTAAAGGAAGTGGAAAGGTGAGTACAATTATACCATTTAAAAATATTTGGACAGGTACATGGATGGGAAAGGTTTAGAGGGATATAGGCCAAATGCAAGTAAATGGGACTAGTTCAGTTTAGGAACCTGGTCGGCATAGACGAGTTGGGACAAAGGGTCTGTTTCCATGACGCTATATGGAAAGATTACTTCTCCTTGTGGGAGAGTCTAGGACCGGAGGGCATATTTCAAAATAAAGACTTGCTCTTTTATGACAGAGGTATGACATGGGAAATTCTTCTTCCATGAGGTAATGAATCTGTAGAATTCTTTATCATAAAGGGCTGAACAGACTGGGTCATTAAGTATATTCACGGTGGAGAAAAACAGATTTTTAATCATTAAGGAAATCAAGAGTTGTGGGGAAAAAGCAAGAAAGTGGAATTGAGTGTTATCGGATCAGCTATGATCTCATTGAATGGCAGAGCAGATTTAATGTGGTAAATGGCTTACTTCCATTCGGATGTTATGGTCTTACCAATAAAATAATGACAACTTGCATTTATTCTTTTCCTTTATGAGATTCTAAAATGGTTTATGAACATTAAAGTATCTTTGAAGTATAGTCACTTTGTAATGTAGTAAACATGACAGGAAACCAGAAGCAAGAAGAAATTTGCACTTCTGTCGGGCCTTTTAATAAGCTTGAACCAGTGTAAAGTCTTTTATTCTGTGTTTTGATGCTATCTCATCAACACAAACTGGTCAACCTTGCTCCAGGCTTAGAGTTCAAAATAACTCTAATTGTTATACATTAAGACTAAATACTGTGAAACATAGATACACTAGTCTCTGACTTTTTGTAACATTATTAAAGACTAAACTACCTCTTATGTGTATTCATGACCATGTGCTGTCATGAATCTTTAGTCTGTTCCAGTTTAGCATATTGTAGTCTGGTGTAGTATAGTAGTGAAGAATGATATAATGTCTCCCACACACTGCCATTTATGCTCAGTGATCTGCAGCTCTGTGACATCATTGTGAGGTTGCTCCAGAGTCAGGAAGCTGTTATACAACACAAAGTGATTTATTTTGAAGCATACTCTCTCCACTTCAATGAACAAAATGCAGCAGTCACTTTTCTTTTGCATGGCAATGTCTCACAAATGGCAATGTAGTAACAACTGGATAATCTGTTTTGGAATAGTGTTGGCTAGAATGCCAGGGAGAATTGCTATCTAATTTCCTGATTTGATTGGTTATTGGATCTCTGGAGACCCGTTTGTATTAAAGGAATGTTATCCAATGTAGGTGCATCATTACTTTCAGAAAGAAAACAAAATTGGCTCATGGATGGGAACATAATCCACCAGTAACTGTCTTGATGCTGATGTGAAAATATTCCAACAAAACAAGAGACCTAATTCTGCCATTTCCACCGCGGCCCCCAAGTTTGTTGGTGATTAATACTTTATAGTGTGGAGTGAATCTAACTAATTGGTAACTGCTATTTTGTTTGTTTTTGGCCTTTAATTGGATTCCTGTCTTATCTGGGCTCTCACTGTTACCACTGAAACCCTTAGGGGTGATGTGTTCTTTTTATTTTAAAGGCAGCATTATTTCTACTATCTGCTATAGCCGCACATTCCCATTTCTCTTGCTTTCTCTTTAATCAAGCCAAAATGCGCTCTCAGGACCTTTTTGTTAATTTGGTTTGGACTAAAAATGTCTGGCTCAGTAAGACCGAGATGAGATCTTAATGCTCAGTCGAGTTTGCTGTTTGCATTGCTTCAGCTAATACCACAAATACTGAACACACAGAGGTCAAGTATAAGGACAGGATTATGAAAACAAATACCTGATTACACAAGATTGTGGTTTCCATCTCAAATTCACTTGTGTCATTATCCCAGGTGCGTAAAAGGGGTTTTTGTGCTCTGGAAGGAGCTTTCTCTGTTTCTATTAGCTCGGGCTCAATGGCAATATTCTTACCATTATGTCAAATGGTTGAGGGTTCATAACTGAATAATTGAGCAGACTGACACTCATTTACACTGTTGAGGGATTGTTGAGCGAATGGAAGTGCTATATGTAAGATAAGATGTTAGCTAAGAGACCCTGCCTGCCATCTCAGATAGATGTGAAAGATCCTCTGGTGAAGGCCAAGGGATTTGACTTTGATGATATGGCTTATATTTGTCACCCGAGAACCACTGTTCAAACGGATTATGAGGCTGAAGATTTGTATTCAGCCATTCTATTTCTGACTGCACGCACCATTCTCCACAGATTTCCGAGTAGGCCTTGTTATGACAACAAGTCAGATCCCCAAAATACCTTGGGCATTTTTAGGCGTTAATTCCAAACAGTGTTATTTAAAAGATAGAAGATAACTGCAAGTGCAAAAAAATTCTGCGTCAGATCAATGAAATATGATATTGAAAGGTGTAAAAGAAATTTTAGGCAAACTGCATTATAAGTTCTTTTCGCTATAAAGATGCCAATTTGTTTACAAGCCCCTGCTCAGCAGCAAGCCACCCTGCTGTGGCTTATGTCCCAAACTATAGACGTATTTTGTGATTTTCCTTTGAAGAATACAGAAGCACAGGGAGTAAAAAGCCAGTATCAAGAAAGCCTAGTTCAATTGGCCCCTTTTAAAATAGAAGTCCATTTGGGTCTAGGATAAAATTATCCACCCGGAAGGGTATTTTTAAAATTACTGTTGTTGTAACCAACCAAGGAATTTGGGGAGGAGCCAGTTCTCCTCACCCATGAGTTTAACAGTTTGGTGTATCTCATCTGGAATAAGTTAGGGAACCTTGGGTAATGAATTAGGAAACCTCATGTGGGGTCTGACAATCTGTCATATGTCTTCCCTACTGTGTGGTTATGGTTAGGAAACCTATACCACCACTCCGACCGATGACTTTACCCGAAGATCTGAGCCTGAATGTCCTTGACCATTGAAATGTTCCCCCAATGGGAGGGAATATTCCTGTCTGGCGATTGTTGCACGGCGTCCATTCATCCGTTGTCGGAGCATTTGCATGGTTTCACCAATATACCATGCCTCAGGGCATCTTTGCCTGCAGTGCATGAGATAGACAACATTGGCTGAGTCACATGAGTATCTGCCGTGCATGTGGTTGGTGGTGTTCCCACATGTGATGGTAGTGTCCTTGTCGAAGATCTGACATGTTTTGCAGAGGTTGCCATGACAGGGTTGTATAGTGTTGTGGTCGATGTTGTCCTGAAGGCTGGGTAGTTGGCTGTGAACAATAAGTGTTTATGATTTGGTGGTTGTTTAAAGGTGAGAAGTGGAGGTATGGGGAAGATCTTGGAGAATGCTCACCATCAATGATAATGTGTTGAAGGCTGCAAAAAAGATGGCCTGGTTTCTCAGCTCCGGGGAAGTACTGGGTGATGAAGGATACCCGAACATATGCATGCTATGTCTGTCTTCCGAGGAGGTCATTACAGTTTTTCGCTGTGGCACGTTGGAACTGGCAATTAATGAACTCAACATTTCATCCTGTTCTCTGTGGGCGCCCTTCAACACCTTCAGGCATCTGTCCTGTTCCTCCTCATCCAAATAGATCCCATGTATGCATAAGGCTTGACAGTAGGGGATGGCTGTTTTAATATGTTTAGGGTGGAAGCTAGAGAAGTGCAACATCGTGAGGTTATCCGTTGGCTTGCACTACAGTGAGGCATTGAGGTGTTCGTCCCTGATGGCGATGTGTGTATTCAAGAATGAGACTGATTCTAAAGAGGAGTCCATGGTAAGTCAGATGGTGGGATGAAACTTGTTGATATCATTGTGTAGATGTTTCAGTGATTCCTCACCATGAGTCCAAAGGAAGAAAATGTCATCAATGTATTTGGTGTGTAGCATTAGTTGGAGGTTCTGTGCAGCAAAGAAGTCTTGTTCAAACCTGTGCATGAAAATGTTGGCATATTGGAGTGCAAATCCGGTTGCCATAGCTGTTCCAAGTGTCTGGATGAAGAACTGGCTGTCAAAGGTGAAGATGTTGTGGTCGAGGATGAAGCAGATGAGTTGTAGGATGACATATGGAAGTTGGCAGTTGGTGGTATTGAGCACTGAGACTGTTGCAGTGAGGCCATTGTCATGGGGCATGCTGGTGTAGAGTGACAAAATGTCCATTGCGACGAGGGCTATTCCTGGTTTAACTGGTCTGTGGGTGCTTGGTTTCTGTAAGAAATCTGTAGTGTTGTGACAGAATCTGGGGTTCCCTGTTTAGCAGATTTCAAGATGCCCTCAACATAGGCATGGAGGTTCAAACACAGGGTCCCATTGTCTGATACAATGGGATGCCTAGGTGTGTTGGCTTTGTGTATCTTCGGAAGGCAGTAGAAGTCCCCTATGCAAGAAGTATGCGGGATGAAATTGCAAAGGGTGATGAAGAACTGGATCAAAAGTCCTGACCAGTCTGTACAGTTGACGGGTGTGTACTTTGTTTGGATTGGCAGGTAGTTGTGTGTCGTGTTCCTGGTTGTTCAGTTGTCGGTACACTTCCTTGCAGTAGTCCATTCTATTCTGTATGACAATGGCTCCTTCTTTGTCTGCTGTTTGATAACAATGTTGTGATTTGTCTTGAGAGCATGGATGGTATTGCATTGTGCCTGGGTGACATTTTGTGCTACCTTATGAGGGCAGCTGATGAATCTGGCATTCACGGATTCTCTCATGGCTTGAGCATACTTGTCAAGCCCCAGGCAACAGCCCTCCAGAAGGGTCTAATTTGACTGCTTCTTCGCCTGCTCTACGCCCCACCACACAAACTCACACTGTCTCTCCCCAACTTTCTCTCTGTCTCACACACACACAGTGAATTTGTATTTGCAGATACATTCTATTTTGTTCAAAAAACAATCAATTTATCGACAGTCAACGTGACCTTTTATTAATTCTACTTTAGAAATAAAATCAGTCTGACTCCAAACCAAAACACAGAGTCTAAACAAGGCCTCACACCTAACATGCTTTGTCTGACCTAAGATGTCACCACTTCTTCCCACGGATAAAACCTTTAGTTCTCTCACGGCCGTGACTTGAAAGGAATTTGCAGATTTACATATACATATTAATCAATTAAAACCTTCTAACTAATTAAAGATTTAACAACATTTTAGGTTTCTTTAATACATTCTCATCAGTAGTGTGACCCTTTGATCTTTTATTTATAAATTCTGTTTCTGACACCACATCAATAACACCTGAAAAAGGGGTGAGGCTCCATAAGCTTGTGTTTTCAAATAAACCTGTTGGGCTATAACCTGGAGTCATTTGATTTCTGACTTCCACCTTTTCCAGACAGTTCAGGATCTTATACACTTTAATCAAATCACCACACCTCCTCCACTTCCCAACTCTTCTAAAATATCACAGCGTGTCTAAGTTATTTTTAAATAAACAATCAATTTATTCCAGATCTCAATTGAGTAAACGTCCTCTGAATTATCTCTAACACACTTGTATCGTTCTCTAAATAAGGAGACCCAAAATGCACATAACAGTTGTGTGTCAGAGTTAACTTCCAAGATTCATCCGATTTTCATCGCAGTATACCCAGAACAGCATCAGAGACAATCATACATCTGCAGTTAACTGCATTCACCTTGTGTGAAGTACAATGAGAAACTCATTTAGCTGTGTCTGAATATGTAAGCTGTTTAATTAGGGAGTTTGACTTTGCTGGCTAGTTTGTAAACTGGTTTCTCTCAAAGACATTTAAATGCTGGCCCAACGAGTTTTAGCAAATGTTGCCAATATCATGGAAATGAGCTTAAAACATAATTAATTCTTTATTTGGTAATCATTTAGTCAAACAGAATATACGCATAGGAGCATTTCTGTTAAGGAAAACAGTGCAATGAATTATTCTTGGTCTAAAGTCAATGCATTATCATGATAGTTCTTTTATCAAAAAACAGAGGTTGAGGTTTAACATGATAAAAGGTTTAAATTAAGGAGTAACGTTAATTGTATTAGATTAGACTGGGAAAATATAACCCAATGTTTCAACAGCCTTTAAGCTTGGAAGTTGGAAGCAATTTGCTCTTACTTACTAATGGGATGTGGGACCCAAGGTAATGACACAAATCTGACTTCCCACTGATGTGGTAGCTACAGCCAGCCTTGTGGAATACAACAGTCCTTGTGAGTGATGTGCTCCCATGCTGGTGTTACACATAGAACTGGATGGTTTTGGCATGGTAACCATGAAGGAACAATGATATATGCTCCAAGCAGTATGGTGTATGCCTTGGAAGATAATTTAGAACAATGACATTCCCTTGACTTTGGTACATTGATTTTGTTTCTCATCAACCTAACAGTTTAGACATGTTATGACACATTTCCGGGGCAGGTGAGACTTGAACCTGGACCTCTGGCCCAAACATAGAAAAACTACCGCTGACCACGAAGCCCTTACTGGACCAGCGCTGATCCCTTGGCTTGATGACAATGATTGAGTAGGGATTACAGTCGCCCACGAAGTAGCAGATTGTATTGGAGTATGATTCTGTTGTTACTGATGACCAGCAGTCCAGTCTTGAGTTGCTAGATTTTTTCAAAGTATGTCCCATATAGTGCCACACAACACGATATAAGGTATTCTCAATGTGAAGACAGGATTTTGTCTCCATGAGGACTGTGGGGTGGTCACTCTTACCGATATTGTCAAGGATAGATGCATCTGTGGGAGGCAGTTTGCTGATGATGAATTCAAGTAAGCTTTTCCTGATCATTGGTTCCTTAAAATCTGCCGCAGACCTAGTCTAGCAGCAATATCTTTTAGGACCTGACCAGCTTGATCAGTGGTGCTGCTGCTGAGTCACTCTTAGTAGTAAATATTGAAATGCACCGCCCCCACACACACAGAATGCATTCTGTACCCTTGAAACCCTCAGTGCTTCCTCCAAGTGTTAATAAACATGAAGGAGCGCAGGGTCATTAACTGAGGGAGAACAGAATGTGGTAATCAGCAGGAGGTTTCCTTGTTCATGTTTGACCCGATACAGTGAAACGTCATGGTTTTCAGAGACAACCTGCGGGCTCCTAGGGGAACTCCTTCCTGACTGTACACCACTGTGTCACCACCTTTGTCGGGACAGTCCTGTAATGTCCAAGGTGTGTAAAATATGATTTTGTGAATATGAAATGTCAGGTTGCTGCTGACAGGTCTGTGAGAAAGCTCCCCCATTTTTGGCACAAACCACCAGGTATTCGTAAGGATGACTTTAGAGGATCAACAGTGATTGTGTTTTCCATTGTCATTTATAGTGCCTTAGCTGATGGCAGGTGTGTCTGTTCAGTTTCATTCCTTTTTTCCCTTTTTAGCTTGCTCGGCCATTTCAGAGTCAACTACATTTCTTTGGGTCTGGAGTCACATGTACGATAGATCAGTTAAAGACAGCAGTTTCCTTCCTATAAGGACATGGGACATATGACGTATTTCAATTTTCAGAAGGCATATGATAAGTTGTTGTATAAAATAGGAGCTAGTGGTATTATGATAGTGTATTAGCATGGATTGAAGACTGGTTAACAAATGGAAGACAGAGAATCTAGATAAATGCATCTTTCTCAGGTTGGAAGGAGAAACTAATAGAGTAACATAAGGATTCAGTCTTAGGGACAATGAATTATTATCTGTAATAGTAACTTGGACAAGCATTCAGAATGTACTGTATCCAAATTTGCTGATGATGCAGAAATATGTGGCAGGGGTTGTTGCAACGAGATCATAAGGACTCTGCAAGGGGATGTAGATCGGTTGAGTCAGTGGGCAAATAAATTGGCAGATTGTGTTCAATATAATAAAGTGTTGAAGTAATGCACTTTGTTAGAAAGAATTTAAAAACAGACTATTATTTGAATGGAGAGAAATGCAAAACAGTGTAGTACAGAGGGATTTCAGTGCTTTTGTGCATGAAAGACAAAAAATTTAGCATGCAGGTGCAGTGAGTAATTAAGAAGACAAATGGAATTTTGATCTTTATTGCTACAGTGTTGGAGTTTAACAAGAGGGAGGTCTTTTTTTACAACTGTACAGAGTGTTGGTGAGGCTGTTACCTTTAGTACTGTATACAGTTTGGTCTGTGAATGTAAGGAAGTAGTGGCCTTAGAAGCATTTCAAAAGAGATTCACAAGGCTGCTTCCTGGGATGAAGGGATTGATTTACTAAGAAAACCAGACAGGTTACAGCTTTATTCATTAGAGTTTAGAAGAATGCAGGGTGATCTTATTGAAACATACAATTATTCAGAGCAGCTTGACAAGTTAGATGTTGAGAAGATGTTTTCATAAGTGGGGGCTTCTTGAAATAGGGTACATTCTTATTGAATAAAGGGACACTCATTCAAAGCAATTTCTGAAGTTTTCTACCCTAGGGAGTTGTGAAGGCAGGATCACTAAAAGTATACAAAGAGGAAGAACACAGATTTTTCAAATGTCAGGGATTTGAGTGCTTGAATGAGCTGGCCCGAAACAGAAGTTGAAGCCTGAAGCCGATCAGCTGTGATCTTGAAGAATGGTGAGGCGGGTTTGAGGAGCTGAATAGCCTCCTGCACTTATATCTTATGATCTTATGATTGGGCGAAGAACACAAGATGGAAAAAAAATGATCAGTGAAGTTCTGAAGTGCCATTGCCTCCAACAATTTCAATCACCTTCCTTTTGCAAGGCATAGTTCACCAACTGGAAGAAATCCCTCAGATCTCTTATAGTCTCCTTATCATTTGGGACGTTCCCTGCTTAGTTGAATTTTGCCTTAAAGTTGAGATCTGTTACTATCATCTCCTTTCTATTGTTCTGAATTTATATTTAGGTGTTAGTAAAGGGTGGTATGCAATTCTGAGAAAAATGTTGTTTCCAAAAGTGATTGCAGGACCTTCCTTTTGCTACTCATCCTGAGGCAAAGTTGTGACATTGTGCACCTTTTGCATGATGTTATCACAAACAATTCCTAATTCTCTCTTTTAATTTTGCCTCATGTGAGAGGGTTTTGACAGTCAAGCAAAATTTGAGACAGGAATGGAATTTATGTTCTGACAGATGGCTTGAAAGGTAATGGCATTTATTCTTATAGAAATATTACAATATTAAACTGTCAGACTTCTCCCTCCTGCTTGTTCCCTTTGTCTGATGAAGAGATTGACTGATGAATGGCTTTGTGCTTTCATATGTGGCAGCACACTCTGTTAGTCATCAAAGTGACTGCTTTCTTCACAAGCCAAGGCAGTGGTGTGCTTGGAATTTCCATGGCAGCTTGTTGCAATCTTTAAACTCTAGCTTCAGTGGGATATCAGCAAAGCCCTGGAAAATGGCTAAAAGTAGCCTTCTAAGTTTGATGATGCCTCTAAAGCTTGCCAATGCTATGACAGGAGATTCTGAGAACTTCCCTTTCTCTACCAAGCAATCTTCTTTAATATTAACAAGAGAGTAGGGAGGTCAGAGCTTGCACTGACCTGCTCCTCCATGCTAAGAATACACAGATTGAACAAAACGATTTCCCACAAGGAAATAATTTGGCTTATCTCACCCAAAAGGGCAAGTTGAAAATCCATTCAACTAGATCCATTCTTCTGGTATATCCTGTAATTCTTTGTTCTTAATTCCTTCCTATAAACAATACTATTAAATCTGCTTCCACCACGTTTCTGGAAATTCATTCTGGAACTGCATTCCAGATTATAATTGTAACCCATATTGCTATTTGAACGATATGAATGAAGAGTACAGGAGGTTATGCTAGGACTAGCACTTAGGCATACCTGAAGACAGTTAGGTGTCAACCTGGTGAAGCTACATCACAAGACCTCTTGTGTCCATAGGCAGCAATTAGTGGACAGAGCCAAACAATTCCACAACCAAGAGATCAGATTGAAGCTCTACCGTTTAGCCACATCCAGCCATGAGTGGACAATTAAGCAATGAACTGAAAGAAGAAGCCCCATAAATATGCCAGCATATCAGTGCAAAAGATAAGGCTGAAGCATTTGTAACAATCTTCAGCCAGAAGCACTAAGTGAATGATCCATTTCAGCCTTTTCCAGAGGTCCCCAGGATCACAAAGGTCAGTCTTCAGCCAATTTAATTGACTCCCCATGATTTAAGAACATAAGAACATAAGAACTAGAAGCAGGAGTAGGCCATCTGGCCCCCAAAGCCTGCCCCACCATTTAATAAGATCATGGCTGATCTTTTTGAGACTCAGCTCCACTTACCCACCCACTCACCACAACCTTTAATTCCTTTATTGTTCAAAAATTTACCTAGCCTTGCCTTAAAAAACATTCAGCAAGGTAGCTTCAACCACTTCACTGGGCAGGGAATTCCACAGATTCATGACCTTTTGGGTGAAGAAGTTCCTCCTGGCCTCAGTCCTACATCTGCTTCCCTTTATTTTGAGGCGATGCCCTCCAGTCCTTGTTTCACCTGCTAGCGGAAACAACCTCCCTGCCTCTACCTGATCTATTCCCTTCATAATCTTATATGTTTCTATAAGATCTTCCCTCATTCTTCTGAATTCCAATGAGTATAATCCGAGTCGACTCAGTGTCTCCTCATAATCCAACTCTCTCAACTCTGGAAGCAACCGAGTGAATCTCATCTGTACCACCTCCAGTGCTAATATATCTCTTCTCAAGAAAGGAGACTAAAGCTGCACACAGTACTCCAGGTGTGGCCTCACCAGGACCTGATACAGCTGCAGCGTAGCCTCCTTGTTTTTAAACTCCATCCCTCTAGCAATGGCAGACAAAATTCCATTTGCCTTTTTAATTACCTGCTGTACCTGCAATCCTACTTTTAGCGATTCATGCACAAGAACACCCAAGTCCCTCTGCACAGCAGCGTGCTGCAATTTTTTACCATTTAAAACATAGCCCATTTTGCTGTTATTCTGACCAAAATGGATGACCTCACACTTATCAACATTGTACTC
Organism: Ginglymostoma cirratum; assembly: GCA_024137785.1. NCBI lineage: Eukaryota > Metazoa > Chordata > Chondrichthyes > Orectolobiformes > Ginglymostomatidae > Ginglymostoma > Ginglymostoma cirratum. Next base: position 3,005,158 of record JAHRHZ010000111.1, on the reverse strand, counting down.
CACCTGCCAGACGTTTGCCCACTCACTTAAACTATCTATATTCCTCTGCAGACTTTCTGTGTCTTCTGCACACTTTGCTCTACTACTCACCTTAGTGTCATCTGCAAATTTTGACACACCACACTCAGTCCCCAACTCCAAATCATCTATGTAAATTGTAAACAATGCGGTCCCAACATTGATTCCTGAGGCACACCACTAGCCACTGACCGCCAGCCAGAAAAACACCCATTTACCCCTCCTCTTTGCTTTCTACTCGTCAACCAATCCTCTATCCATGCTAATACATTACCTGTAATACCGTGCAACTTTATCTTATACAGCAGCCTTTGGTGTGGCACTTTGTCAAATGCCTTCTGGAAATCCAGATACACCACATCCACATGTTCCCCATTGTCTACCATGCAAGTAATGTCCTCAAAGAATACCAGCAAATTAGTTAAACATGACCTACCCTTCATGAACCCATGCTGGGTGTTCCCAATGGGACAATTTATATCCAGATGTCTTGCTATTTCTTCCTTAATGATAGATTCAAGCATTTTCCCCACTACCAAAGTTAAGCTAACTGGCCTATAGTTACCTGCTTTTTGTCTACTTCTTTTTTTAAACAGTGGTGTCACATTGGCTGTTTTCCAATCTGCATGAACCACCCCAGAGTCCAGTGAATTTTGGTAAATAATTATGAGCGCATTTGCTATTTCCCCCATCACCTCTTTTAGTACCCTGGGATGCATTTCATCAGGGCCAGGAGACTTGTCTACCTTTAGCCCCATTAGCTTGCCCAGCACTGCCTCCTTAGCAATAATAGAACATAGAACATAGAACACTACAGAAGAGTACAGGCCCTTTGGCCCTCAATGTTGCGCCGACCTGTGAAACCAATCTGAAGCCCATCTAACCTATACTATTCCATTATCATCCATATGTTTATCCAACGACCATTTAAATGCCCTTAAAGTTGGCAAGTCTACTACTGATGCAGGCAGGGCATTCCACGCCCTTACTACTCTCTGAGTAAAGAACCTACCTCTGACATCTGTCCTATATCTATCACCGCTCAATTTAAAGCTATGTCCCCACGTGCTAGCCGTCACCATCTGAGGAAAAAGGCTCACACTGTCCACCCTACCTAATCCTCTGATCATCTTGTATGTCTCTATTAAGTCACCTCTTAACCTTCTTCTCTCTAACAAAAACAGCTTCAAGTCCCTCAGCCTTTCCTCATAAGACCTACCCTCCATACCAGGCAACATCCTGGTAAATCTCCTCTGCACCCTTTCCAATGCTTCCACATCCTTCCTATAATGCGGCGACCAGAACTGTACGCAATACTCCAAGTGCGGCTGCAGCAGAGTTTTCTACAGCTGCAACATGACCTCATGGCTCTGAAACTCAATCCCTCTACCAATAAAACCTAACACACCGTACGCCTTCTTAACAACCCTATCAACCTGGGTGGCAACTTTCAGGGATCTATGCACATGGACACCGAGATCTCTCTGCTCTTCCACACTACCAAGAATCTTACCATTAGCCCAGTACTCTGTATTTCTGTTACTCCTTCCAAAGTGAATCACCTCATATTTTTCTGCATTAAACTCCATTTGCCACCTCTCAGCCCAGCTCTGCAGCTTATCTATATCCCTCTTTAACCTGTAACATTCTTCTGCACTACCCACAACTCCACTAACTTTAGTGTCATCCGCAAATTTACTAACCCATCCTTCTACGTCCTCATCCGGGTCATTTATAAAAATGACAAACAGCAGTGGCCGCAAAACAGATCCTTGTAGTACACCACTGGTAACTCAACTCCAGGATGAACATTTCCCATCAACCACCACCCTCTGTCTTCTTCCAGCTAGCCAATTTCTGATCCAAACCACTAAATCACCCTCAATCCCATGCCTCTGTATTTTCTGCAATAGCCTACCGTGGAGAACCTTATCAAACGCTTTACTGAAATCCATATACACCACATCAACCGCTTTACCCTCATCCACCCTTTTAGTCACCTTCTCAAAGAACTCAATAAGGTTTGTGAGGCACAACCCACCCTTCACAAAACCATGTTGACTATCCCTAATCAAATTATTCCTTTCTAGATGATTATAAATCCTCTCTTTTATAATCCTTCCCAACAATTTACCCACAACCGAAGTAAGGCTCACTGGTCTATAATTACCAGAGTTGTCTCTACTCCCTTTCTTGAACAAGGGGACAACATTTGCTATCCTCCAGTCTTCTGGCACTATTCCTGTGGACAATGATGATATAAAGATCAAAGCCAAAGGCTCTGTAATCTCATCCCTAGCCTCCCAGAGAATCCTCGGATAAATCCCATCCAGCCCAGCAGACTTATCTATTTTCACACTTTCCAGAATTGCTAACACATCCTCCTTATGAACCTCAATCCCGTCTAGCCTAATAACCTATATCTCAGTATTCTCCTCGACAACAGTGTCTTTTTCCTTTGTGAATACTGACAAAAAATATTCATTTAGCGCCTTTCCTATCTCTTCGGACTCCACGGACAACTTCCCACTACTGTCCTTGACTGGCCCTAATCTTACTCCAGTCATTCTTTTGTTCCTAACATACCTATAGAAAGCTTTAGGGTTTTCTTTGATCCTACCTGCCAAAGGCTTATCGTGTCCCCTCCTGGCTCTTCTTAGCTCTCTCTTTAGGTCCTTCCTGGCTAACTTGTAACTCTCAAGCGCCCTAACTGAGCCTTCACACCTCATCTTTACATAAGCCTCATTCTTCGTCTTGTCAAGAGATTCAACTCCTTTAGTAAACCACGGTTCCCTCGCTCGACCACTTCCTCCCTGCCTGACAGGTATATACTTATCAAGGACACACAGTAGCTGTTCCTTGAACAAGCTCCACACTTCAATTGTGCCCAGCCCCTGCAGTTTCCTTCCCCATCCTATGCATCCTAAGTCTTGCCTAATCGCCTCATAATTCCCTTTCCCTCAGCTATAACTCTTGCCCTGCAGTGTATACCTATCCCTTTCCATCGCCAAAGTAAGCATAACCGAATTGTGATCACTATCACCAAAATGCTCACCTACCTCCAAATCTATCACCAAAGTGCTCACCTACCTCCAAATCTACCTGGTTCATTACCCAGTACAAAATCCAATGTGGCCTCGCCTCTTGTTGGCCTATCTACATACTGTGTCAGGAAATGCTCCTGTGCACAATGGACAAAAACTGACCCATCTATCGTACTCGAACTATAGCGTTTCCAGTCGATATTTGGAACGTTAAAGCCCCCATAACAACATAATGATAGTTTCTAGGTCCTCACCTGCTATAACCTTCTTGCCATTAGTTCTCGGCATGTTATTTGTGTCTTCCACAGTGAAGACCGACTGTTTAATGTCTCGGCTATTTCCTCATTCCCATTTATTAAATTGGCCTTCTCATCCTCTAAAGGACCAATGTTTACCTTCGCTACGCTTTTACGATATACATATTTATAGAGACTTTTGCTACCTGTTTTTATATTCTGAGCTAGTTTACTCTCATAATCTATCTTACTTTTCTTTATAACTTTTTTTGTGGTTTTCTGTTGGCCTTTAAAGATTTCCCAGTCTACTAGTTTCCCACTACTCTTTGCTTTTTTGTACGTGTTTTTTTTCAGTCTGATACTTTCCTTTATTTCCTTAGACATCCTTGGCTGGCTCTCTCTTTTCCTACAGTTCTTCCTTATCACTAGAATATATTTCTGCAGAGCACTGTGAAAAATATTTTGAAAATCCTCCATTATTCCTCAATTGACCCACCATAAAGTTTTTGCTCCCATTCTACCTTAGCTAACTCCTCCCTCATTCCTTCCTTTGTTTAAGTACAGGACATAGGTGCTGGATTTAACCTTCTCACGCTCCATCTGTATTTTGAATTCGACCATACTGTGATCGCTCCTTCCGAGAGGATCCCTAACTGTAGGATCATTAATTATTCCTGTCTCATTACACAGGATTAGATCTAGGATAGCTTGCTCCTTTATAGTTTCCATTACATATCGTTCAAGGAAATTATCGTGGATACATTCTATGAACCCCTCCTCAAGGCTGCCATAACCGATCTGGCTTGACCAATCAATATGTAGATTAAAATTCCCCATGATAATTGCTGGACCATTTTTACATGCAGTAGCTATTTCTATGTTTATTTCCCACCCCACCACAATGTCATTATTTGGTGCCCTATAGATCACACCTATCAGTGACTTCTTCTCCCTGCTATTCCTAATTTCCACCCAAATGGATTCAATGTTTTGTTCAGTAGAACCTATATCATCTCTCACAACTGCCCTGAAATCATCCTTAAAAATCAGAGCAACACCACCTCCCTTATCTTCCTGTCTGTCCTTCCGAACAGTTTGATACCCCTGGATATTTAACTCCCAGTCATGACCATCCTGTAACCATGTCTCTGTAATGGCCACTAAATCATACCCATTTGCCATGATTTGCACTGTCGACTCATCCACCTTGTTTCGAATGCTCCAAGCATTCAGTTAAAGTGCCCTTATGCCAGTTTTTGCTACTTATTTTTGGGTCCTATTTCCTCCATTACTAACAGCTCTTGAGTTCTCCTTCCCTTTAACTTTTTTCCTAATTTTCAATGGAGTTGAAACTTCCTCATCACCTGCTAACCTGGCCGCTTTGCCTTACATTAGTTGTTATTCTCCTTCTACGCTCACTTCTTCCTTCCTCCTTACTTACTAGTTTAAAGTCCTATTTACCACACTATTTACCCTTTTCGCCAGAACATTGGACCCAGCCCTGTTCAGGTGGAGTCCATCCCAGCGGTATAGATCCCTCCTGTCCCAGAACTGATGCCAGTGCACCATGAAAAGGAGACCCTCTTTCCCACACCACTCTTTTAGCCACATGTTTACTTCTTTGATCCTCGCCTCCCTATGCCAATTTGCACGTGGCTCGGGCAGCAATCCAGAGATTATGACCCTCGAAGACCTGTTTTTAAAATTTTGTTCCTAGCTTTTCATAATCCCGAAACAGGTCTTTTTTCCTAGTCCCGCCTATGTTGTTGGTACCTACGTGGACCACAACAACTGGATCCTCCCCCTCACTCTCTAGTATCCTCTCAAGGCGGTCAGAGATGTCTCGCACCCTGGCACCGGGCAGGCAACACACCATGCGGGATTCTCTAGCCTGCTTGCAAAGGACACTGTCTGTCCCCCTGAAGATGGAATCCCCTACAACCATAATCTGTCTTTTTGCTCCTCCCTCTTGAATGGCCTCCTGGACCATGGTGCCTTGGTCAGTTGACTCATCCTTCCTGCAGCCCTGTTCCTCATCCACGCAGGGAGCAAGTGCCTCATACCTGTGGGACAATGTCAAGGGCTGCGGCTCTTGTGTTCCTGTCTGCAGGGTCCATCTAGCTGCCTCACTCGCAGACACACATTGCTGTCCCTGCCCGCCGATCGAATTAACATTAGTCAATCTACCAGGTGTGACTGCCTCCTGGAACACAGCATCCAGGTGTTCCTCCCCCTCCCGGATGTGCGGCAGTGTTTGGAGTTCGGATTCCAGCTTATCAATTTTGAGCCGGAGCTCTTCAAGCAGCCAACACTTGCTGCAGATGTGGTCACTGCCATTCTCAATGGGATCAGCTAGCTCCCACATCATACAGCTACAACACATCCCCTGGCCTGCCATCTCTACTTGTTAATTATTTAAAATTAATTAGTTTTTTTAAGTTTCGCAGTGTTCTCTGCACCAGTAAGTTTACTCCGTTATATACTCAAACAGACTCCGGCTTTGCCTTCCGACACGGTCCCAGAGGATTTGGCATATAGGTGACCACCCTGAAAGATAACAAAGAGATGAGGAAAAAAAAATGCAAATAGCTTACCTGCTCACCACACTTAGTCGTTATTACTAGGTTAGAAGAGGTGGAAAGGTGGGAGACACTACGCATGTACTTTCTCGGGTAATAGTTAACTCCCAAATTTATTGGGTGGAAGCTTACCTTCCCAGCCTGCCCTTGCACTTTCTCCCAGACTCCCGCCGCTAAAACAACTGAAAGGCCACAGTCCCGCAAGGTAAGACTTTTATAATCGAAAAGCTTACCTTCCCAGGCTTCATAATAACCTGCTCATTGACGTTCAGTTTTAGTTCTGCCAAGGCCATTCAGCTCCTGACCACATTACAGCCTTCAAACAAATGAAAACAAAGGACCTGACCTCCATGTGTTCGGTAAGAGCAACTGTCCTTGACGGCAAGATCATATTTTACCAAATGCGGCATTAAGAAGTCGTAGCATAATTGTTGTCAATGGGGATTGGGAGTAAAAATATCCCTGCTGGTTAGAGTCATACCTGACACAAAGGAAGTTGGTCATAGCTGTTGGAGGTCAAATATTTCTGTACTGAGACAATATCAAAGGGTTCTCAGGGTAGATATTTTCTAATCATCCAGTTCTAAGATGTTGTAACACAATTTGCTCGTGTATGGGGATTGAAATCAGACCTCCTGGCTCAGAGGTAAGGTGATACCACACATTGGAAGAACCATTGGTTCTCAACATAATGCCTGACCTACTGAGCGTTCCAGCAATTTCTGTTTTTATTTCTGATTTACACCATCCACAGTTCTTTCAGTTCTCAGAATAAGTATTTTCTAGGTAGCATATTCAGAGATGTCCTAACAGACCTCTGCAGTAGGTGGGACTTGAGCCTAAGCCTCCTGGTTCAGCCTTAGGGAGCCACTACTGCACCAAAACTCAGTTCTCAAGATAAAGTATGAGGCCCAACCACTTCCATCAATTTATCAATGACCTATCATCCATCATAAGGTTAGAAAGTAGGGATGTTCACTGATGATTGCACAATGTTCAATTCCATCCACAGCTCCTCAGATACTGAAGCCATTCATGTTCAAATGCAACAGGACCTCAGCAATATTCAGGTTTGGGCTGAAAAGTGGCAAATAATATTCAAGCCACAGAATTGCCAGCTAATGACTATCTCTGAGAGAGAATCTAACCATTTCCTTTTGACATTCTATGACAGTACGATCATTGAATCTTAATTTTCAATATCATAGAGGTTACCATTGACCAGAAACAGAACTGAACCCCATCGATATAAATCTGTTACTAAAACAGCAGGTCAGAGACTGGGAATTCTGTGGCAAATTACTCCCCTCCTGATCCCCCAAAGAATTAGCCACCTCTCAAAGGCATTGAGTGTATTGGTGGATAGTGCATGCTCCCTCTTCAGGAAATGCCACTTAAAGATCAAATCAATCAGTGTCACTTGCTCTCCCCCAGCCTGTAATTCTGCACAACCTTCCTTTTTTAGAAAACAATCCAATTTACTCTTCAAAGCATCAATTGACCCTATGTTCAACAAACTCTCAGACAGCACATAACATATCCTAGACACTCACTGTGTAGAAAAGTTCCTCCCTGTGCATTCTCTTGTCCTCTATCCTTCCACTAATGTAACTAGTTTTTGCCTTTTGACTCTGTACAGTCACCTCATCAGCTTGAATATCTGTAAATCTCTTCTTGACTTTCTCTTCTTCAAGGTATTTTATAACAGTCTCAATTTTTCCAATCTATCTACGTGAAAGGTACTCACTTTTTTGATAAGTACATGTTTAGACCTCATTAGTGGGGCCAGACCCAGAAACCTTCTTTGGTAACTGCTACATTATTCAGTTAATGGGATAATGATTCTAATTGGAATTGGAATCGTTGTGTAGTGTTTGCCTCCTTTAGCCTTGATACCACAATGTGCTAGAGTTCACCAAACTTTAGACTCTAGATCAACCTAGAGGTTTCTGCACTTCCACAATTCAGAGTGGTAGCATATGTTGGATTTTGTTGTATTCACGCTGGAGGAATCAGTTGTGTTGGATCATAAGCTTTGGCATTTCCTCCTTAAACATCTTCACTTCCCTATTCCTCTCTTATCCTTGAAGACACTCTTTGAAACCTACTTCTTTGATCAAGCCTGGTGGTGTTATCTGTTTCAATATCTCTTGATGTAGCTCTGTGTCAACCTTTATTTGGTAACATTTCTGTGCAAACATTTGGGGACATGATACTGCATTAAATGCACTACATAAATGCAAACTTTTGTTGTGACTCAGCAGGATGGAATTGCTGAGCTCAGTGGAATCAATGTGTTTACAGATTTCTCATTAGATATACATGCACATGTTGGAATCTGCCAAGTGTTTGCTATACTTCAAAGAAACTGATATAACTGATGCCAATTTTCTGAATGAATAATTCATAAACATGACCATGAAGCTGAATCAGTTGAAGAAAAACAAACTTATGATCGTAAATTACAGAACCTAATTGATACTTCTGTTTGCCTTCCAAGGCCTTTCCCGATTCAAACATTCTTCTTAAAGTTTGTTTATTTGCACATCTGAATGTATCTTAAATCTGATTGAATCCTAATGAATCATGACTCTTGAGCCCAAAGATCTACAATGGCTCCCTGCCAAATTGCTGTTCCATTTTAAAATTTCTAAGCTTCTTTTCAAATCATTTCACAGCTCTGTTCAGCCCTGTCTCGATTTGTCCTACAAGTCTTGAGATTCCTGTGCTCGTAAATGCTAACCTCTTATCAACTGCCTTTAGTTATTTGGTGTCTGTGTGTTTTTTTTAATTCATTCGTGGGCTTTGGGATTGCTGGTCAGGACAATATTTATTGCCTATCCCCAAATGTCGAGAGGGCAGTTAAGAGTCAAACATATTGCTCTGGGTCTAGAGTCAGATGTAGGACAGACCCAATTAAGAATGGCAGATTTCCTTCCCTAAAAATGATTAGTGAACCTGATGCATTACCATTTCCAGGCCCAAACCTCCAGAACTTCTGTCTCCATGGATTTGAGTTTGAATTGATATCCTCACTTCATTTCTTTGTCTTGCTACTTCTTGCTACATCCTTTGAAATACACTAAGTTCTACTGGGATGACAACATTCTTGATCTCTTGACCTGGAATCCTTTTCTATAGCTCAGTTTCTTTTGTATTGACATGGTATTTGTTAGACCTTTGGATGTCTCCACACTATATCCCTATCAGTTTCTGTCATTTACTCTCTACAATCCCTCTCATTGTCTCTCAATGTTAACTTACTATTTGTTATGTTATTGCACAGATTTCAGAAAAATACTGAGCCTTTAAGACAGATGACATTGTGAAATGTGATGCTCAGGTACAAAAGCTCTCCATCTTATTTTCTTCACAGTTATACAGTTAGCAAGCGGATGGCCATTCAGTCATCAATTAGCCAGTCAGACAACTATGCATGTAATGTAATAGTAATACAAGTAGGCATATAACCTGGATTATAAGGGCCATTGTGGCATGATGGTAGTGCCCCTACCTCTGGATGGTGAGGCCCGTATTCGAGTCCCACCTGCCTCGGAGATGTATAGTAACATCTTGTGCACAGGAATGTACAGGATAACCCAGATAGTATGTCAGTCTGAGATGTCACATTACTGCACACAGTTAATTGCTAATAAACTTCAAGATGGCTAACTTAATAAGCCTTCAAGAATCAGTGGTATATATTATGTGAACTAACATATAGAAAACCACATCTATCATGGTGGCAGCAAGTGGTCACTAGAAGCTATTAATAGCGTCTTGGCACCAAAGGCCGAAAGAAGATAAAAGCAGTGGCAGTTGCAGAAATCTATTTTCTGAATAGTCACTCATCAAGTGCCCAAGTTCAGAGCATCAATTCATATTTAACAATCAAGACTGAAGGCTACAAATGTACTGAACCACAACAGAAATATGGTTGTGAATATATTCACTCTGTCTTCAAGAAAAATGGAAGGCCATGGTGTATCCAATTTCTTTTGAAAAAGACAGTTTATACATGGCCCAGGTCAGTACCAATTCAGAAAAGAAATTCCAGAATTAAATATAACTTAAAACACCAATGAAAAAATACAAAAAAAAAAGTAAAGAGTATCTGTTCAGAGTCATCAGTTGATTCCACAATTTTTTTTCCCTTGGAATTTATGCAAAAACAGGAAATAGTTGTGTGTGATGTCACTTCAAGTCTTTTTTTGTGTGAATACTTCATAACATCACTGCTCAGCTACTTATTTGAAAAGATGGAGAATGTTTGAAGAATTTGCATTGTGAATCTACACAATGCACCCCAGATGGTTGTGGTGGACATGGACACAACACATTCATAATGTTCATATCAAACATGACAATAATAAGGTATATTGCAATAATGTGGTTAAGGAACTGAGATAGAAGGTCAGCCGTGATCTTATTGAATGGTGGAACAGTCTTGAAGGGTCAAATGGCCTTCTGCAGCTTTATCTTTTGTGATCTTAATATGCTTCAGCTTGGTGATGGGAAGAGACTTGTGTTTGGTGGAGATGTTTGGGATGGCGTGGGACCAACCATCCTCCACCCCCATGACATTTTTAATGTGGTTTCTATTAATATTACAAGTTTGGCTTGTGGAAGAATAATCACGCAGAAGAAGACAGACTGTTTAAAAAGCCACTGTTGGGAACCTTATCACAGCTTCTGATTTACACTAAAGACTGAAACTGAGAGTCATATTGGATGTTTTTTTCATAAATTGGCAGTCTCACAGTCTAGGTTTACTTCCAAACTCAAGCTTTTTACCATTTAGTTTCCAAGAGTTTAATGTAGTAACCAGCATACTCACTTCAAACATACAGCTTTCCCATTGGGAAATGGCCTTTGTTTAAGTTTTTTGGTTGTGCTGTACTAGTTCACTGGTTCATATCATTTCCAAGGAAATAGCAGTTTAAGGAAGACATTTCTCAGGTCTCTCAGACTGTAATGTCCATTGAGTCAGATGAATAATAAAAATATTCATGTTTGAGCCTAAGATAAGTGAGTTTCTACAGATGGTTATAATCATGAGGAAAACATCAGCAAACTCGTAGAATAGGTCATGATTTAAACATATCAAGTGTTAAGTGATGTGCTTTGAAAGGACGAATATAAAGGCCACATTTGTCTTAGGAAATAGAATAGAGTAGCTAAGGGATCCAGGGATGTATTTGCATAAACCATTAAAAGATAGCAACATAGGTTGAGAAAGTCATAGAAAACGTAAACTAATTATTGATATTACAATCTTCTTAGAAACTAATAACTAAGATTGCATATTTTAAATGGTTTCACTATATCAAATACCTAAAACGTAGCATTAACTAAGAATTAGAAATAGCTTTAATTGCCACTTGTACTCAAATACAAAGTACAGGAGGACAGTGAAAAGTGTACATAGTTGCCATTCTCAGGCGCTGTCATAGGTGCAAAAACCTGAATTTAAGAAAAATTAAACACAAAAACCAAAACAGCCATCTAAAATACAAAACAAAGAAATAAAAAGAACAAAAGCAAAAATACAACAAAAAAGACCCAAGAAGAAAGGAGGAAGCGACCATGTGTAAAAATCGTATCTCTAAGGTAAGTAGGCCTTCCTGACCAAAGCCTTATGTGCCATTTTCTCTTGAGGGCAACTTATCCTTCAAATTGTATAAATAAAACATCTTTTGCCACACTTTGCATTCTCCCCTGAGTTACAAATCTTTGAGCAAACAGTTCACAGTTGCTCCCAGATTCCAATGGATTGCTTCATTTGCATGTTCCCAGCTGGGTAACATCTAATGCTAAAACTGCTTTTGGCTGATAAAGTTACTTTTTCAACTCCGAACTAGACAAAGCTTCTGCTCTGGTATAACTCTGGACAAAATCACTTTTCAGACAGACAATACACTCCCATCCATTTTTTTTTCCAAATTAGAAACATTAACCCAAGTAAAAATATTCGGCAGTTATCTTAATCTTGATTTCCTTTCACCTTATTAGTAAAGAAACAGTTTAACACAACTTGGTATCAATCACACTTTTTTTTGAACTTCAGCAGCCTCATTATAGAATTAGAAACTGCTGTCATGCAGAGCATTAAGAAAGCAATGGCAGGATCAAACAAAGTCAGCATGGATTTATGAAGGGGAAATCATGATTGACAAATCTGTTGGAATTCTATGAAGATGTAACTAGTAGAGGTGACAAGGGAGATCCAGTCAATGAAGTATATTTGGACTTTCAGAAAGCGTTTGACAAAGACCCACATAAGAGATTAATGTGCAAGACTGAAGCACATGGGATTGGGGGAAATGTACAGAGATGGATAGGAAACTGGTTGGCAGAGAGGAAACAAAGAATAGGAATTAATGGGTTCTTTTCAAATTGGCGGGCAGTAACTGATGGTGTGCCAAAGAGATCAGTGCTGGGACCCGAGCCATTCAAGATATATATTAATGATTTGGATGAGGGAACAAAAGGTAACCTCTCCAAGTTTGCAGATGATACCAAGTTGGGTGGGAAGATAAACTGTGATGAGGATGCAGAAATCCTTCAGCATGATCTCGACAGGTTGGGTGAGTGGGTAAATCAATGGCAGATGCGGTATAATTTGGATAAATGTGAAGTTATTCCCTTTGGAATCAAAAACAAGAAGACACATTATTACTTGAATAGCTGTAAATTGGGAGACGGTTGTGTGCAGTGGGACCTGGGCATCCTGGCACACAGTCACTGAAGATAAACATGCAGGTGCAGCAGGTAGTAAAGAAGGCAAATGGTATGTTGGCCTTCATTGCGAGAGGAGCAGGGGCATATTGTTGCAGATGTACAGGGCCTTGGTTAGAGCACACCTGAATAGTGTGTGCAGTTTTGATATCCTTTTCTGAGGAATGAAGGTCTTGCTCTCAAGACAGTGCAGTGAAGGTTTACCAGGCTAATTCCGGGGATGGCGGGTCTGACCTATGAGGAGACATTGACTAGGTTGGGATTATTTTTGCGAGAGGTCAGACGAATGAGGGAGAATGTCCTAGAGACTTAAAACATTCTAACAGGGCTGAACAGGGTAGATGCAGGGAGCATGTTCTCGATGGTGGGTGTGGCCACAACCAGGGGTCACAGTATGAGGTTTGGGGTAGAAAATTTAGGACGGAGATGAGGAGACATTTCTTCACCCAAAGAGTGGTGACTCTGTGAAATTCATTACCACAGGAATTAGTTGATGCCAAAACGTTGAAGGTATTCAAGAAGCAACTAGATATAGCACTTGGGGTGAATGGGATCAAAGGTTATGGGGAGAAAGCAGGATTAGGCGATTGAGTTGGACGATCAACCATGATTGTGAAGAATGGTGGAACAGGCCCAAAGGGCCAAATGGTCTCCTCCTTCAATTACTAGGGGTCATGATTTCAAGGTGAGAGGGGAAAAGTTTAAGGGAGATATGCATGGAACGTTCTTTACACAGAGGATGGTGGATGCCCGGAGTGCGTTGCCAGCGGAGGTGGTAGCGGCGGGCATAATAGCGTCATTTAAGGTGTACCTAGACAGATACATGAGTGGACAGGGAGCAGAGGAATACAGATCCTTGGAAAATAGGTGACAGGTTTAGATAGAGGACGTGGATTGGCGCAGGCTTGGGGGGGCCAAATGGCCTGTTCCTGTGCTGTAATTTTCTTTGTTCTTTGTTCTTTGTTCCTGCTCCTATTTTCCATGTTCTTATATTTCTATTTCTCCCAAGTGAATACACCAATCACTTCCCTCTCAATAAAACAATTCGAGCCTTTTTCTGATGCCTAATAATTGAATCATCTAGACTTACTACTGAAATGACTCCAGCAAGTGATCGCTTTCATCTACCCAAAATTTAAAGTTATGGTCCCGAAATATAATGTTCTCATGAACAAAAATATATAATACTGCGACTTCAGAATTTCATAGCACTCCTAATAGATAACTGGTTTTAATTTCTAAAAGAAAAATATTATTAGGTCAGCACTCAATATACGTTAGCAAATGTATTGATGCTGGGGGATGGGGTTTAGTGCTCAGTTCTGGTATCCATAAAAGAGAAAGGGTATGGATTCAGTGACTTGGGAAGTTCCACTAAAGATTTACAGAAAGGCTACCAGAACAGATCGGTTCTAACTATTGGCAATGACTAAACAGGTTCAAGTTATTTTCTCTGGCAAACAGAAAATTGGGACAGAATAACAAAGATCTTCAAAATTAGAGACAGGTTTGTAGGGTAGACTTTTAAGAGATTGTTATAACCCATTTGGAAAAATACATTGTTTCTCCAGACCCACTACTCCCAAGTCACAATAAAGTTAATAATTTAATCAAAGTACAGAAAATCCCCAATCTAGTTCTCTGATGTAATCAGATTAATGAGAAGTATTGACTAGGCTCCTGTATTTTGCAACTATTATAAGTAAGTTCTGGTTATAGTTATATCATGGTATCAAATATCAACATATAACTTAACAAGTTGAAATCAAACATCCTTTTAAAACTACTACTCTCATGAACAGTCACAAACAAACAAAAAGAAGCATTGGTGTTGGGTGAAACACTGTTCAATAATGCTACGCTTCAGGCATTGATAATGTGTTTACTTTACTTCCCAAGAGCTTCTGTTCTCCAATCTCATTTATTCCAGGTTCTTTATTTTTATGCTAATAACAATGGTGGAAGAGAATAACTGACTGTCTCCAGGCTTGACTGCAGAAATATAGAGTCAGGCCCAAAACTAGGTAACATAAAAAATAACACTTATAAACCTAACAAAGAATTCCTAAGAAAGGATTAGAAAGTTGAATAGCAACCCTTCAGGAGAATTTGATGTGAATAACACAGAAGTTATAAAAATACATAAGGGAGAAAGAAATATAAGAATATGCTCATAGGCTAAGATGAAGAGGTAGGGAAGGAGGCTCACACGAAGCAGAAACACAATCATAGATCGGTTGGGCTAGGTGACCTGTTTCTGTGCTGTTGATACTGTGTAATTCTATATAATATTTGTTTGATGTGGGCCTAGCAATTTCAACCTCACACACAGCAGGACTAGAGCTACTTTATTCAAACTCTTGAAGGGTAAGTATTTTGAAGGAGGCCATTCAGTCTATCATATATGCACTAGCTCACAAAAAAAGCCACCCAGCTAGTCCCATTTTCCAGTCGTATCTTTGTAGCTGTCTAAATTAATTATTTTCGAATATATATCCAGCTTTCTTTTGAAACCTCCTACGGGAACCCACTCCACCGGCCTCCCAAATCCTAATAGATTTCTGAAGAAAGATGTTTCTCCTAATCTCACTTCCAGCTCTCGTGCTGACAATCTTCATATTGTGACCCCCAAGTTACTGACATACCTGGTGCAAACAGATTATTCTTCTTTATTTTATCCTTTTGTACCTTGGGAAAATTGTTCTAATTTCTCTAATCTTTCTTTGTATGTAAAATCCCTCATTCTTGGTATCATTCTCATAAACATCCTTTGCACTCTCTCCAGGGCTTTAACATTTTTCCTTAAATTATGTGTCCAGAACGGAACACAAAACTCCAAAGATGATCTGACCAATGATTGTAGAGGTTTAGCATCACTTTCTTGCTGTTATGCTCTATACCTCTATTTATAAATCTAAGTATCATGTAAGCCTACTTAACAAATGTTTTAACTAGCCCGGTTACATTCAGAATATTATACAGGTGAACCATATCTCTGCTCCTGTACTCCCTTCCAAATTGTACCATTGAGCCTGTATTGTCTATCTCTGCATTTCTTATACCAAAATGCATTACCTCACATTTCTCTGCATTGAAATTCATATGCCACATGTCTATCTATTTGGCCAACATGTCAAAGTCCCTCTGAAGTCACTTGATGTCATCCTGACAATAAACTATTCTCCCTAGCTTAGTTTCATCTGCAAAATCAGAGATTTTGCCCTCAACACCCATGTCCAAATCATTTATAAACATCAAAGAGAAGCAAGGGTCTCAATATCAATCTCTGGGAAACACTATTTTCAACTCTTTTCCAGTCAGAGAAATGCCCATCTACACCATTCTTCTGTTTCCTTTCTTTTAGCCAACTCCTAATCTCTGCTGCCAATGACCCATCAATCCCAAATGTTTCTAATTTGCTAAGCAACTTGCCATGTAGCGCCATATCAAATTCTTTTTAAAAGTCCACAGCACTACCCTCCATTGCCTGTGTCACCTCATCAAAGAACACGATTAAATTTAAAAGACATAACCTGTCCTTGATAAAGCCATTTTGACTATTTGGTATTAACCTATTTTTCTCTAAGTATATGTTTATCTTATCTTGTATTATGGCGTCCATCAATTTTCCCAGTATTGCTATCAAGCTGAAATGTCTGTAGTTTCCGGAGTTCGCTTTTGCCCCTTTCATAAACAATTGCATCACATTTGCAATCCTCCAGTCATCCCAGGACTCATCCTGTATGTAGAGAGACCTGAAACGTTTTGTCAAGGTCTCCACAATTTGCTGCCTTACCTCTGTCAGCAAAGTAGGATGCCTCCTATCAAGGCCTGGCGAATTCTCTGCCTGAAGTTCTCCCACTGTTTTAGCATCTCTTCTTTATTTATTAATATGCTACTCAGTTGCTCAACAGCCACATTTTCAATTGAGCCATTGTCACCATTTTCTAATTGGTAATGACAAAAGGAAAGTATTCATTTAATATGTCAGCCATACCTTTTGCTTCAGTGAGTAGTTTACCCAAATTGTTCTTTATGGGGTCCTCCTCTGTCATAGAGTCATAGAGCTGGACAGCATAGAAACAGAGCCTTTGTCCATGCCAATTAGATATCCTAAATTGACTGAGTCCCATTGCCAGCATTTGGCCCTTATCCTTCTGAAGCCTTTCTATTCATATAGCCATCCAGAAGTCTTTTAAATGTTATAATTGTGCCAGCCTCCACCACTTCCTCTCGCAGCTCATTCCATACATGCACCACCCTCTATGTGAAAAAGTTGCCTCTTGTATCCCTTTTAAATCTTTCCTCTTTCACCTTAAACATTTGATCTCCAGTTTTGGACTCTGCTACCCTGGGGAAATGACCTTGCCTATTCACCTTATCTATGCCCCTCATGATTTTGTAACCTTCTATCAGGTCACCCCTCAGCCTCTGACTCTAGGATAGCCCCAGCCTAAAAGCACCAACGTATTCAGCTTCTCCCTATAGCTCAATCCCTCCAGCCCTGGCAACATCCTTGTGAATCTTTTCTGAACTCTTTCATGTTTCACAACTTCCTTCTTATGGCATGGAGATCAGAAGTGAATGTAATATTCCAAAAGTGGCCTAACCAATTACCTGTACAGCTCCAACATGACCTCCCAACAGATATTCTTAATGCTCTGATCAACAAAAGGCAAGCATACCAAACGCCTCCTTCACTATCCTGTCCACCTGTGACTCTATTTTCAAGGAACTATGAACCTGCACTCCAAGGTCTCTCTGTTCAGCAACACTCCCCAGGACCTTATCAAGAAGTGTATAAGACTTGCCCTGATTTACCCTTCCAAAATGCAGTACCTCACATTTTCTAAATTAAATTTCGTCTGCCACTCCTCTGCCCACTGGTCCAATTGATCAAGATCCCATTGTACTCTGAGCTAACCTTCTTGACTGTCCACTATACCACCAATTTTGATGTCATCTGCAAACTTACTAATCAAACCTTCTATGTTCACATCCAAATCATTTATATAAATGACAAAAAGTAGTGGAACCAGCACCGATTCTTGTGGCTCACCGCTGGACACAAGTGTCCAGTCTGAAAAGCAATCCTCCAGCACCACGCTCTGTCTCCTATCTTTGATCCAGTTCTGTATCCTTGTGGCTAGTTCTTCCGGCAATCCATGTGATCTAACATTGCTAATCAGTCTACCATGTGGAACCTTGTCAAACACCTTACTGAAGTTCATATGGATCATGTCTACCACTCTGCCTGCAACAATCCTCTTCGTTACTTCTTCAAAAACCTCAATCAAGTTAACAAGACACAATTTTCCACACACAAATTAGAATTAGAATCCCTACAGTGTGGAAACAGGACCTTCGGCCCAACAAGTCCACACCGACCCTTGGAGCATCCCACCCAGACTCAACCCCCTATAACCCACACACCCCTGAACACTATGGGCAATTTAGCATGGCCAATCCACCTAGCCTGCACATCTTTGGACAGTGGGAGGAAACCGGAGCACCCGGAGGAAACCCACGCAGACACGGGGAGAATGTGCAAACTCCACACAGACAGTCACCTAAGGCTGGAATCAAACCCAGGTCCCTGGTGCTGTGAGGCTGCAGTGCTAACCACTGAGCCACCGTGCCACCCAAAGCCATGTTGACTATCCCTTATCAGTCCTTGCCTTCTAAATACATGTAAATCCTGTCCCTCCTTCACTAATTTTTTGCTATCAATATGTTTGAAGAACATTTTACTATTTCTTGTAGTGCAGCCTGCTATCCTTTCATCATGATTCCTCTTAGCCTTCTTTATTCCAGCCTTAGCCTCTGTCTTGCATTTGAGATACTCTTCCTGATTTCCAATGCTCTTATTATTCCAGTATGCATATGCATCCTTTTTCTTCCTTATTTTGTCATTAATATCCTTAATTATCCAGCATACTCTAGTTTTGGAAACCTCATATTTATTCCTGATGAGTATGTGCCTAGCTCACACCCTACACATTGCTCTTTTTAAAATCTCCCATTTTAAACCATTTTTTTATCCAGTAAAACGTGTTTCTAATCAACCTGTACTTGTTCAACATTTAGATCCTGACAATCTGCGCTTTTCCACTCTTGCATTGTAATCCTTGACTGATATTCATCCTTGTCCAACTTAATATTTCAAGTGCATTGTTTCACGTCGGAATGCAATTTTGAAAGAAGCACTTTGGTTGCTTTCTTATGTGACTGTTGCCACTTGCCATTGAAAAAGCACAACTCATATGTATACGAGTGTTCTTCAGAATGTGGAAATGGCAAAAGCAGTGCTGAGTTAATCCTTGATTACATTTGCAATCAACCTTCTCAGGGCTTGTTAGCTATTCTGGTATGTAGAAAAGAACCCTGGTGACTTATCTGTCAAGAAAGTATATTCCCTCTGAACCCTTAAGTGGCACAGTGGGTTAGAACAATGTTTGTCAGCTTTACAGGCTGACTTAACTTCTAGTGCATAAGATGCCTGTTGAAGATTCTGTGTTACACGTCTGGTAGGGAAAACGTGTTGGGAGGTGTACTGGCTTCTTAATGATGCAAATGGATCATAAAATTAGCACACAGATGCACACAAGCACACATGAAACTCACACAACTGCCAAGACAGCACTCCATACTCAGTACATTTGACAAAATAATCCACTTAATCTCCTTATAAATTTATTTCAGCATCTTCTTCTTCATCTTGGCTGAGTGATCTTCACAACTCCATGTTAACCTTGTTGATACATGAGGTAAAGAGGCACAATTCATCAAACCAGTGATTGCCCCAGCCTCTCAAGACAACTATGTTATCAAACACCATTTTCAAAGACGCTTACATATGCACGTGCAGTTTCCAGCACCGACATTTTCTGACAAGAGAGACTGCTTAATAAGATGTTGATGGGTATTTGTAGTTTGACTGAATGTTTCTCATGACTGAGCAGTGGCATTAAGATATTGATGTAAACTATACTGTGCAGAATCAGGCCATTCACTTAACTGATCTATGTCTCTGATATTCTCCACACCAGATTCAACCCATAGAGATAAAAGGTACTGCAGATTCAACCCATACTTAGTTTATACATTTATAGAATCTTGCAGCACGTTAAATCTTTGAAAGAATTGTTACAGTCAATTCAAGACCTCTGCTTTATCCCTGTAAATGGTCCTCTTCAAGCTTGTAATTAATGGATTTTTGAAAGTTCTTATGAGATCTTATTCCAGGACACTTGCAGCCAATGTACTCTCAATCTTAACAAGTTTCTACATGAAAAAATCCCTATTTTCCCTTTATTTTGCTGATTGTTTTAAAAGCATTCCTTGAACTTTTGCTACTTGCCCATTTTGCAAAAGGAAATAGTTCTTCTGGAATTCATTTCACAGATTTTAACACATCTATTAGAGTCAGAGAGTCATACAGACTGGAAACAGATCCTTCGGCCCAACTCATCCATGCTGACCAACTTTCCTCAAACTTAATAAGTCCTACTTGCCTGCATTTGACCCATATCCCTCTAAACCTTTCCTATTCATGTATCCATCCACAAATCTTTTAAAAGCTGTAACGGTGCCTGCATCCACCACTTCCTGTGGTAGTTCATTCCGCATACAAACCATTCTCTGTGTGAAAAGTTGTCCCTCAAGTCCATTTTAAATCTTTCTCCTCTCACTTTAAAAATATGCCCCTAGTTTTGAACTCTTCTACCCTATGGAAGAAAAAACATTTGCTATTCACCTTATCTATGCACCTCATGATTTTACAAACTTCTATAAGGTCATCCCTCAGCCTCCAACACACTAGGGGGCAAAGGCCCCTCATTATAATTCAAACCTTCCAGTCTTAGTAACTCTCTTGTAAACCTTTTCTGAACCCTCTCCAAATTAATAATATCCTTCCTACAGCAGTGTGACTAGAACTGTATACGGTACTCCAAAAATAGCCTCACCATCATTTTGTACAACCTCAACTTAATGTCCTGACCAGTGACTCCAGTTTCTTCAATGCCTCCAAATAACTGAAGCCTCCATGCCTAATCACTTCATAATTAACCTTCTCTGTGCTATCTCCAAGGTCTTAATAATTTTCCTAAAGATTGCTGAAATCCAGTACTAAGGAGGTTATAGCAGAACACTTAGAAAATCTCAAAGCTATTAGTTAAAATCAACATAGCCTTTTAAAAAGAAAATGTCATGTTTGACTAATTTGTTAGAATTTTTTGAGGAAATAATTAGCAACATGGAAAAGAATGGTCCTAAGGATTTGGTGTTGTTGGATTTCTAAAACAAAATTGACAAAGTATCACCTTGAAAGGTTATGAAATAAAAATAAAAGCTCAATGTGTAGCTGATAACGTAGTAGCAAGGCTGAAGGATTGAGTTACCAGGAAACAAGGAGTCAGTAAATGTGTCATTTTTAGGTTTGCAAGATGTAACGACTAGAGTATAACAAGAATCAGTACTAAGACCTCAGCCATTTACAATCAGTTTCAATGACTCGGATGCCAAGTTGGTTGTTTGCTTGCTTGCTAAATTTGCTAAGAACAGAAATATATTTCAGAATTAAGTTGTCAGGGGGACATAAGGAGGCTACAAAGGCATAGGTAACAAAAGTGAGCAAAGTTTGATATTCTAAGCCCTAGACAACATGAATGAGGAGCCCAAAATTTTTTCCATTATTTAGGCATAGTTCATCTTGTCAAGAGCAATATTGGTGCTTGTCAACTGATTTGAGGCATGGATATTTGTATCTTTGAATTAGAATCCAAGAAAAAGTATCCATTCGTATTCCTGCATGTGTTGAACATTTGTCTCTGTTCTTTGTTGAAGACAAGCACAAGCCTGCCATTTTGCATTTTAGGGTGCACAGCTCAGTGTTTGCACCTTCGGAAACAAGCTTAGACGTGGTTTTCTCAGGGTTTAGGCACTTGTAGCAATAGGCTTGTGTGGTAGCTCCATTGCTATTGTCACAGACAAGTTGTGAGTTTTAAACCATTTTTTTAATCTGACTTTCACCATGACTGCAAGCAGATTGTGATTTACTTTATTTCCTTTCTGCTTAATGTTGGAGGTGTTTTTTTCCTACTCTCTCTCCTATAGGCTCCGACTTTGCTTGGCCCAAAACAATTATGTCACAAAGTTAAAGCAGATTTAGGGTCTATCTACCACATACATAAATGATGGGCAATACTTCACAACACAAACATGATTAGAAACATACGGAGAGATAGAATCATAAAATAGAAAACGATTATTTGATTACTAACAACTGAAATATCAAAGTAAAACAATTGAGGATGCATGTTTAAGAATGTCCATGCTTTTAAAATAGAGTCCAAAAGTCCAAAGCTGGAGCTCGTTTAGAATTCCTTTCTGTAGATTGTCAGTTGGCTATGTAGCAGTCGAGGTGTTGCAGAGAGCAATTTTTATCTTTGCAAAATTTCTTCAAAAGTTCCTGAGGAGGTCTTTTTTTGCCTGAAATGTGATTACTATTTCATTGTTTTGATGAAAGGATGTTTTTACTTGTAAAGTGCGTAAATAAATGTTCGTAGCTGCTGAAATGCCAGAGGCTTTTCCTTTGTTGCCTGGAGAAAAAAATCATATATTTAAAAATCACTTAGGTTGAATACTGTGGGAGTTATGAGAACAGCCACCTGTTGTGTGTTGTGTTTGAGGGAAGGCAGCAGTGCAAGGTGAATCAATTAACCTTGAAGCAAAGACTTGAATTACAGATACATATTTGGAGTTGTCTACAATCTATCTCAGGGGTTAAGTGGAAAGTCATCAACACATTTGCTTATCAGATGGTTGTAAACTACTTAAAATTCTATTGCATAAGGATTTCTCCTGGTGATGATCGATTCTGTAACAGATCATAACACATCTGTTGCATTCTAGACTCACCTGGAATGGTACCAGGGAGTTGATTGGCTGGCTGATGTTGACTCTGAACAGGTTATCCAGAAGGTTATTATCAAGGTGACTCTCATGTCTATAGCAGCCATCTTTGTGGGCTGCCTATCATCAACAGCCCGTCAACATCAAAGGATATGTTCCTCTAACCGGTCATAATCTGGGGAGACTTTTCTGGATCTATTTGCATCTTTTCACATTAACAAGTGGCATCCAGTTCAAAGGGTGTTTAACCACTTGGAGTATATCCTCATCAATATTAGCTTTACATTACTTAGAATCAACAACACAGAAATCAGCCCATTATGTTGCAAGCAAGGAACTCCCAATCCTCTTCAATTCACCCTATTTGTATATCCTTCCATTTCCTCCAGTTCTTATCTAGTTTCCCCTTAAATACAACTGTTATCCAATTGCCATGTGGCAGTGCATTCCACATCCTCACCTCTTATTGGTGTAAGCAGCTACTAGATTCATAATCCATGTAAGTATTGCAGATCTACAGTAGACTAACAGAACTGATCTTTTTGTCATCTATTGCAGATTCATTTCAACTTAAAATGTCAACTTTGCTACATTCAATCCAGTTCAAATCCATAACATACTTTTCAACTTGTGAGGTTATTAGGTTACCCATCAGAACACTAATTGGTAAAATCTAATATTATTGAAAAGTAACAACTGACTTTATTGGTTGCCCTTCATTGTAGAAATAAAACAAAGAAAATAGAACATAGAACAGTGCAATGCAGGTATAGGCCCTTTGGCCCAAGATGTTGTGCTGAACATGACACCAGGGTAAACAAATGCCTTCTGTCTGCCCATGGTCTATTCCCTCCAATCCTTGCATATTCATGTGCTTATCTAAAATTCCCTGAGTGGGAATTAAAGCTTAAGGATAGGGCGCAATATAGAAAAGATGGAAAGGTAGTCGAATGACGCAGTTAAGTTTTAAAAAGATAAAGTGCAGTAAAAAGCTGAGATCCTGAGGCAGTTTTTCTCATGTGGAAACTCAAAAGCAGAGACAACAACCGTCCACTTACCACTGTGATAAAAAAATTCAATCAACTTTTCCCTGCTGCACATGAAGACTGGGTCTTCCGAGACTGTCTTTACCAGAGATGTTTTGTCGTCCACAGGGGGAGCTCTGTCAGAATGGAGTAGAATCAGGGGAAGACAGGGCAGCATGCAAAACCCTCCTTCTACTGCACAAGATGCTGAATGGCAACAAGTTGAATGTTAATGGGTGAAAGGTTGAATAGGTGATAGGTATGGTGAGTACGTGGATAAGAGGTGGGTGGCTGAGTAGGTAGGCTGGACAGGCCAGTTCAGTTTGTTACTTGAATCAGGGAGGATGGTAGTCAGGCTGGTCGGGAGAATCAGTTGGATCAGGTCACATTGGTAGTCAGATCAGGGTGGTAGATGATCGGACCAGAGTCAGGTATTGTCAGGTTGGGTTGACGAAGTAGGCAAGTTGGATAAGAAGAGTTTTGGGTCAGGGTGTTGTTGGGTGCAGAAAGAAACTGGTTCAAGGGAGGGTAGCCAGGTCAGATTGATAGTCAGGAAGATAAAGGGGGAAGTGCAGGGTGTAATCAGGTCAGAAGGTAGTCAGGTTGGAGAATGGGATTACTTGGGTGGTCTAAGAAATAATTGGATGGTTACGGGGTATATTTACAGGGATTGATTGAGAGATATGTTGTTGCCCAGATGCTAGATTTCATTTAACTATTTTTCGTGTTCCCTGGGAAACTCCCAGATAAGTTCAGCAGAAATGTTTAGAGTGTCTAACTCAGACTCAGAAAGATTAGTAGAAGGTCCCGGTGAATGAGAATTGCCCATCTGAAGATTAAAATTCCCAGTCAATTTCTTTGAGAGTTTGCATGTCAGGACTTGCACTGGGTCAGTCTGACGATCCAGAGAATGGACAATTTGGTTTAAACTGACAATGTTCAGGTTAAGTCACCAGACATAAAGGATGATAAAGGATACCTTGAGATAAGGGAGTAAAATAAAGATCTATACAAGAGAAATATTATGTAATGATGTGAGATTCATATGAAAGGTTAAAGAAAGTATGCTCAAACACAAAGCTGAAAATAATTGGGGATAGGGAGGGATGCATTGCGTAGGAGCCAGGATAAAAGAAAACCTGCCACTTAGATATGGATGGTGAAAAAAATCTAGAAAACAAGAAGAAAACAACAAGAAATGAGGGAGACAGAAAAAAAGAGGTGAAGAACCTAAAGACCAAAAGGTACAAGTCATTGTCTTATCATATAGGAATTACACAGCCAAGACTAGTTTATAGATCACTGCCTTAATTGATTGGCATTGTTTACTTGAAAATTGGAACACTGCAGCAAGTCTGAGACAGAGATGTTGGCCAGGGTACAGGTTGGTGTGTTAAAGAGGAGACCACATCATCAGCAGCTTTTCATTGTGGAAACAAAGCGTAGACTGGATGACCACATTGCAGAACATCTACATTCCACTTGCAAAAAAGACACTGAGCTTCCAGTTGCCTGCCACTTTAACACACCACCCTGTACCCTGGTCAACATCTCTTTCTCAGGCTTACTGCAGTGTTCTAGCGAAGCTCAGCACAGGCTGGAAGAACAACATTTCATTTTCTGCTTGGGGACCCTGCAGCCCTCCAGACTCAGTGTCAAGTGCAATAATTTTAGGCCCTAAACTCTCCCACATCCTAGTCCCCTACCCCACACACCAGGCTTTGTTATCACACAGCCTGCCATTACACACTACCTATTGTTAGTCACTAATAGCCTATTCTGAGGAATAGTCGGATGGTTAGGAGGTATATTTACGGAGATTGATTAAGAGATATGTTATTGAGGGTTAACAGCTATTCACCCTCGCAGCCAGATCATTATCAAATCCTTTGTCTACCCAGCTGCTCTTCTCCCTCTTTGGGCTCCATCCTTTATCCCATCTTTTACTCCCTACCCCATTCCCCTTCCTCTCTTCTACATACAAACTAATGTTTTCTGAGCCACCATCAGCTCTGACGAAGGTTCACTGGACCTGAAAAGTAAATTCTGATTTTTTCTTCAAAGCTGCTGCCAGACCTGCTGAGCTTTTCCAGCAACTTTTGTTTTTTGTTCCTGATTTACAGCATCTGCAGTTCTTTTGGTTTTTAATGGAACAAAGGACACACCAATCAAATCATTCCAATTTTAGAGGTTTTTTTTTGGGATGCTATCTTGTTTCTTCAGTCAGTGAACAGGTGAAGAATAAATGTTTAAAACATAGCAAAACGTTTAAAAGGATGCAAATAATTTGCAAAGAAAATCTATCTAGCCACAAAATGTCCATTGGAAATATCGTAATTGGCAGCTTTCCAGGGTACAGTTCTTATGTTACTGGTACCACATGAGCTGGAGTATTGTGTTGCATTTGGAGTATGAATTAACAGCTTGTTGAAATTCCTGGATTTGGACGTGCATTTGTGTACCTCCAATTCTTGTTTTAAAAAATTGTGAAATAATATAGAACAATGAAAAAGAAAAAAAAACCTGACCTCTGGAAACAAACAATAAATGAAAAGATGCAGTGTGGCCTGACTACTTGCTGATCAGGCATGATGTAATGTCTGTGTCTTAAATAAGACAGTGAAATCAGTGAGTAGAATACAGATGTAGAAGCATAGTCCCTGAAGGAGCAGGAGTTGAGAGAACTGCTTCAGGCAGGAAAACTATTCTTTGTGAGATGTAATCAGTTGAGGAAATCAATACATGTGGAATCTTACAAGCAGCATACTGCAAAAGAATAGCCATGGAACGCCAGGACCAGTAAAGAATAAAGCAAGAAAGAAGAATCAATGCTCATGCATGAGAATTCAGGTCTTCTTGGATGAAAGCAAGCAATACATCATATGAGATGTCAAGCTGAAATATCACAGGGTTTTGAAAAAAAGATAAGGAATTCAAGGTTCTGACTGCTTGGCTGTTTTAGAAATGGAAAGCAAAACTCAAGAGGAGTATAAACCGAGTTGCAAAATGTAGCCCCCTCAGAGTTCTGGATAGGGTATAAATACCAGCTCTGTCTCTCTCTTTTCATCAGCTACATTTGTCATAAAGAACTGTGAGTTCCATTGCTGCTCATCATCCTATAAGGGTGTAGTGCATCTATCTCAGTTAGATTTGCCACCATCAATCTTTTTGCTGGTAGCAGTCAAAACTACTAATGTCACGTAGGAAAGGATACCCACACAATATCATAAACAGAGGAAAGACTCAACCTTGTTGAAAAGTTGATAGGTTTATTAAGTACTATTCATTAGCTAGCAGCAATTTACATTGTCTACGATTCGTTACGAGACATAACACAAATGTGGTGCTGAAGGAACACAGCTGGCCAGGTAGCATCAGAAGAGCAGGAAAGTTCATGTTTTGAGTTGGGACCTTTCTTCAGAAATGGGGAGGGGGAAGGGAGCTCCAAAATAAATAGAGAGGAGGGGTGGGGCCGAGGAAGGTAGGTGGGATGGTGATAGGTGAGTGCAGGTAGGCAGTGGTGGGGATTGGTCAGTGAGGTGGGAGGAGCAGATAGGTGGAAGAGAAGATGGACAGAGATAGTAGGAACTGCAGATGCTGGAGAATCTGAGATAACGAGGTGTAGAGCTCGGTGAACACAGCAGGCCAAGCAGCATCAGAGGAGCAGGAAGGCTGACGTTTCGGGCCTAGACCCTTCTTCAGAAATGACAGGTTGTGTCAGGTCAAGGGGGCGGGGATGAGAGGGAGGTTTGATCATGGGATGAGGCCGGGGATGGGGAGATTTTGAAACTGGTAGAATTCACATTTAGGTTGCAAATAGAGTGCAGGTGCTCTACAAAGTGGTCTCCATGCCTCCGTAATGTACAGGAGGCCACCTCGGGAGCATCTCTTGTGATTCCTGCACTTCTGCCCTCACCTACCCTACCCCCAAAAAAATTAAAGAAGAATATCCTTTGTCCTCACATATCACTCCACCAACCTCCATATCCAATGCATCATTCTCTGCCACTTCTGCCACCTGCAATCCGACTCCACAACCAAAGATGTATTTCCCTCCCCATCCCTATCTGCCTTTCGTAGGGACCGCTCTCTCAGAAATGCTCTCATCCCCTCCAAAGTCCCCACTAGCCCCACCACCGCTGGTACCTTTTTCTGCAACTACAGAAAGTGTTACACTTGCCCCTACATCTCCCCACTCACCTTCATTCAAGGCACCAAAAAGAGCCTTCCACATTAGACAAGGGTTTACTTGCTCATCCGTCAACTTGGTCTATTGCATCAGCTGCTCCCGATGTGGCCTCCTCTATATCGGTGAGACCAAGCAGAGGATGGACACAATTTGTAGAGCACCTGCATTCTGTTCGTGACAAATGACAACACCTTCCAGTCGCGAACCATTTCAACTTTCCCTCCCACTCCCTGGGTGACATGTCCATCCTGGACCTCTTCAAGTGTCACAATGATGCCACCCACAAACTGAAGGAGCAGCATCTCATTATTCCACCTCGGGAGCCTAGAGCCCAATGGCCTAAACATGGATTTTAATAGTTTCAAAAGCTCCCTACCACCCTCCCACCCCATCCCATGACCAACCCTCCCTCTAATCCCCACCTCTTTGACCTGACACAACCTGTCCATCTTCTCTGATCTGCCCTGCCCACCTCACTGACCAATCCTTGCTACTCCCTACCTGCACTCACCTATTAATATCATACCTACCTTCCCCAGCCCCACCCCTTCTCTGTCTTTTTATTTCGGAGCTCCCTTCGCTCTCCCCATTTCTGAAGAAGGCTCCCGACCCGAAACGTCAACTTTCCTGCTCTTCTGGTGCTGCCTGGCCTGCTGCTTTCCTCAAGCTCCACACTATGTTATCAGCATCTGCAGTTCTGACTATCCTAGGATTCATTACTGTCTCTTGTAAAACATTAGGCCCAGCTTAAGAGGATGTTCACATTATGACTTTTGCTTCATGTGTTAACACTAAAAACAATCAGTGACGTATTATAAACATTCTGGTCAATGTGTGGAGGAAAAAGGAAAATCATTTTCCCCTCCCAGTAATGGTCCTTTATGGTTTGATGGGCAGATCTTATTTTGTGACTTCAGTTAACCCTCTTAAGGTCTCAACTGCCTTATAAAACCAACAGCTTTTCAGTTTGAGAAGCAAATTGTTTGGTTGACCATGGGCCAACTGTCAAGACTGAAAATCTGGATGTCCCTGACTCATAGCTCTTGCTGAGAAAAGAACAAAACTATTTGATTTCACACATGCTTCTTACAAGCTCGGACCATGCCAAAGAACTTGTCTCTGTTCTATTGTAGGGATCACAGTAACTGTCTGATAGAAGCAAACATCCATAAATGGTTTTTAAAAAAGGTAAGATCATCTGGTTTTTGCTTGAGAAATAAATATTGGTCTGAACACTGGGAAAACTCTCCCGATCTTCATTGAGTAATTCCCATGGTCTCTTTTACATTCACCTGACTAGACAGGCAGGTAGGCAGGGTTTTTGGATCAATATCTTGCTGAAGATGGCACCTTCAACAATACTGCAGCCCCTCAGTAATGCACTGGCATGTTAATCAGCAGGCTGTCCAAAATAGGCTGGAACCAGACACATTGGGTCACAAGGGACCTCAGCCCCAAAGCTACAAAATGACTATAAATCCAATGAGGTGTATGACTTTAAATTGCAAATTGGGCTTCATATTCAATGCAGCACTTCCAGACATTAGCTCAGATCAATTGTCTTTCCATTTGACTCATTATAACGGAATTTTTTTGTTTATTTTTTCTTGAGTAGCCTTGAGGTAACCAGCATAGGGATAGCTACATTTCTGCCTTTGTTACTATAAAAAGTAACCTTTTAAAAAAGACTTCGAATTAAGCTTCACCTTCAATCACATTTCAAAGATAATTTTCTTACTTATTGTAATGGTCACACAAAGGATCATTGCATCTTCATCAGGAGTAATATGTAAGCATCACTTTGCTGTCTATTTTCTCAAATTGAAAAGCAATTACTGGCAAAAGAAATCAACAACATTTATCAACACTCTTCCACCACATTTAATCAATTTTTATGTACCTTCAACTCTCCTGGGAATGTGATATTTTGGATCTTTTTATCAGTAAACGTTTCCCATTTTAGAAGATGGTGCCTCTATTGAGCCAGTTCCTGACTTCTGATGAGGCCAAGTCATTGAATATAGAGTTATAGAGCTGTACAACATGGAAACAGACTCTTCAGTCCAACTTTCACCCAAGCAGATATCCTAAATTTGTCCTATTTGCCAGCATTTGGCCCATATCCCTCTGTACCCTTTTTATTTGTATATTCATCCAGATGCCTTTTAAATGTTGTAATTGTACCAGCCTCCAGCACTTCCTCTGGCAGCTCATTCCATACACACACCACCCTCTGTGTGAAAAAGTTACCCCTTAGGTCCCTTTTAATCTTTCCCCTTTCAGTTTAAACCTATGCTCTCTAGTTTTGGGATCCCCATCACAGGGAAGAGACCTTGCCTATTCACCCTATCCATGACCCTCATGATTTTATAAACTTCTATAAGGTCACCCTTCAGACTCTGATGCTCTAGGGAAAATAGCTCCAGCCTATTCAGCCTTTCCCTATAGCTTAAAACCCCCAAACCTGGCAAAATCCTTGTCAATCTTTTCTGAGCCGTTTCACGTTTCACAGAATCCCTCCTATAGCAGGGAGACCAGAATTGAATGCATTATTCCAAAAGTGGCCTAACCAATGTCCTGTACAGCAGCAACATGACCTCCCAACTTCTAATCTCAATGCACTGACCAATAAGGTCAAGCACACCAAAAGCCTGCTTCACTATCCTGTCTACCTGCGACTCCACTTTCAAGGGTCTATGAACCTGCACTCAAAGGTTTCTTTGTTCAGCAACATTCCCTAGGACCTTACAATTAAATGTGTAAGTCCTGCCATGATTTGCGTTTTCAAAATGCAGCCCCTCACACTTATCTAAATTAAAATCCATCTCCTACTCCTTAGCCCATTGGCCCATCTGATCATTTGTACTCTGAGGTAACTTTCTTCACTATCCACTACACTGCCAATTTTGGTGTCATCTGCTAACTTACTAACTATACTTCCTATGCTCACTTCCAAATCATTTATATAAATGATGCAAAGCAGTGGACACTGCACCGATCCCTGTGGCACACCGCTGGTCATAGATCTCCAGTCTGAAAAGCAATCCTCCACTACACTCCTCTGCCTTCTACCTTTTTGCTCATTCTTTATCCAAATGGCTAGTTCTTTCTGTGTTCTAAATCTGTGATCTAAATTGCTAACCAGTGTACCATGAGAAACCTTGTCAAACACCTTACTGAAGTCCATATAGATCATAGCAGGTCAAGCAGCATCATAGGAGCAGGAAAACTTGACGTTTCGGGCCCAAACCCTTTTT
>JAHRHZ010000111.1:2939911-2973757 GCA_024137785.1 Ginglymostoma cirratum | reverse complement strand
CTTTTTCTGATGAAGGGTTTGGGCCCGAAACGTCAAGTTTTCCTGCTCCTATGATGCTGCTTGACCTGCTGTGTTCATCCAGCCCCATGCTTGTTGTCTCGGATTCTCCAGCATCTGCAGTACCTTTTATCTCCATATAGATCATGTCCACCATTCTACCCTCTTCAATCATCTTCATTACTTCTTCTAAACGCTTAATCAAGTTAGTGAGACATGATTTCCCATGCACAAAGCCATGTTGACTATCCCTAATCAATTCTTGCCTTTCCAAATACATGCAAATCCTGTCACTCAGGATTCCCTCCAACAATTTGCCCACCACTGATATTAGGCTCACTGGTCTATAATTCCCTGGTTTTTCCTTACCACTTTTCTTCAATAGTGGCACCCCACTTACCAACCTCCAGTCTTCCAGCACCTCACCTGTAGCTATCAATGATACAAATATCTCAGGAAGAGGCCCAGCAATCACTTCCCTAGCTTCTCACTGAGTTCTAGAGTACACCTAATCAGGTCCTGAGGATTTGAGAAAAGTCGGTAGATTTCTAGACACTAAAGCCATCAAGCGATCAGGGAACACAGCAAAAGGTGTGTTGTGACAGAGAATCAACCATGATCATATTAAATGACAGAGCAGATTTGATGGGCTGAATGGCCTATGCTTGCTCCTACCTTCTGTTTTTCTATGTTTACATATAGCCCCACACACCCCCATCAGCTGTGTTGGCCTTGTGTTGCAACAGCCCATATTTAATGAAACATTTTAAGTTGTGTTTTAACACAGGTTGGCGAAACAGAATTTTGGCAAGTAATAAATTGAAGATTAGGGTGTTATAATAAATGCCCACAGAAAGAGCTTCTCTTCCATTTTGCTGCAGTAGATTCTACACTGGAATAGAAATAGGTCTAGCAGCTGCAATTAAAACAAGATGTACAAGCTCAACCGTTACTTTCTACACCTTTAGGTACTTCTGTTAATTAGATAATATTTAAATAGCACTGACTTTCAGTTACCTGAGAGTTGTTCATGTCTCCAGTTCAGCACAGAAATTAAAAAAGGCTTCTAGCAAAATTGATGTTTTTCCTCGCTATTAATAGGATGTTGGCAATCACAATAATTATCCAAATTATATGCAGGATAGATTATCTCAATGTATGCCAGGGCTGATGACTGTTTTCATCAGTGTGATAGGGAATAATTTGAAGGCTGATACAACTTATTTACTCAAAATATGTTTTTCTTCGTCATAACAAATTGCTAGGTGATTTAATTGTCTACCTGGTTTAAAACACAGAATGCAGGAAACAGCTGTGTTGGATGTTGACGTGAGATTGATTAAACCATTCATATTCAATCCTTTCCCCTTGCTTCAGAGCTTGTTACAGAATTATTCAGCATACTATTCAGCCCATTGTACCCCTGGTGGCCCTCTGGAAGTGCTTTCTGACTCTTCTGCTTCTTCAGTCCTGTTCATAGTCCTCTAGATTTCTCAGTTGAAGATATATGATTAAATGCTGTCTGAAAGGGATGATCTACATCAATCTGCATTTATGGCTGTGCATTCTGCTCTGAGGAAACTCTGCTATAGCCATGCATTATACTGCTGCAGTTCTATTTATGTACTGTGCTTCTGCCATGGTCGCAGGACTATATGGCTGTCCATACTTGGATTGTTCATTCTTTTTTAAGCCAAACTACTGTGGATACTGGAAAACTGAAAACAAATGTAGAGTGAGGATAAGGTAGTGATGCAAGTAACTTAGAGCAGTGGGTGACTGGCTATTCAGTGAAGCATCTATGAGTTCCCAATATAGATAGCCAACAACCAACAGAATGAAGAGAATATACAACAAACACACAGAATGCTGGAGAAACTCAGCAGATCTGGCAGAAACTGGAGAGAGAAAAATAGAGTTAATGTTTTCAGACTGATATCACTCTTCTTTAGAACTGAAATTGAAACATGAACTCTGTTTCTCCCTCCATGAATCCCATGACATCTGGTGAGTTTCTCCAGCATTCCATATGTTTGTTGTATTTTGTCTTGGGTGTTGGGTGTCTATATTGGGCGCTCAAAGAAGCTGCACTGTGTGGCTAGACACCTATTAATCTGAGTTACTTGCATCACTAGTTTCTCCTTAAATTAGAGTAAGTGCCTTTCAAACTCAGTAATTTTGCAAACAGCTTCTTGGCAATATGATATGTGTCATGTTGAATAGCGATTGAGCATTTCTGACAGGTCCAGGTGGAGGCCAGGTGTAAACATCAGAAGAAGCGTGCAAATATACTAGCATCGAACTACCTAATGAATTGGGAAATACCTACTTCTTCCAGAAACACTAGCTTCATCTGCAGCAGGGTGTGTGGATAAAGTACTAGACTGTTTAGTCACCTCAGGACCCACAACACTGGACTGGAGGACAGCAATCCTCTATCCCAAAGGACTGCCTAAAAAGGAGACTGAATAGAGATTTCCGGTGCAGTGTTCCTCTTCAGTCACCATTATCTCTCTCTCTGCTATACTGTGCTCTGCAAATGTCAGAGTTGCACTAAGAATTACAAGTTCATTTTCCACTATACTGCATTCTCCAGATTGTAAAAATGTACAATGCAAATACATTGAGATTCATTCTCCCTACACCTTTTTTTTTGCTAATGGCTTCAAATCTGTCTCTTTTTGTTACTGATACCTGCCCTAAGAAACAATTTTCACAACTCATTTCCCCAAAATCCCTCATAATGTTCCTCTCACATAACAGAGAAGGAAATTGATTTTGTACATCCACATGACAATACTGTGGTAGCATGTCTCTTATTGTAGGCTCACCTATCCTAATAAAAGGTGGAATTCTTAATGTTCATTTTTCTCCTTCAATCACGTTAATCAGAACAACGAATTTGCAGGTCATCAAGCCAATGTTACTTGAGGTTTTTTTTGCCAAGATATGGTAATTAATCATTTTACTGATAATCTACCATGATGCTGTATGTCTGTGCTGTCCCCATATTCTACGATATCATCAGTACCCAGAAGTAGAATTTTATAGGAACATGAGTGATATGGACAATGATGCGATGTATGACACAAACAGGCAAGTGCAGCAAGGCCCATCTTAATGTCAGGAGCAACACACACCATTTTTTATGCTTTTCACAAGCAGTGTGGCAAGATTCTCACTACTCACAGAATCCTTACAGAATCCCTACAGTGTGGAAGCAGGCCATTTGACTCATTGAGTCCACACTGGCCCTCTCAAGAGCATCCTACCCAAACACATTACCCTACCCTATTATCCTGCATTTCCCATGGTTAATCCATCTAGCCTGCATGCCCATGGATACTAGGCGATGGCAAGCTGCTTGTTAACAACACATGTTAAACACCTTGTTAATAGCCCAACATGCATCATTAATATTCAAACTCCCATTTTACTAAACTCGCCAAACATACTTAACATTGGAAACACATCATGAGGAAACCAGTGCAAACACCTGATGATTTCAGCTCACTGCTTCATGATATCCACATTGTTAACAGCTAACCAACTCAGAGTATGCCGCATGGGCTTCGACCACATGCACCCCACTAGAACAATCATTGGCATCTCTCATGTGGCAGCCTTAAAGAAACCTAATGGCACATCTTTGATCCACTTACAGAGTGCTTCTGCACTTCAATGCTGCACCTCAGGCTGCACCAACAACAATCATTGCTATAAAAACCAAAAGAACTGTGGGTACTATAAATCAGGAATAAAAACAGAAGTTGTTGTAAAAGCTCAGCAGGTCTGGCAGCATCTTTGAAGACAAAATTAGAGTTAATGTTGTGGGTCAGGTGACCCTTCCTCAGAACTGCTGAGTTTTTTCCAGCAACTTCTGTTTTTGTAACCATCATTGCAATGCTCCACCAAGGAAACTTAAGCACTCAGTGATAAACAGCCTGCTTATGGGCTGGACCAGGCTGTATATTCAGGGATAACATAGTGTGGATCTTGAAGAACACAGCAGGCCAGACAGCATCAGATGAGCAGGGAAGCTGACATTTTGGGTCGGGACCATTCTTCGTAAATGGGGGAGGGGGAAGGGAACTCTGAAATAAATAGAGAGGAGGGGTCGGACTGGGGAGGGAAGGTGGGATGGTGATAGGTGAGTGCAGGTAGGCAGTGGTGTGGATTGGTCAGGGAGGTGGGAGGAGCGGATAGGTGGGAGAGAAGATGGACAGGTCAAGGAGGCGGGGATGAGAGGGAGGGTTGGTCATGGGATGAGGCTGGGGTTGGGAAGATTTTGAAACTAGTAAAGTCCACATTGAGACCACTGGGTTGTAGGTTCCCAAGGTTGAATATGAGGTGCTCCTCCTCCAGTTTCCGGGCAGCGTCGTTGTGACACTGGAGGAGGCCTAGGATGGGCATGTCACCCAGGGAGTGGGAGGGGGAGTTGAAGTGGTTCGCGACTTGAAGTGCTGTCGTTTGTCGCGAACAGAGCACAGGTGCTCTACAAAGCGGTCTCCAAGCCTCCGTTTGGTCTGACCAATGTAGAGGAGGCCACATCAGGAGCAGTGGATGCAGTAAACCACGTTCACGGATGTGCAGGTGAACATCTGTCTGATGTGGGAAGTTTTTTGGGTCCTTGGATGGAGGTGAGGGGTGAGGTGTAGGGGCAGGTGTAGCACTTCCTCCAGGTGCAGGGAAAGGTGCCGGAGGTGATGGGGCTGGTGGGGAGTGTGGAGCGGACAAGGGAGTCGCGGAGAGAGCGGTCCATACGGAAGGCAGAGAAGGTTGAGGAGGGAAATATATTCTTGGCTGTGGGGTCAGATTTAGGTGGAGGAAGTGGCGAAAATGCTACGTTGAATCCGGAGGTTATTGGCATAATATGTGAGGACAAGGGGGATTCTGTCTTTGTTTTGTTGCAGGGAGGGGGTGTGAGGGCAGAGGGCAGAGCCTCTGGGATGTTCTGGAGTGGAACGCCCCATCTTAGGAGCAGATGCAGCGGAGGCAGCTGTCATCATGCTCGCACATTCCCTGTGCAGCACCTTTCAAACCTATAACTTCAACCACCTTGAAGTACAAAGGCATTAGATAGACGAGAACACCACCACCTGTGGGTTTCCCTTCAAGTCACGCTCGATCTTGACTTGGAAATATATTGCCATTTTTCAGTGTCATTGGTTTCAGACCCTGGAACTCTCTCTCTTACAGCATGTTGATCTACTGACAGCATATGGACTGCAGAGGTTTGAGAAGGCAGCTCACCCGCTATCTTTTGAAGGATAACAAAGGACAGGCAATAAATGCTGGCTCAGCGAACAATGCCTACAATGAGTGAACAGAAACAAAAGAAAGAAATCTCTGCTTCTCTCACTACAGATATTGCCAAACCTGCTGAGTTTTTCTAGCACTTTCTCATGTAACTCCCTCTGGTCCATCTGAAGTATTTCAATTAGAAGAAAAGGGTGACCCTATTATTTCTAATGGTTATCTAGATAATTGTTCACATAGCTTCACTGCCATATGTCTAATTTTGTAATTTCTGCTCCTAAATTAAATTTTCACCAAAAATACACTGTCCCATCCCGTCATATTCTGCTTTGTCCTTTCTCATTTCCCAGTGTCTCTTAGATCATTTGTCGTGCAGCATTGCTTGCAGATAAATGAATGAATTAGTATAAATTATCAAGAGACTGCATTATTTAAACAAACATTTATAATTATAATTACTGTTGATTAAAGGCTACCATATATTTTATGCAGTCCAAATCTGATTTCCAAACCTATTTGTCATTTTCCTTATTATCCATACTTAATTAGGATTAAAAGATTTCTGTGCTGAAGGAGCAAACAGTTCTAGTCTGTTTAATCATGAAAGGAACGCAGGCAATTAATGAGACCTAATAAAATCAAAAATCAACTATATGTCAATGACCATGTATCTGCCATTTAGCTGCAAATTGACAGCAAAACAGCTGAGACCATATCAACCAAACTTTTCAATTAAAGAAGATCTTGAATTTG
This sequence comes from Ginglymostoma cirratum, assembly GCA_024137785.1. Classification (NCBI taxonomy): domain Eukaryota; kingdom Metazoa; phylum Chordata; class Chondrichthyes; order Orectolobiformes; family Ginglymostomatidae; genus Ginglymostoma; species Ginglymostoma cirratum. The sequence goes on along the minus strand of JAHRHZ010000111.1, from coordinate 2,967,748 downwards.
CAATGCACCTTACTTATAACCTCTAAATGCCTTCCTTCAGAGAGCAGAGATGGAGAAAGAACACAAAAGAAGCAAATATTGCCCTCCAGATCCCAGTGCCCATATATGCAAAATCCTACCCTTTGTGTACAAAGTTCACTGGATCCAGAATTGGCCTGTTCAGTCCACATTAACACCTGCACCAGAAATTGGTGTCCCTGTGGAGATATCACCCTCAAATCAGGGGCAGCTCACAACAATCATTCATAACCTTCAAGATGTTCCAAAGGACTTTTTAACCAATCTATTATCTTTTAAGTGCTGTCACTGCTTTGAAATCAAAACAAACCTAGCAACAAATGCTATTTGACAGGCTGAACATCTTCTTTCCGCAGGGATTCTATGATTCTATCATTCATTATGTCCTTCCATCCTGTACTGATTTTCTTTTTGATCATACACTAGCTGTATTTTAACTATATCTAATTTCATTGGTTCCATGACCTCCAATGCTTTTGCCTGACAAAAAAAAATCCATCATTCTCAGTCATGAAAATGTTCAATTGACTTCCTACCATTTAGTAGGAGCATGATGGTAGTGCAACTGGATGAGAAATTCAGAACTTCACGTTCAAATCCCACCAAGACAGATCGTGAAATTTTAATTCAGTATAAAATAAAATCTGGAATTAAGACTTTAATGATGTCCATGTAATCATTACCAATTGTTTTAAAAACTCATTTGGTTCACAAATGTTCTTTAAGGAAGGAAAATGGACAACCTTATCTGATATGGCCTACATGTGATTCCAGCCTGACAGTAATGTGTGGTTAGCTCTTAATTGCCGTCTAGGTAATTAAGGATGTGCAATTAATGACAACTGTGCCAAAAAAGCCTTATTATATGATAAAATAGATTACCATACAAAACAACTAGCACCCAACACAGGCAGAGGTGGCAGCTTCAGGGGTCTAGACTGCAGGACGATCACATTTTCTTGGCTCAGGCTTCATTTCCTGTGGATGAGTTAGGCACAGAGTCCACTCAAGCTCCATATGTCTCAGGACACTGATGGACGCAGGATTGGAACTGAAAGATTGCAGGAGTAGGAGACCATCTTCTCCAGTTGTTGTGAATGTCTCTGCACTTCCAGGATTAGTAGATGAGTTATTTTGGATCTCTCAGTTGTGCACCAACAAATGCATCAGGGCAGTGACTGATGCCATCTGTGCAATGTCTCACTGGTTCATTTCATTCCTCCACAACGAGGTGAGTGTCGCAGCCCAGGCAGTAATATTTGGAAACATAGCTAGGATCCCCAGGTGCCATTGGCTGGATCCACACAGATCACGACTCTGCAGAATTCATCAACAGGGAAGAGTTCCATTACATTAATATTCAGCTAATCTTTCGTCACCATTACCATTCCTTGGAAGTGTTTACCCACTACCCTGTCAGCTGCCACAGCCCCTACATCCTGCAACACTCTCACGTACTTGCTGCATTTTGGAGTCCAGGTGACCTACAAGACTGGTTTCTGGGAGTCATGGACTACCCACTGCAGCATGATTCAGGACATCATTGTGCAATTTCCTGTCTAATGCAAAGCACAGATATAATGCCAGCCATGCCGCACTTACGGGAATATGGGAGGAGGTAAAAGATATTGAAGATATTGTTCCACCAGGCCCTCCAGAATAGCCCAGACTGAACATGTCACATAGTCCTGGCATCTTCTGCTGTGCACAGTCAGAGCAGGCAATGAGGTAATGTGCTCGACATAGAGGAACAAGAGTAGCCACAGTCATCTTACAAGAAGGACAACAAGAACACTGAGGAGGAGGAAGCTGCTCCTCTGTGTGTAACAGAGCTCAGCTGAGCCAGGTACTACAAGCCCAGGAGGGCCTCACTGATACCTGGGTTTCACCAGGTGAGAGTACCAGACTATACGGAATGTACAAGTAGTGTCGGTGAAGATGCCTGCATCTGCTTTGCATTGCTGGGGTGATGTACAGACTCTTTGGTCTTGCTTGGTTTCATTGGTTGTAAGGAAAAGTTGATACCTGAATGATGAGATTGTTTGCCTCATGTTATGTTGCCCCACTGTGCAATGAGAAACTGCAGGTCTCCTTTATATATTGGGGACAGAGTAGTGGTGATCTTGAGACAGTGCATAGATGAGATCATTTACTGCATTGGAGCATCAGCCTTGGGTGTGGTGCTTGAGCCTCTGGAGAGGGTTTTTCACACACACTAAAACCAAGATTCTGCAATATTAGCAGATTCTACAGGGCGAGTTTTCCTTTTTTTTTAATTGTGCGAGTGAGTCTGTTAGCTGGTGTTAAATACCTCTACCCTCACCAGTGAGATAAGTCATCCAATTGTCCTCCAATCAGTTCATTAATAGTGATCAGCTAGCATGGTTGAGTATTATACCCATCACAGGCTCCAATACTGGCAGCTAGGGTCACCAGGAGCTGTTTCAACTCCTAAAATTGGTCAGTTGGGGCCATATCCTTGCGAAATCCAGTGGCAATTAGTAATTTATTTTCTTTCTTTTGCACAAAATGGCGATTGTGGGAAGAGGCAAGGTCAGAAACAAGGGCAGGCAGATGGCTTTAGCAGGCCATTCACTAGCATCCCCCCTATCCCACACCCCTCCAAAATCCATCCCTCTGAAAGGCCCCAGATTGTGGCAGTTGAAGGCATCCTCAATAATTCAGCAGGTAAATCTCCATGGTTTCCTAGTCCGAGAAACAAGTTAATTTTACTGCCCACTCAGGACACAGGTGATCAGGGAGGCGATGAGTTGAGGCTTTTAAGTGGCCATTTATTGACTGCTCAAGACCTTAATCGCTGGTGAGTCAAGAAAGTCTCAATGGAGCTTCAAAACCAGCATTATTTTATGGAGGTAGTGAGGAGGGGGTGAGCTTTCTTGTCCTTGTGTCATTATTTGCCAGGGAATGAATTATCACCACTTTAAGGACCATTTCCTGAGCATTTGACTGTCATCATTGGAACAATAATTTGCAAGGACTTACCTAAGGTGTAGTTGACAAAAACACCAAGAGGTGATCAAAAGGTTGACAAATATCACGGAATAAGAGCGAAGTATGGGAAAAGAAACGAGATAACCAGTTACAAACAGTAAAAGAAGTGAAAATAATTTCATGTAGAAGCACCAAAGGAGGTAAATAATTTACAAAATGACTTAATCAGTTAAAAACAGTATATCTTGCAAAAAAGGAGCAGAATATGTTGACATAGATAATTACTTTTGGAACACATTATCAACAATGGTAAAATATGTAAGCATAAACCCAATCAGACCTGAAATTTGAGTGGCAACAGGAGTCATCACTATTAACCAGCGTTCAAAATGAGATTAATGGATTCAAACGAGATGCTAAAAGCTCTTCACAAAGTTTTCTGTGACAGTCCATTTGTAGTTTTACATGGTAGATGTTGAGATGATGTTTCCACTCGTGAGGGAATCTCGAAGTATAAGACTATAAGAAATTGGAACAGGAGTATGGTCGTTTACCTCTTCAAGCCTGCTCTACTATTCAATATGATCATGGCTTATCTGACACTCCTCACGTCCACTTTCCTGCCCTTTACCCATAACCCTTGATTCTCTACTGATCAAGAATGTATTTATCTCAGCCTTAAGTATACACAAAGTTTCTGTCCCCACAGTTCTCTGTGGCAAGGAGTTCCACAGACTTGCAACCTTCTGAGAGAAGAACTAGGATAAGGGGACATGCATCAAAAACTGACATGCGGAGGAATTTCTTCTCCCAGAGGACAGTAAATGTCTGGAATTCTCTGCAGAGAATGTGGATGCTAGATCATTGAAAGAATTTACCAAAAAGGGTAGGTAGATTTTTGAAATATTAGGGAGTTGATGGCTATGCTAAGCTGGCACAAAAAGAGTTCAGGCCTGAGGCAGATATTATTAAATGTCAGAGCTGGCTTGAGGAATGAAATGGTCTTCTCCGGCTCCTAGTTCTTGTGTTGTTATTTACCAGTAACCTCATGCTCACTAATAGGTAGCATAAAATGAATAAAACTATGAATAAATATCTGAACGTTTCCTGGTTTTCCAGCAAGCTTAAAGACATCTAGCTGCAAATTATCCTGTAAAATTCTGAGTAAATGTATCTAATAATGGAGAGTGAACTTTACTCATCAAGGGTAAACTTCACAGTGGAAAAAATAAGTTAGTGGACATTGGGTTTAATGGTAGGGAACTATTACAGCAGCAAGGAGAGATACTCTCTTAGAAGACTCCTCAAATGAAGCCATGAGGATAGAACTTAACAACTCACAAAGGAGCAATCACATCGCTGAAAGTGTATTATATGCTCTACTCGACTGAGGAAAATAGGAGAGTAGTCAAATTTCGGAGAAGTGTAGAAGTAAAAGGGTAGTGACAGTGTGGGATTTCAAGTTCCCCAATATTAACAATGCAGTTTATGACTATGTGAAAGGTTTAGAGGGAATAGATTTCTTAAAATGCATGCAGGGCAGCTTTTTAAGCCAGTACATAGAAGGCCCTATAAGACAATAGACAATCTTCATTATAATTCTGGGTAATAAAGCTGGACAATATGTTGAAGTGTCAGTGGAGGAGCATTTTGCAGACAGCAATTATAACTCCGTTAAATTCAAGATTTTTATGGAAAAGGACAAGGATAGGCCTGAAATAAATGTTATCAGCTGTGGGGTTTTAATACGATCTGATATGATTTGGCCAGTATGGGCTGGGAGCAGATACCTTCAGTTAAATCTATCTTAGAACAGTGGAACGCACTCTAGAAAGAAATATGGAGAGTATGGGGCCAACGTGATCCAATAAAGAAAATGGGACCATCAAATCGTGCAGACCCTGGATATTGAGGGACATAAAGCATTCGATTAAGAGAAAAGGGGAGGCTTATGGCCGATACCAAGGTCTCAAAAATGCAGAAGCCCTAGAGGGTTATTGAATATGCAAGAGTGAACTCAAAAGGGAGATTAGGAGAGATAAAAGAGGAAATAAATGGACACTAGCATTTAAAAAAAAAGAAAATCCTAAGCTATTTTACAGGTAAGGGTACAAAAATAATAAGAGAAAGGATAGGATCTATTAAGGACCATAGTGATAACTTGTCCATTGAGCCAGAAGGTGAATGGAGGATTTTAAATGAATATTTTGTTTCAGTGCTCACCAGTGAGTGGAGCGATATATGCATGGAAATCAGAGGGAAGGTCTGTGATACAACTAAATTAGCATGGACAGAGAGGAGGATCCGAGTTGTCTGGCACGCTTAGAAGTAGATAAATCTACTGGGCTAAATGAAGTATATTCCAGGTTGTTGAGTGAGGCTAGAGAAGAAATAGCAGCAGCGCTTGCAAAAATTTTCAATTTCTCTCTGGCCACAGTAGAACTGGAAGACAATCATTGTGGTATACGCTATTAAAGAAGGGAGCAGGAGATAGTAAAGGAAACTACAGGTCAGTCAGTTTAATCTTGGTGGTGGGAGTGTTTTTTCTGACTGGACATCGATATCCAATGAGTTTCCACAGGGACTCGTGTTGGGGTCCTTGTTGTTTGTGGTTTATATAAATGACTTAGACTTGAATTTAGAAGGATTGACCAGTAAGTTTGCAGATGACATAAAAATTATTAGGGTGGTAAATAGAGAGGAAGAAAGCATTAAACTACAAAAAAGATATAGATAGGTTGGTGAGATAAGCTGGTAAGTGGCAAATGGAATTCAATTCAGATAAATGTGAGGTAATACACACGGGCAGGACAAACAAGTCAAGGGAATAGATGATGAATGGTAAGACGCTTGAAAGCACTGAGAACCAGAGGGACCTTAGTGTGCATTTAAACCAGTCCCTTAAATTATCAGAATAGGTAAATAAAGTGGTTAGAAAGGCATATGATATGCTTATTTTCTTAGCCAAGGCAGAGAGTCCACTAGGAGGGAACTTATGCCAGATCAGTATAAAACTTTGTTTAAGGCACAGCTACTGTGTTGTGTGTGCTTCTGGAACCCACATTATAGGAGGGATGTGATAGCACTGGAGACAGTGCAGAGGAGACTACTAGGATGTTGCCTGAGATGAAGAGTTTTAGTCTTGGAGATTGGACAGAATGAGGCTGGTTTCCTTAGAGCAGAGGAGATTGAGAGGGGGTATGATTGAGATGTATAAAATTATGAGGAGCATACAGAGGGTAGACAGGAAGAAACTTTTTCCCTTGATGGAGGAATCAGTGGCTGAGTGGGGGGTGGTGTTGTGTGCTGCATTGGATTAAGGCAAGGGGGGGGCTTTTAGTGAGGATGCAAGGAAAACCTCCTTAACCTTGAATATGGTTGGAAATCTTGAATTTACTGCCTACGGTGGTACAGGCAGAAATCATTTTAACATTTAAGAAGTATTTAAATGTGCACTTGCAATGCCAAGAATTACAAGGCTACAGGCCGAGTGCTGAAAAACGGGATCAGAATACTAAGGCGGTTGTTTTTGACCAGTGCAGATGCGATGGTCTAAAGGGCCTTTTGCTGTGCTGGAGAGCCCTATGACTCTGAATATAAATGCTGCAGGTTAGTGAAACCATGGTCAAAGTGCTGTATGCAGTTTGGAATCCACTTTATCAGAAAGATGAAGAGCTAACAGACATAGCACAGTACAGAATTACCAGGATCTTGCTAGTTCTAAGGAAATGCAAATGCAAGGAAAGTATTGGGAGGAAACAAATTGATACAGTATGTGTCATTAGGACGGAGGAGCGGAAAGGAAAATTTAACAACGATTATTACAATTATAAGCCAGGGCCCAGACTGTATAGGAAAAGACTTCTGATTGTTCAGACATTGGAACGAGAGGACAAAAATATTTGATTAAATTAAGTGGTTTAGTACAGCAAACAGGAAAATTCTCTGTAAAAGAAAATAGATGAATATGGGATATGTCGTGGGAGCTGGAGACTACCATTATTATTGTTTAACAATAGGTTAGATAGACATTTAAAATAAAGGAATTAAAGGAGTATTTGAACAGGATGGGGCAAAGGATGAGAACAACTGCTCATGTGTAAGATGTTTGACGGTTCTATGGATTCCATGCTGGGATGCTCCTGGTTCTTAATTACATCACTGGCTAAGATTGAAAGACTGAATAAAAATTGGAAATTTTACCACAATATGGCCTATCCCATGGAACTAACAGATATTAAGTGGAACTCAACATGAGCAAGTGAAGTTTAATTGAAAAAAAATGCAATACTGTATAGTTAATAAGTAGTGTTCTATACTTAGCAAACTTACAGAGTTGTATTTGAACAATGACTATAACAGACAGAAACATTGCGGACACCCCACAGAAACATAAAGAACTACAAGAGGAAAGGTGAGCTAAGAAGGAGAGCTAAACATTACAACAATGTCGCTAAAAGCTTGCATGACTGCAAATAAAAACCGAAAGAACCACGGGTGCTGTAAAGAGGCAAATTACTACATGAAGGGCTGTAAATTGGGGGAGGTGAGTGTGCAGTGGGACCTGGACGTCCTTGTGCATCAGTTGCCGAAGGTAAGTATGCAGATGCAACAGGCTGTTAAAAAGGCAAATAGGATGTTGGCATTCATAGAATCCCTACAGTGTGGAAACAGGCCCTTCGGCCCAACAAGTCCACACCAACCATCGCAGCATCCCACCCAGACCCGTCCCCCTAATCTACACATCCCTGAACACCACGGGCAATTTAGCATGGCCAATCCAGCTAGCCTGCACATGTTTGGACTGTGGGAGGAAACCGGAGCACCCGGAGGAAACCCACGCAGACACAGGGAGAATGTACAAACTCCCTACAGACAGTCGCCCAAGGGTGGAATTGAACCCGGGTCCCTGGTGCTGTTAGGCTGCAGTGCTAACCACTGAGAGTACAGGAGCAGGGATGTGTTGTTGCAGTTGTATAGGTCCTTGGTGAGACCACACCTGGAATATAGTGTACAACTTTGATATCCTTTTCTGAGGAAGGATGCTCTTGCTTTTGAGGGAGTGCAGTGAAGGTTTACCAGGCTGTTTCTGGGGATGGCGTGTTTGACGTATGAGGAGAGAATGACTAGGCTGGGATTGTTTTCGTTAGAGTTCAGATGAATGAGGGCGAATCTCATAGAGATTTATAGAATTCCAACAGCATTGGACAGGGTAGATGCAGGGAGGATGTTCCCAATGGTGGGTGTGTCCAGAACCAGCGGTCACAGAATGAGGATTTGGGTAGACGATTTAGGACGGAGATGAGGAGACATTTCTTCACCCAAAGAGTGGTGAATCTGTAGAATTCATTAGCACAAGAAGTAGTTGATGCCAAAACATTGAATATATTCAAGAAGCGACTAGATATAGCACTTGGGCTGAATGGAATCAAAGGTTATGAGGAAAAAGCAGGATTAAGCTATTGAGTTAAACGATCGGCCATGATCATGAAGAAAGGTGGAACAGGCTCGAAAGGTTGAAAGGCCTCCTCCTGCTCCCATCTTCTATGTTTCTATATGTTTCTAAATCAGAAACAAAAACAGAAGTTGCTGGAAAAGCTCAGCAGGACTGGCAGCATGTGAAGAAAAATCAGAGTTAATGTATCAGGTCCGGTCTGAGGAAGGGTCACCAGACCCGAAATGTTAACTTTGACTTTTCTCCACAGATACTGCCAGACCTGCTGAGCTTTTACAGCAATTTCAGTTTTTATGCATGACTGCGCAATCCTGATTTGTTGATTTCAAATGTCAAATAAACATTACAAATAGTATTGATTGCTTTCCATAAGGGAAAATCTTATGACCACACAATAAGCTCAGCCAAAGATTCAAGTTATAAACAAGCTTATTAAGAAGGCAAAGGAAGTCAGAAGCAGAGAAGCTTTGGACACAAAATTTCAGAGTGTGAAGTCCCACAGTCTGAAGGGTCACAGCTATTAGTCCTGAGCAGAAGAAGAAGGTGATATACAAGCCCGCAGGGATAAGGACCTGCAGTCACTCTGTTGTACGTTTCTTCCCAATGTGAAGTAATGGAGGCATTTTGTGCTGGACTGCATAAAGGATACAATTGTCTCTGCATCCAATGTTTAGTAATGGATTTCCATTTATTTGGTGAATGAGAAGACATACATCTTTAAAAAAAAGCTGCATACATTTGTTCTCGATTTCAGTTATACTCTTGATGTACCGATTTGACTGTTTCTATGTATTCTATGTTATGATACCACTAGTACTTATTCACATCATTGGCTTGGGATCAAAATGAAACTGGGGAAAATTGTCGGAATATGGCTTGTCTGATGGAAATAGCTGACATCTCGAAGTGGACTGAATATACCAAAGGGAGCTCAATGTAAGTAAAAAGCAAGATGTAGTATGAGAAACAAGAAGTATATGTGATACAGAGAAACACAGGCTTGCATTTATACAACTTATTTGCTCTTTGAAATGTAATTTTATCAGATTAATTGCACAAAAGTTAGCTGGGAGTTGGGAAGTTATTTATTCTCTAATCAAACTAATAACAAGAGATGCATAAGCATTTATATGAGTTCATTTCTTCCTGATCCAGTATTACGCTTGGTTTAATATAATTGTGGCCTGGTTGGAGGTCAAGATCATATTTGGACATGATGAGATTCAGTATCAGGAATTAATGACTAGAGAATCTATCAACTTCCTGCAAAGGTTTAACTTGCTGGTGAATGGAGATCAGCATGTGTATCTAAGCACACAGTTCTCTGCTCACTGGGCAGCAAGACGCAGTCAGTGAGTTTTTTTTCCCAATGTAACCAGGATTACACCACATGCTAAGGAAGCATTTTGTTGGGAGTTGAAATTTGCATGAGGGAGTCAAAGGTAGCCAGCAAATGGCATTGAGGAGCACCTGAAGCCTCATCACCCATGAGGTTCCTGACCAAACCTGCCGGGAGTCACTATCTAAGAGGCAGGAGGATGGTTTCAGGCTGGAAGAAACTGACCCCGGTTATCAGGCAATTGTCAACTATCAACCACAGGCACTGGGGCTGTTGGAGTTGGACTGGGAGGTGTGTGTGGGAGTTGGGTGGTGAGAGGAAAGATGCCCATGGAACAGAAGACCCAGCATTCAAACGGACAAGAAAACGTAAAGCATTTCAACATTCAGGCTTGAATGACTTTCAATCCAGCTAGGTTTGGATTTCCAACAAGCCAATATATATTCCCACAATCAGACCGAAAGTTCATATAACAGTTAGGTCCAGATGTCATTCTCAAAGTCTTTGTTGTATATTTAAAGAAGGCTTTTCATTGTCAATGATATTCCCCCATTTGCAAGGGATAATAAAGCAAATCAAATCCTTCAGGCATGGAGTAGCTTCATATTGTACACATGGAGTAAGAGGCTAATCCACGAGAAATGAGTTTTGCCACAAGTATCACACATCAGAGGGAAGCATTAGAAAAACAAAATACTAACACTCAAAAAAGAGCATACTGCTCGTGCTGAAGTTCCAGTTTCAAGGATATCAGGTGACTCAAACCACTACACGTTGTTTGCATCTTTTGCTGTTGTTTTCTCTATCATTGGGATATAGAAATGGTTATCAAATGTCATTGTCTGTTGTTGGTTTCAGTGCTAGTACCTTATGCCCTCCAGTTATGATACTGATGTTCATAGTGGTAAATGACTGACGGGAGCTGTCACCACTATTTTCTGTCACAGATTCATTGGTCGATCCATCGATTCATTTAGTGCAGAAAAGACACTTCAGTCTATTGAGTCTGCACCAACTTAACTACCAATAAAGGTGCGCTAATCCTAATTTCCTGCACTTGAACCATATCCTTGAATGTATGATATTTGAAATGCTCATCCAATTTTTTTTAAAGGTTGTAAGGTTTCCGGCCTCTACTACCTTCCCAGGCATTGCATTCCAGATTCCCAACACCCTCTGAGTGAAAAAGTCTCCCGCTCCTTACCCTAAGTCTATGCCTTCTCATAGATTGATCCCTCAACCAAGAGGGATATCTGCTCTCTACTCATCCTGTCCGTACCCCTTATAATCGTATACATCTCAATCATGTCCCCCCTCAATCTCCTCTGCTCTAAAGAAAGCTATCCAAGGCTATCTAGTCTCTCCTTTATAGCTCAATTTCTCCATATGAGGAAGCATGCTGGTGAAACTCCTCTGTACCACCTCTAGTGCTGTCACATCCTCCTTGTAGTGAGGTGACCAGAACTGTGCACAGTACTCCAGCTGTGGCCAAACCAACACTCTGTACAATTCCAACATTACCTCCTTGCTCTTGTATTCCATGCCACGGATGATGAAAGCAAAGACCTTATATGCCTCCTTAACTATTGTATTCACATGCTGTGCTGACTTCAGGGATCTGTGAATAATTTTCACAAGATCCCTCTGTTCCTCTAAGCTACCCAGTGTCCTGCCATTTATTAAATACTCCGTCATTTTGTTTCATCTTCCAAAGTGCATCACCTCACACTTATTAGGGTTAAATATCATCTGCTACTGGTCTGTCCATCTGACCAACCCACCTATATCTTCCTGTAACCCACAACCATCCTCTTCACTATTAACCACTCTAACAATTAGGTGTTGTCTGCAAATTTGCTTAACACTCCCCCTATATTTTCATCTGTATCATTTATGTATATAACAAACAATAAGGTCCCAGTGCTGACCCTTCTGGTACATCATTGGACACTGGCCTCCAGTCACTTGGACAGCATTCTATCGTTATCCTTTGTATCCAATTACTAAGCCAGTTTCTTATCCATCTTGTCAATTTTCCCTCAATTCCATGTGCTTTGACCTTTTCAATCAGTCTTCTGTGGTGGACCTCATCAAAAGCTTTTATAAAATCCATATAAACTACATCAACTGAACTTTACTCGTGGACATGTTTGATCGCATTTTCAAAGAATTTAACAAATTTGTTAGCTATGACCTCATTCTGACAAACCCATGTTGACTATCCCTAATTAATCCATGCCTTTCCAAATGGATATTAATTTGCTCCTCCAGAATTTTCTCCAATTGTTTCCCCAGCACCAATGTGAGATTCACCATTCTCTAATTTCCTGGCTCAACTCTAACACTCTTCTTAAAAATTAGAATCACATTAGACATCCACCAGTCCTCAAGCTTTTCCCCTGCGGCCAGAGAGGAATTAAAATTTGTGTCAGAGCTCTTGCAATTCCTGCCTCACCTTCCACAGCAGCCTGGAATGCAAGTCATCCAGGTCAAGGGATTTGTCTGCTTTTAAGCCTGACAGACCCTCCGATACTTCCCCATTTCCTATGTCAAGCTATGCAAGTTCCTTGAAGTTCCCTTTCCTGAATTCCATAATTACGTTCTCCTTTTCCAGAATGAAGACTGAAGGAAATATTCATTTCACACCATTCCAGTATCCTGTGGCTTCACACACAGATTGCCCTATTGGTCCCCAGTGGGCTCTGGTCTTTCCCTGGTTGATCTCATCCGTTCAATGTATTGATAAAATACTCTCCCTACTCCTGTTCACGAGATCTTTCTCATGCCCCTTTATGCTCTTCTAATTGCCTTCTTTAGTTCCCTCCTGCACTTTCTGTGTTCCTCCAGGGCCACAGCTCAATTGCTCCCTTTGGATTTGCCAAAAGTGCTTCTCTTCTTCCTCATCCAATCCCAAATTGTCTCAAACATCCAGAATTCTCTGAACTTATTGCTCCTACACTTCCTTCTAAAGGATACATGTTGGACCTATACTCTGACCAGCTCCTTTTTGAATGCCCCCTACTGCTCTGCTGTAACCTCACCTGTAAAGAGCTTTTCCCAGCGAACTGTGGCCAGATCCTGCTTTAATAAAATCTGCCTTTCGTAATCCACAGCCATCTTTTGCAGGCTATCTTTTTCCTTGTCCATAACAAATTTGAACCTGACCGTATTGTGGTTACTAATGCTAAAATGATCCCCAACTATCACATTGAACATTTATCTGGTTTCTTTCCCTAGAACCATATCTAGCACTGCATTGTCTCTTGTTAATCCTTCTATGTATTGATACAAAGAAACTCCCCTGGAAATCTTTCAAGAAATTGGCCCCCTCTAAACCCTTAATGCTATGACTATCCCATTTTACATTAAGTTGAAATCGCCTTGTATAATTACCCAATTATTACTCTTAAACACCTCTGTGAACTGTCTATATATTTGTTTCTCTATTTCCCACTGGATCTTTGGGGGACCCATAATGCACTCCCAGTAAAGTGGTTGCCCCTTAACATTCCTATATTCTACCCATAAAGCCTTGTTTGAAGACCCTTCCAAGATATCATCTCTCCTTATTGCAGTGATTAACTCCTTAATTAACTGTACTAATCACCACCATTTTTACATACTCCTCTGTTTCGCCTAAAGATCCTATACCCTGGAATGTTGAGCTGCAGTCCAGCCTATCCCTTAAACATGTTTCTGTGATGGTAATAATATCATACTCCCATGTGTCAATCCACACCATTATCTCATCAGCTATTGTCTCTCTAATGCATGGTCAGTTTTTTGGGTCTTCATTTCAGGTTTCCTAGTTGCTTTGAAGGGGAGCTTTCAGCATCGTACTGGTGACCTGACTCCAGCCAGCTCACCAGTTTCATGTTAGCAAAGCAGCAGTTCAATCAGAATGAAGTCTTTATTTACTACCTCTAAGATGGCTGCCTGGAAGAACATTTCTACATGCTTGCATTCCAATTTAAACATGACTGTCAGATGTTCCTTGAGTACGTAACCTTATCTCGCCCTGTGTCAATTGAGCATAAGGCAATGATAGGGTTAATTTTGGAGACTGCATTAAACTCCAGCAGTATGACAATATCAGATGTGATTGGGGAAAGACAGAATAGATCAGCATCTTCTGGAGTGAATACTAGCATCCCTGATCACCTCAAAGTTTCAGTGACAATATCTATCTTATTAATGTAACGTGCAGCTAATTGCTATTGTGTAACAAAATAAATCTTAAAGAGCCTCTTCTTGTTAAGACTCACTGGCGGTTTTCCTCAACTGTTCTAAACCAAGTCGACTCTTAGACCTGATCAAGGAAAAGAGATAGTGGAAGCAATCTACCCCAACTACAATGTAGTGACTTAACATCACAACACTCATGACAGTCTCTGCTTGATGAGTACAATAATGTTTGGGAGGACTGCCACATATATTATTGAGTTTGTCCATGAGTTGTCCAGGATAAACTGTACACAGCAAAGTTGTCAAACTTCTTTGCTCAATAGCTGTCAATCATAAATCTTTTAAACCTGAAGAACTACCAATTGTCAGCAACTTAAAACTGCAGTGGTCAGATCAGGACTGTGATGTGATGGAGGAACATTCCAGTTCCACTGTTTGGGGAGATTAAAACTGCCCTGACATGACTCACCAGTACCTTCAGTAGCACTGGCTTCATATCATATTGCATGCTGATTTTTCAAAGGATGCAACTCTGCAATAGTGCTGTATATCTTTGCATGGTCAATCAAAAATCTCAAACCAATATGTAGGAAACATTAAGTTTGTGCAAAAACGGAAGTTGCTGGAACTGAGTTCGGAGGAAGGGTCACTGGACCGAAATGTTAATTCTGATTTTTTTTTCACAGATGCTACCAGACATGCTGAGCATTTCCAGCAACCTTTTGCTCCTGATTTACAGCATCCACTGTTCTTTCAGTTTTTATTTAACATTAAGTTTGTGTTTTCTTTCGAATAGACGCAGGGACAGTAACTGAATCTAGGTTTAACAAATGGAACAACCAATTGCAATGTTCCCTTCTGGATATGACACACAGGCATGTGTTTTAAGATACCCCATTAATTCTTCAACTGTATTGATGAGGTAAACATCTCAGTAATAGCAGGAATGACTGAGAATCATCAGTTTAAATGAAATAAATGAACTGCAAATCTCGCTTCACTGAAAAGGTTAATTAGAAATTTTTAAAAACTCACTTTAATATTATCATTCGCAAATACTGTCCAACAGCTCTGCTTAGTCAGTAAAAAGGAAAAAAAGCATGGTTGAATTATTTTTATTTAAAGTTGTTACTGAGATTGGAATTGAGCCTCAATTTATTGTACCTGTCACATGTTAAGATAAGGTGAAAATGCAATAACCTTAACAATGATTAACACTGCCAAATATAGTTCTGATCTACAATGAGTCCCACACAGACTTTTATGTGGGAATCAAGGATGGAAACATTCATGTGCTGAGTTAAAATGCAATAACATTAATCTGTTACATTAGCTTCTTTTGTTCAGAAGTGATAAGATTTAAAAAAAGAAACTTTCCTGTCCTCAAGGAAGTTTAATATGTCTCAGATTGATTGCAAAGTTTCAGCCTTACCAGAAGCCTTAACATTGTATCTTATCATCAATAGAAAGCTGGATAGAACTTGCATCTATAAAATTTCTTGAATGTCTTCAGAAAATCCCCAAAGCACTTCACAACCATTTGAAGTTTTATAATATGGCATTCTCGGTAATCTAAGTAAGACAATTTTTGCACAGCACTGTCTCAAACAAGCAAGAAGACACATTGGTTTACCTGCATTATAAAGTGACTTTCCTTGATGCAATCAAATGCTTCAGGCCCCTGCTAAGGTCATGAACAGCTCCATATAAACATGGGGTGTCCTATCTTTCAAATGATGAACTAACCTGTTTTGGACTCCATTGGTCTCCCATAAATAGTATCGAGGAATGTTTTACATTCACCTAAACTAGTATATAAAACTTCAGTTTGATATTTCATCTGAAAAGATAGCATTTTTAATAATGCTGCATTATTGTTAGAAGTGTTAGAATACCTGGTAGCCTAGGTTTTTGTCCAGGTCCCTGAGCTGCTGTATCCTTGCATTACTCTTCAACTCAGAGGACACTTGCATCACTGAAAGTCACAGTTGACCACATAGAATGAAAACAAAGTAGCAGTGTTCTATAGACAGCAAGTGCTCATACATTTAGTGCCTACTTCCAACCTCTCAGAATCCCTGCTCTGGCTTGCCATGCCACTCAGTGCAGTCACAGAATTAGGCAGCTTGCCTTTTTGTTAAACAGTCTAAGGAGCACACAGCTTGCACTGCAGCAATGAGCTATGTTGATCTCACACCTCATTTATATGCCAGTGCCGAATTGACCAAAAGTCCATTCGTCTGAAACACTGGGCAAGACCCTGGACTTTTCTAATATCCAAAAACGCTTGACAAAATCCCTAGCTCAGGCTGCAACAAATTCACAGAGAGCCAGAACGATTTCAGTCTGGGCCTGGAATTCCAATTTACACCTCCGCCCTAAGAGAACAATCAACCAAAACTAACACTCTAGACTAAACCTAACTTTTACACCGAGGGCTACACAGACTGTATGGAGCTTTCAAAGAATGTGGACATACAACCTCAATCAAAATCCATTCACATATACTCTAACCATCGGGAAATCAAATGACTTCCAAAGGAAACACGAGAAACATGTTGCACAACACAGATTTGAGGGAGATAACAGGTCCCAAGGTTAGGAAGCCTGACCTTTTCTAAGTTTCTGTGATTAAAACTGTTGTTTAGGTTCTAATAGTGTTTAACTTAATCGTGTATTTAGTTACTGTCCTTACTGAAATCTATGGAGGCGCCTATTAGGGAGGGGGCTAAAACAATAAGTCAGGGGCAGCCTCTCATGTCAGTCTAGGGATTGGCCATGGTTTGTCATCCAGCCAAGGCAATCTTTGTTAGGTAGTCCTTGCCTCTGCAATCCAGGTAGTAGTTCATGGTCAGTCAGTTAACTCTGTAGTAGCAAGTCCAGGGAGTAAGGCCAAAGCAGCCAGGGAGGTGCATAGGCATCCATCAGGATCTGGGCACATTTTGCATGGTGCTGCTCAGTTGTGTCCTAGAGGGGACAGACACTCAGTCTGTTAGGTCTGTCCTCAGAAAGGATGTGGAGGTGCCAGTGTTGGACTACAGTGGACAAAGTCAGAAGTCACATGATGCCAGGTTGTACTCCAACAGGTTTGTTTGAAATCACAAGCTTTTGGAGCACTGTTTCTTCATTATGTGAAAGAGCAGCACTTAGAAAGCTTGGGATTTCAAACATACCTGTTGGACTATAACCTGGTGGCGTGTGATTTCCAACTTTGACCTTAGAAACTAAGGTGAAAGGGTGTTGTCAATTGTAGTCATATCTATGGTACTGAACCTCTGTAGATTCGTTTTCAAAACTCTGGGAAAGGTACAGTTGTGAAGAGGGGGCAGTAGGATTTTCAATGGAAGGGGTACAGTAAAACATGATAGGGAAAGGGGTCATGCAGGAGGACAGTTGGTAAAGGGTGGGTGTTCAGGTATGACAACTGGCATGGTCACCTCATATGCCAGTGGCTTGGGGGTAAAGATGGACAGGTATATATTCATGTAGTTGATTTGGTTGGGGATCTGAGGAAAGGTGATGCCTGTGGTGTTGACTGGTAGGGCTACTGTGAGAGAACATGGATGTTCAGAGCCTCACAGACACAGTCAGGCAGAGGCTGGAAACCACTGGTCGAGGAGTGCTCACTGACACCCTCCATTGAGATGCAAACGGAAAGTGTGCAATGGGGAAGAAAATTATTTGTTGTTTTTTAAAGCTAATTAGTTATTGTCACATGTACTGAGATACAGCGAATAGTATTGTATTGTGCACTAGCCAGACAAATCATACCTTACATAAGTACATCAGGATAAAAGAACAGAATGCAGAATGTACCGTCACAGCTACAGAGAAGCTACAGAGAACGATCAACTCTAATATATGAGAGGTCCATTCACATTTCTGATAATATTGAGGAAGAAGCTGCTCTTAATTCTGTTGGTAAAATGCGAGCATATTCAGAGTGGGCAACGAAGTGTCTCAACCTGTAAAAGGAAGGAGCTGAGAAAACTCCCGTGATAGGGTTTTTAAAGGGAAAGAATTTGATCACAGGCCCATGCAGTATACACCACACAGGAATGCAGACTGCCTACTTACATGCCATCCCACAACATTGACTCTTTCTGTTTGTTGAAAGTCCTGGCACAGTCTTGCTGTACACCTCTTTGTCATCTGAAATTAATGCACAGAGGGAGTGCAACAATGGAGATGTTTATCGAGGTGTGATAAAGTTGTACTCATGACCCAGTTGCATGTGTACACATTGGAGATCTGCATTCTCAGCACAAGTAATATCAATGGAGTCTCACCTGTGGCCACAAAGTCCTTCTGGTAGGACCTAAGATGTATTTAGCTTCTACAAAGAGACTCACAACTATATAACAGTTAACATCAAGAACAATAATGCAGAAAGTAATAGTCATGTCCAAGACATTTTCACCCATGCTGCAAAAATGCCTTCAATAGGTTTTCTTCTTCCTTTACTTCCCACTGCCTCTTGGCGCACTCCCAGGGTTCACAGCTGTAGTGGAGGGAGTATGTTTAGAAATTGAACCTGGAGTTTTGGTTGGGTGACGCTGGGGGTATTTGTGTCTAGAAAGGCCGGGCATGTCTAGGATTTTGTTGCTAGAGTCAAGTTGATGTTCCACAACTTTTACTTCTATTGGGTGTGATTCCCTAATCTCCTGCCTCCATACCTTCTTTCCTGAATACCAATGGGTGGACCAATGGAGTGCAGCTGATGGCCCTTCACCTGCAGCCCAGAGAGAGAGCCCAGATATCCATGGCAGCTGCCAACCATGCCCATGGAGGCACCAGACAATCATAGGGTTTGTTGTACTGCTGCAGCTTCTGAGCCATGAGCCATTGCCTCCCACATATCTGTCTGTCTCTCCTGTTCATTCCTGTGCATGTGGACAAAGTCCCTGATTGTCAACACCACAGGGTCAACTTCTGCCTGGAGCTGAGCAGGTATCTGTTATCACACACTATTCGTGCCAGCGCCATGAAACATTTCCTCCTCAGTCAGCTGCAGAGCTACTGAGATATTCACCAGGCTGTGTGCACATGCTTTCAATACCTACAGTGCCCCTCAAGGTGTCAGTGTCTGAACTGGTGAGGGTTTCAGGACCCATCCTTACTGATGTTTCCTCAGGGCTTCTGTAATCTCATCCTCAGAGATAGGGGAGGTAGCTCTGGTGGAGTTGGGTATTTCTACAGAGGTCATGGGGAGGATAATGGAACCTCTGAGGTACAATAGAGAGAAGACATTGTAATGAATGGTGTGTAATGGATGACACTGACAGCATGGTTAGCATTAGAGTTTTATCATAATTAAGGAGTGGTACTTACTCAGTTGGTAGGACATGCATGTCTCTGTATCCCCACAGGATCCCCAGTCTTCCCTCGCGAGAGATATTATCTCCCTATCGGGGGTGAAGTAATGGATTTTAGCCACATGTTCTCCCATTTGGGCTCTCACTTTCCTGTTATGGGCTATCTTCTCCAGCGATGAGCAGAAGGGTGACAATGAGTGAAACGGCAATGAGTGGCACAGCTGTTCATGCTGGCTTATGTGAGGGAAATTGATGACATCTACTGAAGGACTGAGGAGGCAGCACAGGTTCGACGTAGTGGCAGGCTAATGAAAACGTGTGAGGGAAGGTGTTGAAGCCAATAGTGAGAGTGGTAGGGCATGAACATTAAGGAAGGTAGATGCAGTAGCAGAGATAGATTCAGTATGGGGTGGCCAAGTGTGACAGTTAGCCTTGGGGACCTCTCCGTTGCACCAACCCCTCCACCATGTGCGTGGTGCCATCTGATTTTGCCCATTAATGAGCATGGCAAATTTGGAATGCTAGGGCTCATCCAGGTACGAAGTGATATTTTAAAGAACACAAGATACAACTCAGTGTTGCTGTTGGATGCTATTTTCAAGAATAAAGGGTGACAGTGGAGTGAAAATATATGATGTATGTGATCCCATGACAAGGAGAAGAGCGAAGAACTAATTTTGCACTAAAATATAGCCATTCATTTACATTGCTGTTTGTGAGACCTTGCAGTGCACAAATGGGCTTCCTTACATTATGACACTTCAAAATTTTTGGCTGTAAAACACTTTGGGACATCCAGGTAGTGAGAGGCACGATATCCATACAAACAATTCACATTCTGTTTTATTATTAATTCAGTTATCGATTGATTTTATTCTAAAGTTTTGGAGCTCAACAGCAGATTTTATCTTTCTCTTGGCTAAACTGAACTGAATAGGGCTTCACATTTCTGCTTGCTGCTCATGCGACCTTCAAACCTGACCTCCAACTCATTAGGTTTGTTTAGTTCTGCCTTGCCAATGTTACTTGTTTACACTGCTGTCAACTTTGGTCATTTTTTTTTGTGTCATTGAGTCATTATGGCACAGAGAATGCCATGTAGCCCATCAAGGCATAATATCTCCCAATCTCTCCTCAGCATCCCTCCAATATGACAGTGTGTAAAATACAACTCATCCATAACTTTAGCTCCCATAATCAGGGCTACAAGACAAACATCACAGCTTCTGTACAGTCTAGGTTCCAGGGCTCGCCTTCCCACTCCTTTCTTTCTTCAGCTCATGACTTTCCAAAGTACCATTTATCAATTTGATCCTGGTCTATCGTACACCTCTCTTTCTATTTTAATGGGTTATACTAGAAGCTCTAATTATTTCACTGTTGCTGCATTTCCTGTTTTTTCATGTCTCCCATCAACTTGCAGCTCCCTCTGTGCTTACAGTCACATCTCCCAGTTTCCCTCATATTTGCTTTTCAGCATTGAACACAAATGAGATCAAAAGAGTGAAACAAGAGAAACAAAAGAAGTCACAATAAGCAAGAGTAAAATGGAAAATGAAACCAATTTAAGATAATACCAAACCTCAGCCAAAGAATACCACAAAGAGTTTAAATAGATTTTACTTAATTTGCCCAAACAGTTTGCTTATTTTAGTTATTATGCTTCTTGAATAAAATTTGCACCGACTGTTTCAATACATTACCCTCCATCATGACTTTCTAGTCTAAAAACTGTAGGCTTATAGACATTTATAGTGGCTGCAGCTCAATTGGTATCACTCTCATCTCAGAGTTATAAGGTAAATCTACTTCTGGACTTAAGCAGAAACAACCCAGGTTCACACTTGAGCAGTTGTCTGCATTTCTAGAATATCCACACTTGAACAGTACTGAGCATGAGGTGCATGGAGGTTCTGTCTTCTGGATGAGATGTTCAACAGGGGCCCCCCTTTGCCTTCTTTGGTCCACATGAATAATTTCAAAGTGCCATTTTGAAGAACAAAGTGGGGAGTTTTCCCACGTGTCCTGACCAATATTCATCCAGAATAAAAAAAAAGTAAAACCAGTGAATGAATCATAACAGTCCAACTTGTAATTATCATAATGGAGGACTTTTGTTCGCCCTGGGATCGTTCATTTAACATCTGGAAGGCAGATTCTCTGGTCATTATCACATGGACATCTATTGGAATTGGTTATGCACAAATTGCCTGCAGTTTTACCTTTATGACAACTGTAAATACACTTCCAGAAGTAATCCCTTTGTTGCAAAGTATTTTAAAAACTCAGTGATCATGAAAGTGCTATTTAAATGTACCTCTCTTTTTTTATTCTTGTTAATATTTCTTATGTCTATTTAGCTTTTCATCCCCAAATTGCTATGATTCCATAGTTTAACAAAAATTAAACTTAATTTCCTTTCTTTGGGATTCAAATTGATGGTTTTAGCATATTTAATTGGGCCAATTTAATATATAGCATCATTTAAACTGATCCAATAAAAAGCAACTCATTTAGTGCTTGGATTCACTTTGAGGAAAACAGTGCAGCAACAATCCCATATGTAGCTCCTAAACCAGAAATGGTGAATACAATAAATGCATCAGGCATCTGTCCTGCTATAGATCCAGGGAGTACTAATAGAGCTTGAGGAAATCCGTGTCAGTAATGATTTGGCCTTCTGAACGTGTAATAGCTGTGCTCAGTAATCTGTTTAACCCACATGGACCATTGAATATGCCCATGGGGAGAGCATCCGAATACAATCCACAACTCTTTTGAACCACATAAATCACTGGGCGTAATGGAATATTCATCCTAAAATCAGAAACAAAAATGTTTTGTTTTATATAAAGAACTTGCTATGTAATTAAAGGGCCCTTTTCTCTACTATCCAAGCCTTACCTTGATCATGTTTCCCACAAAGCAGGTATTGAACTCACAACCAAAGGAGCATGAGGACCTCACGCATGTCTGACTCACTCAACGTAGACAATGAGGGAAGAGCTTCATACAGTTACAAACCAAACCTTACGATTTATTCAAGGAAATATATTTGCTGCTAAATGGGGGAATATGTTTGACAATGCCAATGTAACATGTAAGATCAAAGAATATTATATATTCTATAATCACTCATTAGGTTAATAAATATGGCAGCACCACTTCAAATAGGGGGCTTGGATATCTAGGATAACACATAGTGGTGCAGAATTTGATTGCACTTAAAAATGACAGCTTTACTCAGTCCTGTTGAGGTTGATTGTCTTGCTGAGCTGGTTTGTTGTTTCGCAGACATTTCGTTACCATGCTGGGTAACATCATCAGTGCAGCCTCCAATGAAGAACATGTTTTCCTGCCTGGTTTATAAACTCTGGAGTCCATTGAGCTGGATCGCCTCACTTCCGGTTTTCCTTTGTAGTGGAGTGTATATGGGGTCGAGTTCTATGTGTTTATTAATAGCATGCTTCGTGGAGTGCCAGGCTTCTAGGAATTCCCATGCCCGTCTCTGCTTAGCTTGTCCCAGGATTTTGGTGTTGTCCCAGTTGAATTGGTGGTTCTCCTTGTCTATGTGGATTGAGATGAGTGAGTATTGGTCGTGTCTTTTTGTAGCCAGTTGGTGTTGGTGTAACCCTGTTGTTAGTTTCCTTCCTATTTGTCCTGACCGACACGGAAAAAGCGTTCTCACCTGAGGACTGAACTACAACCACAGGGACGCCAACAAAATGGAATTCCTAGCCACACTGGAAGCCATACAAAGGACCAACAATATCAACGAAGAAACACAACGAACAATAAGACAGACAGTAATCCCGACACTAACCAGAAGGAGCAAACTCAACACCCTCAACACGTTGGAAAGACAGGCCCTAGAAGGACTGAAGAAGGACAAGACCATCACAGTACAGGTGTCACCTGAGGTCATCTCCCTCCATAACAGGTATACCATTTTGGATACTGTTGGAGGAGATGGCTCACCAGGGGAAGGCAGCTGTAGCTAGTTTCATGACGCTGTGGCTGGCTCTGCTGTACAGAAGGGCAGGAGAAAGAGTGGAAGGACTATAGTCATAGGGGATTCGATTGTAAAGGGAGTAAATAAGTGGTTCTGTGGTCAAAAACGAGACTCCCGAAGGGTATGTTGCCTGCCAGGTGCATGGGCCAGTGATGTCTCAGATCGACTGCCAGGACATTCTGAAGGGGGAGGGTGAACAGCCAGCTGTCGTGGTACATATAGGCACCAACGATATAGGTAATAAATGGGATGAGGTCCTAGAAGCAGAATGTAGGGAGTTAGGAGACAACTTAAAATGTAGGACCTCAGAGGTAGTAATCTCAGGATTGCTACCAGTGCCCCGTGCTAGTCAGAGTAGAAATGAAAGAGTAGACAGGATAAATGAGTAGCTTGAGAGATGGTGCAAGAGGGAAGGGTTCAGATTTTTGGGACATTGGGACCGGTTCTGGGAGAACTGGGACTATTACAAATCGGAAGGTTCTACACCTGGGCAAGACTGGAACCAATGTCCTAGGCGGTGCTTTTGCTAACGCTGTTGGGGAGGGTTTAAACTAATGTGGCAAGGGGATGGGAACCAAATGAGGTGGTGAGGGGACATTAAGGAGGTAGTAACTAAAGCCTGGAAGGATCTAGAAAATGAAGTCAGTGTGCCTAAGGGGAAGAGTAGGCAGAGAGCAGATGATGAACGCAAAGGGACAGGTGGTCTGAGGTGCATTTGTTTTAATGTGAGAAGTGTAGTAGGTAAGGCAGATGAAATTAGGGCTTGAATTGGTACCTGGGAGTATGATGTTATTGCTATTACTGAGACTTGGTTAAGGGAAGGGCAAGATGAGCAACTAAATATCCCAGGATATAGATGCTTCAGGCAGGACAGAGAGGGAGGTAAAAGGGGTGGATGAGTTGCATTACTGGTCAAAGAGGATATCACAGCTGTGCTGAAGGAGGGCACTGTGGATGACTCGAGCAGTGAGACAATATGGGCAGAGCTCAGAAATAGGAAGGATGCGGTAACAATGTTGGGGCTGTACTACAGGCTGCCCAACACCAAGTGTGAGATAGAGGTACAAATATGTGGACAGATTATGGAAAGGTGTAGGAGCAATAGGGTGGTGGTGATGGGAGATTTTAATTTTCCCAGCATTGACTGGGATTTACTTAGTGTTAGGGGTTTAGATGGAGCAGAATTTGTAAGGAGCATCCAAGAGGGTTTTATACAGCAGTCTGTAAATAGTCCAATTCGGGAAGGGCCCACACTGGACCTGGTGTTGGGGAATGAGCCCGGCCAGGTGGTTGAAGTTTCAATAGGGGATTACTTTGGGAATGGTGATCACAATTCCGTAAGTTTTAGGATACTGATGGACAAAGACGAGACTGGTCCTAAAGGAAGAGTGCTGAATTGGGGGAAGGCCAATTATAGCAAAATTCGACAGGAGCTGGGGAATGTGGATTGGGAGCAGCTGTTTGTAAATCCACATTTGAAATGTGGGAGGCTTTTAAAGAGAGGTTGATTAGAGTGCAGGACAGACATGATCCTGTGAAAATGAGGGATAGAATGGGCAAGATTAGGGAACCATGGATGACAGGTGAAATTGTGAGGCTAGCAAAGAGGGAAAAGGAAGCATACATAAGGTCTAGGCGACCGAAAACAGACAAAGCTTTGGAAGAATATTGGGAATGTAGGGCCACTCTGAAACGAGGAATTAAGAGGGCTAAAAGGGGTCATGAACTATCTTTAGCAAACAGGGTTAAGGAAAATCCCAAAGCCTTTTATTCGTACATAAGGAGCAAGGGGGTAACTAGAGAAAGGGTTGGCCCACTCAATGACAAAAGAGGGAAGTTATGTGAGGAGTCAGAGAAAATGAGTGAGATTCTGAATGAGTACTTTGCATCAGTATTCACTGAGGAGAGGGACATGACAGATGTTGGGGTTAGGGATGGATGTTTGATCCCTCTAGGTCAAGTCGGCATAAGGACGGGGAAGTGTTGGGTATTCTAAAAGGCATTAGGGTGGACAAGTCCCCAGGTCCGGATGGGATCTATCCCAGATTACTGAGGAAAGTGAGAGAAGAAATAGCTGGGGCCTTAATAGAACTCTTTGCAGCATCCTTGAGCACGGGTGAGGTCGCGGAGGACTGGAGAATTGCTAATGTTGTCCCCTTGTTTAAGAAGGGTAGCAAGGATAATCCAGGTAATTATAGACCGTTGAGCCTGACATCAGTGGCGGGGAAGCCGCTGGAGAAAATACTGAGGGATAGGATCTATTTACATTTGGAAGAAAATGGGCTTATTAGTGATAGGCAGCATGGTTTTGTGCAGGGAAGGTCATGTCTTACCAACTTGATACAATTCTTTAAGGAAGTGACAAAGTTGATAGAAGAGGGAAGGGCTGTAGATGTCATATACATGGACTTCAGTAAGGCATTTGATAAGGTTCCCCATGGTAGGCTGTTGGAGAAAGTGAAGTTGTGTGGGGTCCAGGGTGTACTAGCTAGATGGATAGAGAACTGGCTGGGCAACAGGAGACAGATGGTTGTAGTGGAATGGAAAAATGGAAAATGGAAAATGGAAAATGAAAATGGAAAATTCAAAATGGAAAACTGACCAGGGATCCGTGTTGGGACCACTGTTGTTTGTGATATACATAAATGATCTGGAGGAAGGTATAGATGGTCTGATTAGCAAGTTTGCAGATGACACTAAGATTGGTGGAGTAGCAGATAGTGAAGGGGACTGTCGGAAAATGCAGCAGAATTTAGATAGATTGGAGAGTTGGGTGGAGAAATGGCAGATGGATTTCAATCCAGGCAAATGCGAGGTGATGCATTTTGGAAGATCCAACTCAAGAGTGAACTATACGGTAAATGGAAAAGCCCTGAGGAAAATTGATGCACAGAGAGGTCTGGGTGTTCAGGTCCATTGTACCCTGAAGGTGGCAACGCAGGTCGATAGAGTGGTCAAGAAGGCATATGGCATGCTTTCATTCATCGGGTGGGGTATTAAGTAAAGAGTTGGTAGGTCATGTTGCAGTTGTATAGGACTTTGGTTCGACCACACTTGGAATACTGCGTACAGTTCTGGTCGCCACATTGCCAAAAGGATGTGGATGCTTTGGAGAGGGTGCAGAGGAGGTTCACCAGGATGTTGCCTGGTATGGAGGGCACTAGCTATGAAGAGAGGTTGAGTAGATTCGGATTATTTACATTAGAAAGATGGAGTTTGAGGGGGGACCTGA
The DNA here is from genome assembly GCA_024137785.1 of Ginglymostoma cirratum. NCBI lineage: Eukaryota > Metazoa > Chordata > Chondrichthyes > Orectolobiformes > Ginglymostomatidae > Ginglymostoma > Ginglymostoma cirratum. Next base: position 2,941,240 of record JAHRHZ010000111.1, on the reverse strand, counting down.
TTGAGATCTACAAAATCATGAGAGGTATAGACAGTGTGGATAGCAAGAGGCTTTTTCCCAGAGTGGGGGACTCAATTACTAGGGGTCATGATTTCAAGGTGAGAGGGGAAATGTTTAAGGGAGATATGCATGGAAAGCTCTTTACGCAGAGGGTTGTGGGTGCCTGGAACGTGTTGCCAGCAGAGGTGGTGGAGGTGGGCACGATAGCTTCATTTAAGATGTATCTGGACAGATACATGAATGGGCAGGGAGCAGAGGGATACAGATCCTTGGAAAATAGGTTTAGATAGCGGATCTGGATTGGCACAGGCTTGGAGGGCCAAAGGGTCTGTTCCTGTGCTGTAATTTTGTTTGTTCTTTGTTGTTTGTTCTTTAATACTACCTGCAGATAAAGGGCGCAGGACAGTCATACTGAATAAAAGGGATTACATCTCCAAGGCACAGGCACGGCTCGCCAACGAAAACACATACCAGCCAGCACAAACTGACCCGACACCGCAACTAGGCAACAAATCCTCTAAACGCTAAGAAGACTTAAATAGACAGGACAGATCAACAAAGCAGACTACTTAAGAATGAAACCCGAAGGAACCAACACACCCCAATTCCACAGCATCCCAAAAATGCTCAAGCCGGAAGTACCCTTTAGACCCATAGTCTCCCTACCAGGGACTCCATCCCACAGACTAGCTAAGGAACTACAAAGGAGACTCAGGCACCTAGTTAACAAGTCACCCTACTCAATCCACTCAGCCGAAGAATTCCTCAACTCCATCAAAGACATAAGGGTAGACGATGAAGAGACCATGATATTGTTTGATGTCACTGCCCTATTTACATCAATAGACATACCACTAGCAGGGGAAACAATGACAACACTACTGGAACAAAAGCAAGACCCCAGTGAAATCATCTCCACAGATAACATGCTCAAACTACTGGACCTACGCCTCACCACTCTTTTCACTTTCAACGGGCAAACATGCGAACATATCAAGGGGACATCCATGGGATCACCTATCTCCGGACTCATAGCAGAGGCAGTGATGCAAAGACTAGAAAGTACGACCCTTCCGCTAATCCAACCAAAACTACGGGTACGCTACACGGATGACACCTTTGTCATCATTAAACGGACCAAACTAGAGGAGACACACAAACTTATAAACAACACCCTCACCGGAATAAAAGTCACCAGAGAGGAGGAAAAGAACAAACAGCTCCCATGATAACAAGCATGGGGCTGGATGAACACAGCAGGTCAAGCAGCATCATAGGAGCAGGAAAACTTGACGTTTCGGGCCTAAACCCTTCATCAGAAATGGGAAT
>JAHRHZ010000111.1:2920159-2939511 GCA_024137785.1 Ginglymostoma cirratum | reverse complement strand
ATTCCCATTTCTGATGAAGGGTTTAGGCCCGAAACGTCAAGTTTTCCTGCTCCTATGATGCTGCTTGACCTGCTGTGTTCATCCAGCCCCATGCTTGTTATCTCGGATTCTCCAGCATCTGCAGTACCTTTTATCTCTGAAACAGCTCCCATTCCTGGATGTCATGGTAGAGCGCAAGACAAATGGGGAACTGCAAACAAAAGTACACCGAAAAGCCACACACATGGACCAGTTACTGAACTTCAACAGTAACCATCCTAGCACAGACAAACGAAGCTGCATGCAAACACTATTTAAACGAGCAACAACACACTGCAGCAACACAGAACTACGCCAAGAAGAAAAAGAATACCTCTTCCAGGTTTTCAAGGATAATGGATATCCAAAAAACTGGGTCAGAAGATGCCAACACGGACAACATCAGGAAGATACTACACGCCCCGACACACTCATCACACTATCCTACATCAGGAACACATCGGAACTAACCACAAGACTCCTACGACCGCTGGGCATTGAGTGGTACACAAGCCCACATCAACCCTACGACAACTGCTCACCTGAACTAAAGACCCACTCCCCACCATGGACAGGACTAATGTCATCTATAAGTTCCCCTGCAGAGACTGTGTGAAACACTACATCAGACAAACAGGAAGGAAACTAACAACAAGGGTACACGAACACCAACTGGCTACAAAAAGACACGACCAATACTCACTCATCTCAAACCACATGGACATTGAGAACCACCACTTCAACTGGGACAGCATCAAAATCCTGGGACAAGCTAAGCAGAGGCAGGCGCAGGAATTCCTAGAAGCCTGGCACTCCATGAAGCATGCTATTAGTAAACACATAGAACTCGACCCCATATACACTCCACTACGAAGGAAAACCAGAAGTGAGGCGATCCGGCTCAATAGACTCCAGAGTTTAAAAACCAGGCGGGAAAACACACTGACGCTTCAGCGGAGGCTGCACTGAGGATGTTACCCAGCATAGTAATGAAACATCTGCGAAACAACAAGCCAGCTCGGCGAGCCAACCAACCTCAACACCCACAACCCGAGCGACAAATCTACTCCAAAACCTTTACTCAGTCCTGTTTACCATTAGTTAAATTGCCCATAACATTTTCCCATTATTGGGTAATTGTTCTGCAACTCTCGAGGATATTAAAAATTTCAAATCACACTTTGTAAGTTGAAATTGTTATCAAGTTTGCAAATGTGACTCATAAATTTCTCAACAACCCTTTAACCTGTTTTATTGCACCACTAATGAAACAAGGAAGTTTTAGATTTTCACCTTTTGATTCAGCTGACATTCATGTTGAAGATATTGAAAGATAATGTTAAGAAAAGGGTGAGTTGAAAGGGTCACTAGCTGAGTGAGTTAACATTTAACAAATATTGACCCAGCATTTGCTAGAGTTAGGGATTTCAGAGCACACTGCATTAATTAGAACTTTTTTTCTCTTACCTTTTTAACTTGAAGTATTCTTATGCTATTACTTGCTCGAAGCAGGAGCAGGTAATTGTGCGGTGGAGCCAGTGGGGCATATGGGACTTTGGTAAAGATGGGACAAAAAAGTCAATTAAATGGTTTAGAAAGAAATAGAGAACAGTGAAGAATGACAGAAAGAATTAGGATCAAATCATGCACAGATGGAAAAATAATGACAGGTGAAAAAAAATGTTATAACATATAGCACCTTGCAAAGTGCAGAATTCCATTAATACTGTACAGAATGCCAGCCCAACATTTTCAGCTCAAATCACTGCAGTAGCTGATGAACACATGAGGTAACCTGAGTCACAGCTGATACTTGCATTAAGATTATAAAATTATGCAAATGTAAACATATTAAGCAGTATCTAAATTTACTCAAACAATTTACCTGCTAGAATTAATCCGAACAGTTTAAGTTGATCCTCTTCTGAGCCAGATGTGTTTATTTATATTAAATCAACAATTAAACGGTGGAAAAAAAAGTTTTTATGCTGTTCCAATTCTAACTTTCTGCTGCAAATTTGACTTGTAAGTTATGCAACAACTTGTCATTCCCTTGCTCGACGATTTGCAACTGTGCACCATTGCAATGATATTATTTTTCCAGCATGATTTGGCCCAATAAAAGCCAATTCAAAACTTCAAACTCTGACGTAAGACAAACAGAAACGTGTTGTATCACAGCAAGATCTGATCTTACCTTAGAGTTATTTGTTTTGTCACTTGATGTCAAACAATTATCTGCACAAGAATTTGTTGTTAATTGTGGGCCGGTTTAAAGAGAATAAATTGAGTTAATTATCATTGAATTATTTGGTAAACATACAGAAAAGAAAAATATCACATAAAGAACATGAACAAAGTACTATCATTTTCTAATATTTGTTCATTCCTCTTGCAATGTTTCAATGAAGCATTATGATTGCTTTAAATGAAAGAGTTTGGAAAATGGTTTCTCTCAAAGCACCTTACCTAAACTGACAAACTATATCAACGATACACAGAAAGCATTTCTTTGACTGACCAATCATCATGCAAGGGCATCACATCTCATCACATAACCTTCAGTCAAGGATATTACATCTAACCTAGCCATGAGACCTCTAGTCAAAGGTATGACATCTAGTCATAGCCTTAACAGCCAAGAGACTTATTATCAAGGGTCTCATATGTTTTTAGTTGAAAGATTCCATTTCAAATGGATTAATAATAAGGGATGTTATGGCATAGGTAGTGTCTCTACTCTTGGACCAGCAGGCCCAAGTCCGAGTCCCATAGCTCCAGAGGTGAGTAATAACATCAAGCAGGTTGGTAAGAAAAATAGGTCAAATGGATCAGCATTTACAGATCCCACACTTAGATTATAAGACCATAAGAGGTCGAGCAGAAGTAGGCCATTCAGCCCACCAAGTCTGCTCCATCGTTCAATGAGATCATGGCTTTTCCCCAGAAACGATGATTCCCTAACTAATGAAATATCTGTTGCCAGAAAAGCTCAGCAGGTCTGGCAGCATCTGTGAAGAAAAAATCAGAGTTAACGTTTCGTGTCTGTTGACCCTGCCTCAGAACTGCTGGTAGCTAGGAAGATGTTGGTTTATATGCAGAAGATATGGATACAGATGGGTAGGAAGTAAATGATAAAGGATAGAGCCCAAAGAGTGAGAAGCGCAGTTGGATAGACAAAGGAATGGATAACAATCTGGCTAGGAAGGTGAATAACTGTTAATTGGGACTGTTAGTGACTAACAATAGGTAGTGTGTAATGGCTGGATACGTGATAACAAGGCCTGGTACATGGGGTAGGAGTCTAAGACATGCAAGAGTTTAGGCCCTAAAATTATTGAACTTGATATTGAGTGCAGAGGGCTGAGGCGTCCCCAAGCAGAAAATGAGGTGATGTTCTTCCAGCTTGTGCTGAGCTTTGCTGGAACACTGCAGCAAGCCTGAGACAGAGATGTTGGAAGGGAACAGGGTGGTGTGTTTAAGTGGCAGGCAACTGGAAGCTTAGGGTCTAGGCTTTGTTTCCCTAATGTAGAGGAGATCATATTGTGAGTAGCGAATGCAATAAATTAGACTCTGGGAAGTGCAGGTGAAGTGTTGCTTCACCTGCAAGGTATGTTTGGGTCCTTGGATACTAGGGATAGAGGAGGTAAATGGGCAGGTGTTGCACCTTCGCTGGTTGCAGGGAAAGGAGCCATGGGGTTGTGGGGTGATTGTTGTGGTTGAAAGAAGAGTGGACCAGGGTGTCCTGGCAGAAATGGTCCCTGCGGAAGGCGGACATGGGACGGGCAGGAAGTATCTGACTGGTGAATACATCTCACTGGAGATCGTGGAAGTGGGGTTTGATGATCTTCTGGATGTGGCTGCTGGTGGAATGGTAGGTAAGGACAAGGGGAACCTGCTGCAGGAGGGAAGAGACGGGGTGAGGGAGATGGGTCGGACCTGGTTGAGGGCCCTGTCGACAATGGTGCTGGGGAATCCTCGGTTGAGGATGAAGGTGGGTAGTTCAGAGTTTCCCTTGTCAAAGTTGGCCTCATCTGAACCTACGCGATGGTGTTTTCCTAGCTACGATCAGTTCTGAGGAAGGGTCACTGGACCCGAAATGTTAACTCTGATATTTTTCTTCACAGATGCTGTAGGATCTGCTGAGCTTTTCCAGCAACTTCTATTTTTGTTCCTGATTTACTGCATCTACAGTTCTTTCGTTTTTAATTAAATATCTGCCTCTCTCAAACTTGAATATATGTAACAACCCAGTCTCAGTAGGCTTCTGTGATAAAGAATTTTGCAATATTACTACCCTCAGAGAAGAAATTCCTCCACATTTTTAGCTTAAATTGCTCAGACTATGCACAATGATACCAGATTCAATACTATACGTAACATACGATGTTAAAGTTTTAAAACACCATTGTTTCAAAAAAAAACTTTCTGGAAAATGAGGCATTTGCATACAGGAAAGCAGAAAGGTGTTTGAGTCGCTAACTGCACAGGCTGTCTCTCTTTGACAGGAAAGTGGACCAAAATCCTGGAACTCCGTCCCTAACAGCAGGGATTTTGTGCCTGTGCCATATGTTTTGCAGCAATTCAAAAAATAGTTCATCACTACTTTTGCAAAGGCAATTAGGGATGTACAACAAATGTTGCAATGGCTACGTCCTATGAATGAATAAAAAGATGCTACCATCAATGATAGAACAATGAAAATTAGGGAAAGGCAAGGGGTCAAAATTAAATATCTTTGGGGTATGTCGAGTTAGCCGAAGTTACAGAGACCAGGGGTCAAAATTAAATATCTGTAGAGGTATGTTGAGTTAGCCGAAGTTACAGAGACGTGGAGGGATGAATATGCATGAAATCTTGTGAGCTCGGAGCAGGGTTAGTCTGTTTGATCCATCTTAAAACTTTTGTCCCTTTTAAATCTTTCCCCTCTCACCTTAAACCTATGCTATCTAGTTTTGGACTCTGTTACCCTGGGGAAAGGATCTTGGCTATTCGTCCCATTCATGCCCCTCATAGTTTTATAAGCTTCTCTAAGGTCACCCCTCAGCCACCCACACTCTGGAGAAAATAGCCCCAGCCTATTCAGCGTCTCCCAAAGCACAACCCTCCAAACCTGGCAACATGCTCATAATTTTTTTCTGAACTCTTTCAAGTTTCACAACATCTTTCCCATAGCAGGGAGACCAGAATTGAACACAGCATTCCAGAGGTGGCCTAGCCATTGACCTGCATACCAAATAAATCCCATCTGTCTGCACCTGGTACATGTTTCTCTATTTTCTGTGTCTGCCTAAACGCCTCTTAAATGTTACTACTGTATCTGCTCCAACACCTCCCCTGGCATGCATTCCAGTCACTTACCACTCCCTGTGTAAAAAACCTTGCTTTGCACATCTCCTTTAAACCTTACCCATCTTACCTTAAACTTAATACTCTTAGTATTTGACATTTTTACCCTGGGAAAAAGATTCCAACTATCCACACCTCTCATAATTTTACATATTTCTATCAAGTTACCCCTTAGCATCCGACACTCTAGCAAATACAATCCAAGTTTGTCCAACCTCTCCTCATAACTAATAAACTCCAATCCCTGTAACATCTTGGTAAACCTTTTTCGTACCTTCTCCAAATCTTCTATATCCTTCCTTTAGAGTGGTAATCAGAATTGCACACAGTACTCCAAATTGAGGTCTAACTAAAGTTTTATACAGCTGCAAAATGAATTATTGGATGTGAAAATGTCTATGATTGTTGTTTAGATGGACTTCCAGAAGGTATTTATAAAGTTGCACACAAGAGACTACTAACTAAGGTAGATACCCATGGAATTGAGGACAAACTACTGAAATGGCTGGAAATTTGGTTATATGACAGTCGCACAAAGTAGGGAGAATGGGTAGGTGCTTAATTGACGATGAAACCAGTGGTGTCCATATGTTAGGGCCTCCTTTATTTATTAACAACTTGGATAATGACATAGAAAGTCATATATCCACATTTGCTGATGACACAAAATTAAACAATGCAGGTGATAGCATAAGATTACAAAGGGATATTGATGAGACCAGGTGAATGGGAAAAATGTGGCAGATGGAATTCAATGTAAGGAAGTGTGAGGTCATCCAATTTGGACTGATCGATCTGGGTACTTTCTTTATTCCTAATTTCTAGATGGTATGAAGTTAAATACAATGGATATCCAAAGAAACTTTGGCTTCAGGTGCATAGATCTTTAAAATTCCAAAAACTGGTATAGAAAAGAATCAAGAAAGCTGTTGAAATGTTAGCTTTTATATCTCGAGATCGGGAGTGTCAAGACATAGACTTTATGGCGCAGCTATACAAAACCCTGGTTAGGCCCATCTTGGAGTACTGAGTGGATCTAGGCACCACACCTCAGGAAAAGTATATTGGCTTTGGAGGGAATATAATGTAGGTTTACAAGAATGATTCCTGGAGTTCATGAGTTAGGTTATGAAGAAAAATGTCAGAAATTAGGCCCATTTTGTCTAGAATTTACAAAATTAAGGAATGATTTGATTGAAATCTTCACGATAATTTCAGAAAAAGACAGGGTAGGTTAAGATTAACAAATTCCACTTAATGGTAAGGTCCTGGGGAGTGTTCCTGGAGTGCAGCTTCTTAGTTTCTTAAAAGTGGAGTCACAGGTAGATGGGGTAGTGAAGAAAGCATTTGGCACACATACCATTCTTGGTCAGTGCATTGAGTACAGGAGTTGGGAGGTTATGTTATGACTGTACAGGATATTGATTAGGCTACATTTGGAATATTTTATTCAATCTTGGTCTTCTTGCTATAGGAAGGATGTTGCGAAACTTGAAAGCATTCAGAAAAGATTTACAAGGTTGTTGGCAGGGTCAGAGGGTTTGAACTATAGGGAGAGGCTGAATAGGCTGGGGTTATTTTCTCTGGAGCATAGGAGGCTGAGGTGTGACCTTTTCAAATCATGAGGGGCATGGATAGGGTGAAAAGTTAAGGTCTTCTTCCCACAGTGAGTGAGTCCAAAACTAGAGGCCATAGGTTTAAGATGAGAGGGGAAAGATTTAAAAGGGACCTAAGGGGCAACTTTTTCATGCAGAGCATGGTGCATGTGAGGAATAAATTGCCAGGGTTGGAAGGTTTGAGCTATAGGGAGAGGCTGAATAGGCTGGTGATATTTAGGCCGGGGCTATCCTGGAGTCAAAGGCTGAGGGGTGACCTCATAGAATACTATAAAATCATAAGGGGCATTGATAGGGTGAATAGCCAAGGCCTTTTCCTCTGGGTGGGGGAGTGCAAAACTAGAGGGCATAGGTCTAAGGTGAGAGGGTTAAGATTTAAAAGGGACCTAAAAGGTAACTTTTTTTACGCAGACAGTGGTGTATATATGGGATGAGCTGCCAGAGGAAGTGGTGGAGGCTGGTACAATTATAACATTTAAAAGGCATCTGGATGGGTATATTAATAGGAAGGGTTTAGAGGGTTACAGGCCAAATGCTGGAAAATTGGATTAGATTAATTTAGGATATCTAGTCGATATGGACGAGTTGGATGGAAGAGTCTGTTTCTATACTGTACATCTCTATGACTATGTAATTTTACAATTTCTACTGGTTGGAGTTTCTAGAACTAGGATCTATTGTCTAAAAATTAGTGTTAGACCATAGATTTTAGGAAACATTTTTACATACAAAAGGTGGCAGAGGTTTGGAACTCTCTTCCATAAAGGGCAGTGGATGCTGGATCAGTTGTTAATTTTAAAACTAAATATTTGTTCAGCAAAGGTATGAAGGGACATGGTTCAAACACATATACAGAGCTAAGCCACATTGTCAACCATGATTTCATTGAATTGCAGGACAGTCTCAAGGGGCTGAATGGCCTAACCTGCTTCTATATTCCTAGATAACCATGTTAAGATCACTTTTTAATTAATCCATCCTTCAGGAGATCTTTGATCTATAGGTCTTCAGCTTGTCTTACAAACAATTTTGGAAATCTTCCATGGGTGTGGATACGATCACCAACTCAACAATCCTGTTTGCTAGCTCCCTATCTGAAAATTCACAAAATGAGCTAATTTCTTGGCATTGGCTTATGAAGTGGCCTATGGATTCTATATGTTTCAAGTTTAGATGCTATGATTTCTGGTCAATATATAAAATTTAATCTGATTCGAAATTGGTCTTCTATGTAGTCCAAATCTTTTGACAATTACTTAACTCTTCAGCTGTCAATGCTGAGATGTCAAAACTGTGTGGATCTTTATTTCATTTGCTAAGCACATTTTAATGGCTTGCTTTTCTACATTGCACACACTTGAATCCAGGAATGATGGCTCTGATTGCTGTTTAAATACTTGAAATTCTATTTCAGGGGAAGTGGGGGATGTGGGTACAGTTGCAATGACTAAAAGACACTTAGATAAGTACAGGAATAAGAAATGTTTGGAGGGATCTGGGCCACGCGCAGGCAGGTGGTGCTAATTTAGTTTGGGAATATGGCCAGCATGGACTGGTTGGACTGAAGGGTCTGTTTCCATGCCGTATGACTCCATAACTCTAAGACAGTGACTCCACTTCAAAAATAAAATTGCACAGGACAAAAAGAAAATTGGATTGTCCCAGAATTGAGGGAGAGTTTATCTAAATACAAGTCTTTTATCCCAATGTATTAATAAATCTTATTAATGGAGTCACGTAAGGGTAAGTCCTGGAACATTGTGTGTAACCTTCAAAGGCTGCTGAGCAAAGTTTCAGAACACAGATCAACCTTCATAGCACCATTCCCAAATCAGCAAATTGCTCCAAACCTTTCTCTGTTTCTCTAAATCCAATTCAGTTAAGGTGTGTTCAGAATTTTGGAACGTATTACAAATATTTCCTGTCCTATGACTTAGGCAGGGTGGCATGGTCTTCAGTGCAGAATTTATTTGTGTTTTTTCTCTAATTGCATAATAAATGAACATGCAGAAGACTATCAGCAGTTGTCAAAAAGGACGCAGTGTACCAATCGTTGCAGAACCAATTGACATTGTCAATCAGAATTATAGTGAAGGAAGTGGTAAGCAATCAAATTCTGTCAAATGTTTGATAGATGGTCAAAAATAGGAGCACAAACAGATGGTGAACAGTCAGTTGTCAAAACTCAAAGGATCCTTTTGTTTTGTTTAGTATAAGACATAGTTCGGTCCAAAAGGTGTACTTGATTTCTAGCTGTACCTGTGGGATGTTGAAATCTATGCCTCAATGTGAATACAAAGCAGATCCACACTGTTTGTCACACTGAAGAACTCAAGAATGGATTTAGCCTCTCTGAATACCAGCTCCGTGAAAAATGGTTGACAGGTGATGAATGTCACAATTGTTAGAAGCTACTGAACGTATTAGGCTCCATTTACAGAATGCAAATTAAATCTGCAATCCACTTGAAAAATATCCTCCTTCTTAAGCGAAATCTTAGATCAGAAATCAGAAGGCATAAGCACTTTCTGTTTACTCACACTAAATTGTTAAAATGAAGAAACATCTGACAAGCCACTGGAGCATCCAGATAAGTTTAGGAAATGAGGTAACATGGTGTTGAGCTGGATGAACACAGCAGGCCAAGCAGCATCAGAGGAGCAGGAAAGCTCATGTTTCGGGCCTAGACCGTTCTTCAGAAATGAAGAATTTCTGAAGAAGTATCTAGGCCCGCAACGTCAGCTTTCCTGCTCCTCTGATGCTGTTTGGCCTGCTGTGTTCATCCAGCTCTACACCTTGTTATCTCAGATTCTCCAGCATCTGCAGTTCCTACTATCTCTGAAACGAGTTTAGGAAATGATGGGTTAAAAATAATGATCATTCAATTAATTTTGCTTCAATCATCTGCAGAATACAATGTAATAGAGTTGTTGATGAATCATGATAATCAGTCTCTACCCATAGTTTAGTCTATATCAGACTTCAATATTGAGGAATAGAAACCAGAGTTGGAATTTTTGAGAAGCACAGGTTCAAATCCAAGCATTCGTTTCAAGTCTTTTATGCTGACAGTATGTCAAGTCTCAAGCTACTCAAACTGCATCACAAAATCATTTTTTTCTGAAATAATTCAATCTCATTTGAATGAATTAACTCTAACTGTTTTCAAAAGTCCTCCAATAATACATGACATGATGAATAAGACTAAAGAGAATATTGACCAAGAAACAAAAATGGAAAGAGAGCAAAGCAGTGGGAAACTATCCATGTGGGAGGAATACAGAAAGTGTAGCTTCACTAGAGTGAAAGCTCTGCCTAGTTCTGATCTCTAAGATGCACAGAGGACATGGAGGTTTTGTTTTAAAAATCCATCCACTTGAAAAAATAAACTGTCAGCTTTCACTCATACAAAGGTTTTCCATCTCAGGTGAAATTTGTGAGAAGGAATTTACAAAATCTTTTATTTTGGGAAAATCTGACAAAGCCGCAAAAGACTAAGATGGAACTAGAAATTAACTTGGAGAAATGTAAGAATGATTTACAAAGAACATTTCAAAGTTGGGAAATTACAGTTACTTGGAAATAATATACAGGTCAGGCATTTTGTTTTTAAGAGAGAATTAGAAGAAATCTGGTTGAGGTCTTTAGATTTACAGATGAATTGGGGAATCCCATACTAGAGCTATGAATAAAAGATAGTTTCTTATAAATGCAAATAGGAAATTAAGGAGAAATGTCTTAAAGCAGAGTATGATTAGAATTTGGAGCTTGCAACCACGAGACCTAATTGCAGCAGATCACATAGATGTTTTAAAAGGAAATTAGATGAGTACATGAGAGAAAAGGGAACAGAATGGTGTACAGGAAAGTATGATGAGGTAATTGTAATGGGAAAGGATATGGGTGAAGAATAAATTCTGACACAGACTGTGGACCCACAGCCAGCAATTTTCATAATTTAATACTTTTTCCACCTCATTTCTATTTCCTTTTAGATGTTTAAATGTACCTCTATTGAAGTTTTACTTTTGTAAACATTGGTTTAAACCTAGGAATGAATATGCTTTGTTTGAGTCAAAACCAATTAATTATATGATCAGTAGGAATGACCTTTTACCTGAGGACAATTTTGTGTGCATCATTTATACAGTTGTCATTGTGATGCTGAACTATTATTTTCTCATGTAGGTCAGTAACATTTGAAAAATAACATTGTTTTCCATTGTTTAAAAAGAAGTGTTCTTAACTCATTGATCTGGATGACCTTGGAATGACAAGCCAAGACAATGATTAGCCTTAGACATGCAGTGAGCAATGAATGGATGTCATAACCTAATACTGTAATAATATTTCAGAGATAAATCACAGATATGTAAATAACCTGAATTTGGTGAAGTAGGCAAACCGTTTAAAACTTGCGAGAAAGAATCGATTGAACCTTTTAGTTTTAGGAAAATGTGAAAAGCTGGAATGAAGGTAGAAACTGAGATTCAGGGGAACTCTACTCCAGGAATCCATCAGCTGGGAGGGCAGCTGTACAAACATCAGCACCCTTGATAAATCAAGATCGTGATTATCAAAACCAAATCTGTTGGCCAGCCACGTGCTTAAGGATGACTGAGTTCCAACTACAAAGGCAAATCTCCCAGCTCATGGGATGCACTCGAATGAGAGGAGGACAAAGACTGCCTGAGGCTTCCCTCACAAAATGTAACGTAGATATTAATGAATGGGAAGGCCTCATTCAGAAGAAACCGACATGTATGAAAGGACACAGGAAAACCTGTTGGAAGTACAGAAAAAGAACCAGAGAAAGGAATGTCAATTATCTCAGTCCAGGGATCACTTCCACCTCCTGAAACACCTGCCAAATGTGTGGTTGGAGATGCAGCTCTAGGACTGGGCCCATCAGCCGTGCAAAGACCCAAAGAACGCTTGACCGGTGACATTAAATTTCCTAGGTGGACATCATATTCGTTAGCGAGTGATCACCAACAACTAGGATACCCTGCTGCAGCCGAAATGAACTGTCAACTCCTGTAGACAACAGAGGAGGAATGGAATTTGGTGGAGTGACTGACCATATAATCCAACCCTTGGGTAAGGTTATTTGGAGACTCAATGATGCATGCGTCAAAAGCTATTTTACCATCTTAGGAATCTGATACCGACAGATTTATTTGGATTACAGTTTATGTTGCAAACAAATTTAACTCACTTCCTTTCTTTATACATACAATGTGCATTTGTTCTTTCAATTAAAATCTATTTTTTTGTACCTTTTCTAATTATATTTTATTATTGTATTCAGCACTCATTCCTGTTATGTGCACATTATGGCTCCAAACCTAGATGAGACTCTGCAGAGACGTCACCTTACAGAAGTAATTGGGACAAATGGCCTGTAAGTGCTGTATTTTTTTAAAAATACTTAACATGATTTGATGTCACTGGCAAGACCAGCATTTGTTTACTGTCCCTAATGACTCTTGAACTGAGTGGCTTGTTGAGTCATTTTAGAGAACACATAAGAATCAATGACATTGTGTGGGTCTGGAAGCACATGTAGGCCAGACCAAGTAAGATGTGCAGATTTCTTTTTCTAAAGGAAATTAATGAACTGAAGAGCTTTTTATGACAATTGATGTTCATTTCATTGTCACCATGACTGACACTAGCTTTCAATTCCACATTACTGGTAACTGAATGCAAATTACACCAGCTGCCCTGAACCCACATTACCAAAGCATTAGCCTGGGCCTCTGTATGATTGGTTTAGTAACATTACCAATGTAAACAGCTTCCAAACCCCTGGAGAACACGTTGCACATATTGAATACATTCCCCATCTTATTCCTTAATGGGCTTTATTCAGCAACAAATCCAATGAACATTTAACCATGGGTCTTGAATTTCCTGATATAACATGGGCAAACTGACACCTGTGGTATTTTCCCCAGATGACTACTGCTGGCATCTTGTGATATTTGTCACTTCTACCAGTTTGTTGTATTGGGTCAGGGTTGCTTAGTTCACTGACATCAATATCCTTTGCCTTTGCTTTATCTTGGATCTATCTAGTAAATGGTGGTAGAGGATATACCATTATAGAATATCTACAGAAGAGGTTATTCTTAGACAGCAAGAACATGTATTGCATAATACCAAGAAATACAATGACACCTTGTCAGGCATAATTACTAAGACTTTATGGGGCAGGTACAGGTATATCTGCTCCGAGAAAGCTAGAATAGAACTTACTGTCGCCACCCACAGACTGTGTGTGACATCAGGAGAATGGGTGGAACCAATGCACCATAAACATCAACCCTTTCAGAACCATTACATTATACAACAACCCTCAATGTTTTTTTGTTAGAAAGGGTTCACCCAGGTTAAATGTTCTGCCCACAATCCAACATCACGTTACAACTCCTTCACACCTTGAATTCAAACTACAAATTGAAAGGGACTATCCACAACAGAACACTTGAAGCTGTAAAACATGCCAAAGCTTTTCCACAAGAAGTTGTAACTTCAGTTTTCTTTCATATATCAGAGTACCATTAACAGAAGAACATCAAACAGTAACCTTGACTGCTGTGATTTGTGTGTATTAATCATTTATCACTGTATTCTTACAATTGTATATTTAATGGATAATTAGCAATCCCTTAAATGAGTCCTAATAAATTCAGATTGTGATGGGGAATAAAAATCTGGGAACTACTTTAAAGAATAACATGCGAATGTTTAACATGCTTGTACTAAATTCTTCTGTCTGCTGTTTTAATGGAGGCGTTAAACCATTTATTTTAAATGACTCAATTAAAACAACTGAGTGAGGAATTTGATATCACTGTGTTAAGCAGTAATATGATAACACTTCCCATGGTAATACTCAGGATGTACTGTTTAGCTGTACATCATTTTAGGACTGGTACATTTTTTTTTCATAAAAATTAAATGATGAACATTAAATCCTTCAGTAGATAAGTTATACTGAGGGTAAGAATCATGCACATCCAATGCAGGAAGGGCAGTTATCCGATGCAGGAAAGGCAGTTGAACAATAGTGTTATCCCACAAGTCAACTTACGAAAAGAACAAGAATAAGTGAACATAGATTCAAAGTGATTTGCAAAAGAAGATAAGATGAAGTGGGAGCAAATTACTGCAGATGTTGGAATGTGAATTGAAAATAACCCAAAACATTAGTTTACTCTTTCTTGATGGATGCTGTCTGACCCACTGTGATCTCTGGTATTTGTTGTTTTCAGCAAAGTGAAGTAGCTAGGGAATAGAGTACACTGCCCAGAAGTGTGGTTGAGGTAGGTTTAATTGAAACATTCAAGGGGACATTAGAAGATTATTTGGAGAAAAATAATCTGCAAGTGTCTGGGGAAAAGACAGGAGATTAGACATAGGTAATAATACTCAATTAACAAGCCAGTACAGGTACACTTGTCCAAATGGCCTCCTTCTACACCATTACAATTCCATGATTCTGTGACTTGTCCAATGCCAAGTTGAAATTTGTACAAAGTCTGTTATGCTGGACAAGTTGCTTAACTGCCCGACTCCAGACTCCTCAAGTAAATGCTCCACTCTGATCTCAGTTATGGGAGGAGAAGGACAGCTGGTAGCCTTTGGGTTTGCTATCAGAGCATCTGTGAAGAGTTCAGACATCACTATCAACTCACAGAAGATCCTGAACCTTGGAAAAGTATCACCCTGGAAGGCACAGAAAAAAATGAGAGGCGTTGTCAGGATGAAGTTGAGTCGGAAAGAGTATTCAAACCTCCAACCCTTTAGGCAACACCTGCCCCACTTATGGCGGAGTCAGCAGATTCCACATTGGACTTAGCAGCCATCTCAGAATCCACCCATCTGCAGTGGATTAAAATCATCCTCAAACCTGACAGGAGGCCTGAGAACAAGTAGATTGGTAGACTTTGCAGTATTTTGGAGATATAACCGTTTTAGCACTGACAATATGGGATGAGTGTTAAATATTCATGTCTGATGTGTTTAGATAGGGATCTACATGTACTGAGGTCATATGTTACCAAAACCATGAAAGTCTTGAGCTCCGGTGATTTGCTACAAAACAATTGTATGTAAATCATCAGGTGCTCTTCAACCTGTGAGGATTCCAAAATTCCCATGTTCCCATGCATATGTTAATTTTGTCCTTTTAGATGATAGTGGTTTATGGATTTGGAAGGTGATATCTAAGAAACCTTAGTGAATTTCTGCAGTGCATCTGGTAGAACTGTTACTGAGCAAAGGTGGTGTAGGGAGTGGATGTTGGGTGTCGTGCCAGTTAAGTGGGCTGCTTTGTCCTGGGTGTTGTCAGACACTTGAGAATTTCTCAGTCTGCACTCATCCAGACATGTGGAGAATATTCCATCACACTCCTGACTTCTTCTTTTAGATATCGAATGGGCTTTAGAGAATCAGGAGGTGAGTTGTTCACTATAAGACTCCTGGCACAGACCTGCATTTGTAGCCATAATACATCACTGAGAAACATTTCAAGAAGCAATTTAAAATGTTCAACGAATAAACATTTCATGAAAGCCAAAATCTCGAAAAGAAAGACTGATTCGCTTACTAAGATATTTAAGGATAGAATTAGATTTCAACAAAGGAGTTCAAAATGTTGCAAAAGAAACTGTAAGATTAAGATTAAGAGTGCTTTAGAAACCAACAAAGATGAACCAAAAGTTGATAAAAAGAAAAAAGAACATAGCCAAGAATGTAAAAAAAGTTATAAAATTTTACAAGTGCATAAAAGAGAAACATAACTAAAGTCTACACTAATCCCTTAAAAGTAGAAAGATGAGGGAATTGCATAGGAAAAGAGGAAATGGAAGAACATTGAGCAAATGTCTTGGCAGAAATTTTCTGATTTTTCCCCAAAGTGGGGTGACAGGCAGGCCTAAGTCCACCCCCTCACCACCCACACAGGAAAGGCCTCCACATCTTGCACCCAAACTGCAGGCATTTTTGGCACATAACTCCATGGGATAGTTTTATCACACCTCCCCTGAAACTGCTGGCTGATCAGAGGCTGACAGCCAGTGAGAACAGCAAAAGTAGGGAAGGTAGGTTGTTTCTCAGAGTGGGCTTGTCGGGGTAGCGGTGTATTGGGAAGAACAACCCCCATCCATGCCACTGTTCATCCTCAGTTTGGGACAGATTTTGTCCCGATCCCTTTTCCCCTCCCCCGTCCCCACATACACATAGCAAGTTGTTCCATTTCGGAAGGCTGCCAATACCGGTGACAATGTTAATCATAGTGATAGCATGAAGAGTAGTGTTCCTAATGTCTCTGAAACTCACGGACACAGGTAGTTTGCCAGGATCCCAGGAGAGGGGTAAACCAACCATGTTAACGAGGGAAGTTACAGATAGTAGCAAATTATTGGAAAGAAAACATACAAAGTGGCAAAGGTTAGTGGTAAGCTAGAGAATTGGGAAAGATTGAAAACCAAAAAGAGATGCCTAAAAAAAAGAGAGGGAAAAGATAAACTTCAAGGATAAACTTACATTTACACCTTCCCAAGTGCAACTAGGCATGGTCAAATAATGTTGGCCCAGCTAGTGAAACCCATGTCCTCTGAGTGGATAAAAAAAAATTAAGTAGTACTATGATGGGCAGCAAAAGCATTTTTTTAATGCAGAAAAAGGAAGACAGAAGCCAAAATGAGCATAGGCCCCTAGAGGATGAGGCTGGGGAAATAATAATGGGAAACTAGGAAATGATGGACAAGTTAAATAAACACTTTGGATCATTCTTCACTGTAGAAACTCATAGCATTCCAAAATTATAGAATATTTAAGGGGCAAAAGGAGGAGGGAAAATGAACACATTAGTGTTACTAAAGAAAAAAAAGATCAGTACTACCAATTTATGGGCATTTGAAAACTTCATCAAGACAACATGTCATCGACATTACTGATTTAAAATGGCAGTTTTGTTATGACAATGATACCAAAAATACACATAAATGAATTTGCGAGCAAAAAGTCAAACAGCAACATTCTATTTCCTTGTT
This sequence comes from Ginglymostoma cirratum, assembly GCA_024137785.1. Classification (NCBI taxonomy): domain Eukaryota; kingdom Metazoa; phylum Chordata; class Chondrichthyes; order Orectolobiformes; family Ginglymostomatidae; genus Ginglymostoma; species Ginglymostoma cirratum. The sequence continues at coordinate 2,922,464 of JAHRHZ010000111.1, read as the reverse complement.
TGTTATTTTTAAAATTATCTTTCATTTGACACATTAAAGTCCAAAGATGTCAAAATATGTGAGTTGTTTCAAATCGAAGGCAAATTGACATCGCAGTCAGCGTGGGTGTGAAGGGTATCTTGGAAGAACCTGTTGTTAACGAACAGTGAGCCCAAAACATTATATTATTGTAGTGATTCCATCCTTCCTTCCTCCCCTAACTAAAAAAAAATGGGAGAGGCAAGGTTCAGCGGAGACAGAACATTGTGAGAAGAAGTTCAGCAGCGAGAGTTCCATTGGGTAAACGAGTGTGAGCCTAAACTGTTTCTGAAGACTGTTGTTGGTTAATAACAGGTAAGTTTTGAGAAATTGTTATCAGAGCAGAGAGCATCAGTAGCTTAAACATAGTATTAAAAGTCTTAAACATTGTAAAGATTAATTAACTGAAAGGGGTAAGACATGGCAGAACAGACATAATAGGGATAACAGCAGTCCTTGGATAAAGGTGTTTAATTTAGGGAAGGCGAACTACAACAATATTAGGCAGGAATTGAAGAATGTTGATTGGAGGCAGTTTTTGAGGGTAAATCTACATCGGACATGTGGGAGTATTTCAAATGGCAGTTGATAAGATTTCAGCAGTGGCACGTTCCTGCGAGAATGAAGGATAGATATGGCAATGTATGCGAACCTTGGATGACCAGGGATGTTTTGACCTTGCTCAAAAAGAAAACAGAAGCATATGTAAGGTCTAGGAGGATGGAACTGACAAAGACTTTGAAGTATATAATGAAATAGGAAAGAACTTTATCAAGGAAAGGTTAAAAGGGGTCATGAAAAGTAATTAGCAAACAGGATTAAGGAGAGTCCCAAGGCTTTTTATGGATATACAAAACACAAGAGGGTAGTCAGGTTGGCCTACTCAAGGACAAAGGAGGGAACCCATGTGTGGAGCCAGAAGAGGTGGGCAAGATCCTAAACGAATACTTTGTGTCAGTATTCACCAAAGAGAAGGAATTGATGGAGGATGATCATAGGGAAGGGAGTGTCAAGTTTCTAAACCAAGTTGCTATTAAAAAAGGAAGAGATGTTGTGCATCTTAAAATGTATTAAGGTAGGTAAGTCCTCGGGTCCTGATGGGATCTATTCCAGAGGGAGGCAAGAGAACAAACTGCTGCAGCATTGACAGACATCTTTGTATCCTCTTTGGCCACAGGTGAGGTCCCAGAGGACTGGAGAATAGCCAATATTGTCCCATTGTTTATGAAGAGTGAGAGGGATAATCCTGGAAATTACAGACCTGTGAGTCTTACATTGGTGGTGAGGAAATTATTGGAAAAGATTCTCAGGGACAATAGACACATTTAGAAGCAAATGGACTTAATAGCGATAGACCATGGTTTTGTACAAGGGAGGTCGTGCCTGACTAGCATGTTCAAGTGTTTTTGAGAAGGTGACAAAGATGATCGATGAGGGAAAAGTGGTTGATGTTCTCTACGTGGACTTCAATAAAGGCTTTGACAAGGTCCCTCTTGGTAGACTGGCACAAAAGGTGAAGTCACATGGTATCGGCGTGAACTGGCAAGATGGATACAGAACTGGCTTAGTCACAGGAGACAGAGAGTAGCCATGGAAGGATGTTTTCAGAAAAGAGGGTTGTGACTAGTGATGTTCCACAGAGATCAGTGCTGGGACCTTTGCTGTTTGTGATCTACATAAGTTATTTGGAGTAAAACGTAGCTGGACTAATAAGTAAGTTTCTGGATAATGCAAACATTGATGGAGTAGTGGTTAGTGAGGAGGACTGTCAGAGGATACAGCAGAATGTAGATCAGCTGAAGGCATGGGCAGAAAAATGGCAGATGGAGTTTAATCTGGACAGCTGTGAGGCGATGCATTTTAGAAGGGCAAGTGCAGGTGGAAATTATACAATGAATGGCAGCAGCCTTAGGAATATTGATATGCAGAGAGATCTGGGTATGCAGGTCCACAGATCACCGAAGGTAGCAGTGCAGGTAAATAAGATAGTAAAAAAAGGCTTATGGCATGCTTGCCTTCAATGAAAGGGGCATTGAGTATCAGGATAGGCAAGTTATGCTGCAGCTTTATAGAACTTTAGTTGGGCCACACATAGAATATTGCGTACAGTTCCGGTCACCACCCTGTCAGAAGGATGTGGATGCTTTGGAGACGGTACAGAAAAGGTTTACCAGGATGTTAGAGATAACAAGCATGGGGCTGGATGAACACAGCAGGTCAAGCAGCATCATAGGAGCAGGAAAACTTGACGTTTCGGGCCTAGACCCTTCATCATGAAGGGTCTAGG
>JAHRHZ010000111.1:2874022-2909967 GCA_024137785.1 Ginglymostoma cirratum | reverse complement strand
GGAGCAGGAAAACTTGACGTTTCGGGCCTAAACCCTTCATCAGAAAAGAAAACCCTTCATCCTAAACCCTTCATTTTCTGATGAAGGGTTTAGGCCCGAAACGTCAAGTTTTCCTGCTCCTATGATGCTGCTTGACCTGCTGTGTTCATCCAGCCCCATGCTTGTTATCTCTTCCTTTCTACCATCAGTTCTCGACCCAAAACATTAACTATGATTTCTCTCCGCAGATGCTGCCAGACCTGCTATGATTTTGTAGAAAATTCTGTTTTTACCCCAGTCTGTCTAATCTCTCTTCACAACTGAAACTCTCCAGCCCGGGCAACATCCTTGTAAATCTCCTTTGCACCCTTGCCAGTGCCAAACATCCCTCTTATAATGTGGATTCCAGAACAGGACACAATACTCTGTGGCTGTGCCAGCATTTTAGACAGATCAGGCATAACTTCCCTCCTTAAACTCTGTGCCTCAACACATAAAGGCTAGTATACCATAAACCCAGGTGTCTTGTGGTGCTGTTGTAGTGTCACTATCTCTGAGCCAGGCAGACCGGGTTCAAGTCTCACCTGCTCTCGAGATGTGTAATGATAATTCTGAAGAGGATTGTTTAGGAAAAGCTACCACAATGTCATGTTAGTCAATTTATCCATTTGTTCAGATGCCTTGAGGGACTGGTGTGCATGCATACCAAGGATCAGTGACCCTTGGTGCTTCCCATGAACCTACTATTCATTGTGCATTTCCTTGCCTTGTTTGTCCTGTCCAAGTGCATCACCTCACATTGATCTAGATTGATTTCGATTTGCTACTGATTAGCCCATCTGACCAACCACTTTTATTCTTTTTAGACTAATGTTATCCTCTTATGACCTCTTTTATCTAGAAGGACAAAAGCAGCAGATTCTAGGGAACACCACTGCCTGCAAGTTCACCTTCAAGTCATACACCATCCTGACTTGGAATTATATCATCATTCCTTCACCACTGCTAGGTCAAAAAATCTGGAACTCTGCTCTTAATTGGGCTGTGGGCCGATGCCATCCACATGGACTGTAGCAGTTCAAGAAAGCAATTCATTACCATTTTCTCCAGGATAACTAGGGAGGCAGAATAAATGCTGGTTTGACCAGTGATGCCCACATCCCATGAAAGATAATAAAAAAGCTGATACTGTTTGATCAAATTATAAATCACACTGTCCCTGATCATAAGTTTCTGTAATGTCCCTACACTTGACGTTAAATTGACAGGTCTGCCAAGCTTAACTGGGAGTCAAAAGCCCACAGAGTGTGGCAAGCAGTTATACATTGTGATTTTCCTTAGAGCAGCCAAGTAATGGCCACAAAGTGGGCCTGTCCCCCAGTTATAGATAACAAGGAGACTCAAAACTGGAGGTCCAATCAAAGGGCTGCCAGTCTCAATACAGTGGCAGATTGCCATGGAGGCAAGTAAACAAGGATAAGGGCACTTCAAAACAGAGGTGACTTGTATCTAATTTTTTCAATGATGAAACAAAAAATTGGCTTATTGAGTTGGATCACCATTATATGAAGGTGGCCTAGTGGAGGAGGAACCCAATTTACAGAGTGGCCTGTGGCTGTTGCGCCCAAACAGCGGAAAGTACACACTTTACAGCCCCTGTCCCTGTCTCAGGGATTCACATGAGAGCAGGTGAACTATTCCTTGCTGCCAGAAATGGGGTGGCAGATAGGAGAAGCCTGGTCAACTTCCTTCTTTTGGTTTTGAACAACTATCAACAAGGCTGGTCCCTGTCAATAGTCTATTCACTTCTGGGAAAGTGGTTTGGGGCAGGATAGTTGATGAACTGGCACACAGGATGGCGAAACCGATTTGTCTTAGCTCTACCATCCCGCTCTACTGTGACTATCTGACCTTGGCCAGCCAACATCTCCACACAACTGACGCCCCCTTCTCTATCACCCACTTACTGCCACTTGCAACCATTCGTCCACCTGTCTCCTTATTCTGCTCCATGGCACCTTATCCCCTGATCCACCAAGCAGCATAACTCCTTATTGACCTGCTGCCATGTTAACAATAATGATCTAATGATCAGTTGCTCACCAGGGACAGATTAATTTTCTGGGTTAGTTTATTTAACACAGTAAAACACATGAGAAGTTATAAAGCAGATGTTACAACAAGCCAACTAATTTGAGTGCATGTACCTTCCAGGCTCACTGCAGTCTAATTGCATTACAGACTACTTTATCTGACCAGAGCTAAATTCAGCAGTCTAAAATTTGGACATTTTTGTAATCTTTCCTATATTAATTTTAATTGGTACATTTTTTTCTCAGTATATGTTTGTTAAGTTTATCTAGACTCATCTAGGGACTGCATTGGTATAATTTAGTGCGAGACAAGTTACCCACATTGCTCTATGCTCTATTTCCCACTTCAAGTGACTCTTGACCACAATAACCTGGCATAACCTGAACATTCTTTAGCCCAAATCATCTTTCTCAAAAGCCAGAAAATTCAAAATCTGCACAAACTTGGTCTTGGGTTTGCCAGATTTGAGGCAGTGTACCTGAATTCCCAGACATTGTTTTGATCTCTGGCACAAACTACTTTCCTTAGACACCTCCTCCTAAGGTCATGTCTCAGCCTGTTCATCTTACCATCCTGTTTGGTCCTGAGCTGTTCGTTAAAGCCTTGTATCCTCTCCATCGCTCAGAAGGACCTATGTAAGTATATCAATCTTGTCCACCGCTACTTCACTCTATCTGGTGCCTTATTGCATCTGATATTGCAATTCATAGAGACTTCAGCAGCTCAATCAGTTTTAACAGGATTTACTTACGCTTGACGAATCTGTGTTGGTATTCATCCATTAACCCAAGCTTTGCACTAAGTGAAATTAATTTTGACCCTGCATTATGGTCTGTGGAAGTGGGACTACTGAGAATAGACAATGTGGCCTTTGCTACCAAGTTTATCACTGTCCTCTCATTGCAACAGGAGTGAAAAGAATTGCTCTTTGTCATCAGTCCCATATCCCATGGAATTCTGAATTGATAAACAATGTCCAGAGCCTCTGCTACTTAATTCCCTCAGTAACTGTTTGGGCTCTAATCAGCCTCACTTTCATCTGATAAACTTGTTACTCTTTATATTGATGTAAAGATTTTCCCTTTCATTTAGCCCTCCATCTTTTTTCATGTCCTATCTTTGACTCATAACTACCTTTAAATAGATTTCTTTGAAAATTTAGGTTCTCTGCTTGCTTCTACAATATATTGTGGATCTGACATTTATCAAAAACCTACCTGTAAATTCAATTTCTTTAGTCATCCAGGGAGTTTTATTTCAAATAATCTCCCCACTCATGCAGGTGTGTTTAATCTGTACAACTAGCCAAAATAAGCAGTCTTCCAGTTGACTATCTTTGCCATTGCCTTCCCCTTATCTTCGTCCGCAACTATTCTAAACCTAATTGTATTGTATTCACTGACTACTGGATGCTCTTCCACTAAAGCATGTGGTAGAATTTAATCATCCTGATTTGTATTTCTTTGACGGACCCTGGAAGTGGTGGTGTAACCTCGAGCACAGCCCAGAGGCTAAATGTAAATGACTTAGCCCTGACAAAGCCTGACCGCATGGCTCAGTGATACCTCATTCCAGGTTATCCTCCTATCTGCCCGGGAATGGTGGGAGCGACAATTCAGACCACAGAGCATGGATGGCTAAAAGTAATGTGTAAGGTCACAATGAGAAAATGGGTTTGGCACTAGGTAGTTATGCTTACTTAATGAGCTGGTGCAGAGACAATGGACTGAGTGGCTTCCTTCTGCAGTGTAACACTTCTGTAATTATGTGATTCACCATAGTGGTCCATTCTTTCCCATAATGACCCAGTCCTCCCTATGATGACCCAGTCCCTCCCAGAATGGCCCAACACTTTCCACAATGGACCTGGCCTGCCTATAATGTCCTTTACTACCTACGTGGACCCACAATTCTTCTACCTTCTCTGAGAAGTTTGTAAGGTAGCTTAATGAGTAGGATCTTCCAAGCCCTTGAATGCTGTGGGCTATGGTAAGAAAATTGGGAAAATTGGGTGAGACGTCAAGAAAAGCTCTTCTCTCCCTCGAGACCATAACGTTGAACCTTCCAAACAAATTCTAACTAATGTGTGGTGAGAGGCATAATACCATGATCATCAAGCATTATCACCCTCAATATTACCTAATCTCACCTTATTGACATGATCATCAAGCATTATCACCCTCAATATTACCTAATCTCACCTTATTGACATGTACTCTCCCATTCTGCCACCTAGTGGATAGAAACTAGAGGCCGACATAGAAGCTTGAGCAGGACCTGGTGACTCCTGCTCACTGTTTGTCCCTCTGGATCTCCAGCTTAGACACCAACAATCAACATCTTAGCACATGCTTCATGAGCAATGACCGCTATTACCACCATTCCATGGACTTGTCCATACCAGCCTCACTGCATCACCATGGCACACCCCTGACCCGCTTACAGTGTGATTCTACAATTCCATGCTGCACTTTGGAGTACTAGAAATTTCCTTGTATTGCTGTCTCAAGAATACTTCATGTGCGGGGATAGGCATCCAACTCATGTACAGAAACAGGTTATTCTTCAGGGATATTTTCTCAGCCTCTTAGAGCAAACTCATTTTGACCTGCAGCAACTCACAGCATTTCTGTCTTGTCTTGATATTTTGTTCATTGTCCCTTCACTCACCATCTTACCTTGCCTTCCAATTTAGGATGGATACAAAGCCAGGCAGCATGTCATGGCTGTCAGCACACAACAGTCAGTGGGGTGGAGAATGTATTGTTGTATGGCACCATTTTAGCTCAAGCATGTACTAAAGCTTATCCAGCAGACACACTGTATATCAACTAAATGGCTATGTCTCAAAGTTGAAGGACAGTAGTCCTCAGTCAAATCAAGGAAGGCACCCTTCAGGGAAATGGTTCAAGGGTAGCCTCCAATACCAGTCTTGCGCATCATCGTCAGCCCCTCAGGATAGCCACAATCAGGATTCTCTCCTCCCAGGAGGTAAGGAGCACTTGTTGGGCATTACACCCCCCATCTTCGCTCTTTCTACACTACTGCAGGATATTTTCTCCTGGCTTGAGACAAAGGGAGGGATTGATTGAGGTGAAAGTAGTTGGCACAGCTGGTGCAGGTGGGAGAGCCGTGCTGAAGTGTTCCGAGTGAGTGAGTAGGTGGTGCAGAGGCAAAGCAGAGTTAGTAGGGCAGGAGGTTGGAGTGGGAAAGAGTGACTGAGGGAAGATGTTGCACACAGTAGTGAATGTGGCAGAGCAGTGGGTTGGTGACATGTGGGTAGAATCACAGAGATAGAATCAGTGTGAGATATCGGAGAGAAGATGTTAGAAATTACGCTGGCAAAAGGGTGAAACACACTGATGTTCTTGCAGCACTGCTTGGCATTCCTCTGATGGTTGCAACCATAATGACCCAGGTGGCAACCTCCAACCAAGCTGGCATGATCTGGAATCGTGGCCTCCTCTGTCAGACTTGGTGGAAAGAGGAGTGCTCTCCTCTGTACTACCCCATTTAGTGGGACCTTCAGGTTCCTGTCGTCAAAGTGCCACACCAATGCTCCCTTGTTTATGAAATTGGGGGCAAATGTCAGGAACTATGCAAGTAACTCCGGACTAGGAGAAGTTTCTGCTGGTGCACAACAGCCTTTTAGAAATCCCACCATTGCCAAGAATCCTGGGATGTACTAGTAGTTGCAAATGCATCCACCCATGGTGATTTGGAGAATCAGGCAGGCATCAGACAAGAGGGGTGGAAACATCACCTTTAAGAAAAAATTAACAATAATAAAATATAGATTTTCAGACCACGTACCTGCTTCATCAGCAGTACTGGATTTCTGACTAAGTCCTTTGTGGAACTCACATAATTGTTATTGGAAATAATTGGAACAGTGCTCTCTGACCCTCTCTAGATGGATCTAAGTTGTTGTCTTTCCCTTACAACAAAGTACATAGAATAAGCCTTGAAGGGAATTTATATCCAGCAACTTGTACGCTTGAAAAGAAAAGCCCTTGTATTTTCCAAATTAGGAAACAAAGCCAAGTAATTGGCAAATGACCATGTTCAGAAGTATCCAAACATTGACAAAAGCTATAGTTGTTGAAAGGGATAGAAACAATCTATTAAATAAGAACAACACTGGGTTGAAATACAGTGAATTTAATAAAAAAGACCTTTCAGCAAAACAGGTCAATACACCACACAAGTGTCCCACTCCATCAGTATAATCTTCTGTTCCTTTCACTTATCTTGCTTCCCCTGAAATGCATCTAAGCTGTTCTTCTCAGCCAAGCCCTGTGCATGCATTCCATATTCTCACCTCTCTTTGAGTACACAGTGCTGCTGAATTCACTGTTGGATTTTTTAACTGACCATCTTTTATTGTCAAACTCAAGTTTTGGATTCTGCCATATGTAAAAACATCTTGTCTACATCTAGTTTATCAAATACCTTGCTAATTTTGAAGATGTATATCAGGCCAAATAAAGATAAGGAGTACATGAACAATATGAACAAGGAGCAGGAGTAGGCCATTCAGCCGCTTGAGCCTACTCCTCATTCAATAAGGTCATGGGTGATCTAATTGTAAACTCAATTTCACATTCCTGCCTAACGCCAACAACTTTTTCACCTCCTTGCTTATCAAGAATCTACCCACCTCTGCCTTAAAAATATTCAAAGTCTCTTCTATCAACTTTTCAGGATAAAAGCTCCAAAGACTCATGACTCTGTGAGGAAAAGTCTCACTTCACCTCTGTTTGAAATGGGTGGCACCTTTATTTTAAACTATGATCCCTGTTTCTAGATTCTCCCTTTAAAAAACAAGTCCACTCCACACCTACTCTGTCAAGACTCTTCACAGTCATTAATGCATCAATCAAGTCACCTTTTATTCTTCTAAGAGTCCAACCTTTCCTCATAAGGAATATTGCTCATTATAGGTACAAACCTAGTTAACTTTCTCTGAGCTGCTCACAATGCAATTGCATCCTTCCTAAACTCAAGTATCAATAAGGAGATATTGATACAGCGGCACATCAAACCTTCAGATCTCTACTTCCATTGACAGTGTACGGTGCACTGGCTGACCAACGATAATGTGTATCAGGATAGCTCATGGGCTGAAGGTTAGAGCTCACAGGGTTACACTGAAGGTCCTGGTATAGGAGCTAGAGAGGAGAAGGGATGCCCTGTCCGCATAGGATGTCAAACAACTAGTTAATGTAATGGATGTGGAAATATCATAGCAACCTTGGACATGGATTCCAAATTGCAAGAAATTTAATATTCAACACAATTAGCCGAGGTAAGGCCCATCTGTCTCACACACACTTCTTAAAAACTGCACTATCATCACTGGTATGGCAACCACAATACACTCCATCCACCACTTATTTATACACTAACACAGTCACGCAGCCCATAGTCATATATCCTTCATTGGCATATTTTCTATATACCTCATCGCTCATCAATTCTGTGAGGTATCACACATTAACAATCACCATGCCATTTCTTCAATAAGGAAATAAAAGTACATAATAGACAACCTATCCAGGGTAAGGGAAAGCAAGAACATCTGATATGAATCCATTTGGAAGTCGAACTACACTGAATGGTATGTGGGATGGTGCAAATCCATGGTCACAGTGCAGCATTTCTTCTGAGATTTGGGACTTTTTCAGCTTCTTCGCAGACACACAACAGTTCCTGGTCCCTAATAATTCCAAACTATCCTCATTCCTAAACTCCTCACGGTCTCAACACCCACATTCTCCTGTGGTGGCCTAAGGTGCACTTCCAGCACCTTAACACTTCTAGCAGGAGTGGTGATGTGTTACTGGTGGGGGAAGGCTCGTCTGGAGGATAGCACTCTATCCATGGCTTCTAATGTCACAGGCATCAGTTCAGATATGGCTACCATATTTAATGTAGAAGCAAGGATACAACAGAGATTCTCAGTCAGCCTCATGGGGCACAAGCTGAAAATAGGCACACTGCCCAGGGGGAACACACAATAATACTTAGAAATGAGTGTACAGGGTGTACTGGATCTCTATTTTGGAGTACACTGGACATACCATACCAGTGTGTACCATTTGCAAGTTTGACTGGTGCTTCCTTTTGGATGGTGGAAGGAGCAATAGACTTATTAGCTTGATGAGACAGGTGAGCCCTCGTACAAGTTTCTGCTGTTGCACAGTCAGCTGGCGACCTAGCAGGGTCAAACTTCTGAAGAAGACTGGGTTTGATTTCGTGCAACAAACATCCTGTCAGAAAGGTTGCAAGTTATTTCTAAAGAGCTGGGGGAGCTCCTGCTGGTTAGTGGTTTCCCACAGAGCCTGGAAGCTCACCTTTCCATTGCATAGAATCTGCTGAAATTCAGCCAGGGTCATGTAGAGTCCAACTTTGTTTGATGACTGGGCCCTCAGCTTCTGTGGAAGCAGAATTATAAAAGATAGGAGCAGGAGTAGGCCATTTGACTCCTCGAGCCTGCCCCACCATTCAATATGATCATGGCTGATTATTGAGCTCAATATTATAATCATGCCCTCCTCCCATATCTCTTGATCACTTGAGCTACAAGAGCTTTATCTACCTACTTCTTGAAAACACACAATGTTTTGGCCTCAACCACTTTGTGTGGCAGTGAATTTCACAGGTTCACCACTCTCTGTGTGAAAAAAATTCTTCTCCTCTCGGTCCTAAATATTTTACCCTTTATCCTTAAACTATGACCCCTGCTTCTGGACTCCTCCACCATCAGGAACATTTTTACTACATCTAACCTGTTTTATTTTATTTATTCATGGAATGTGGACATCACTGGCTGATCAACATTTATTGCCCATCCCGAGCTTCCCTTGAGAAGTTGATGGTGAGCTGCCTTCTTGAACAGTTGCAGTCCACATGCTGTGGGTTGGTGTAAAATGCTGTTACAGAGGGAATTCCAGGATTTTGATCCCCCAGCAGTGAAGGTATGGAGATATATTTCCAAATCTGAATGGCGAGTGACTTGGAGGAAATCCTGCAGGGGTGGCATTTCCATGTGTTTGCTGTTCTTGTTCTTTTACATGAAAACAGTCATGGGTTTGAAATGTATTATCTGAAGATCTTTGGTGAATTTCTGTAGCTCTTCTTGTAGATACAACACATTGCTGCTACTGAGCATCAGTGGTGAAGGGAGTGGATGCTATGGACGTAGTGGGCTTCTTTGTCCAGTATGGAGTCAAGTTTCTTGAATGTTGTTGGTGCTGAATCCATCCAGACCAGTGGGCAGCATTCCATCATACTTGTGCCTTGTAGATGGTGGACAGGCTCTGGGGAGCCAGGAGCTGAGTTACTTGCCAGAGACATAGAGATGTACAGTATGGAAACAGACCCTTCAGTCCAACTCACCCATGCTGACCAGATTTCCTAAATAAACCTAGTTTGATTTGCCAGGGGAGGTGATGGCCTCGTGATATTATTGTTGGACTGTTAAGCCAGAGACCCAGATAGTGTTCTGGGGACTTGGGTTCGAATCCCACCATGGCAGATGGCAGAATTTGAATTCAATAAATATCTGGAATTGAGAGTCTAATGATGACAGGGAATCTATTGTTGACTGTTAAAAAAACCCGGGCAGCACGGTGGCTCCGTGGTTAGCACTGTGCCTCACAGCACCAGGGACCTGGGTTTGATTCCACCCTCAGGTGACTGTCTGTGTGAAGTTTGCACATTCTCCCCGTGTCTGTGTGAGTTTCCTCCTACAGTCCAAAGATGTGCAGGCTAGGTAGATTGCCCATGCTAAATTGCCTGAAGAGTTCAGGAACGTGTAGATTAAGTGGGTTATAGAGGAATGTGTCCAGGTTGGATGCTCTGTGGGTCAGTGTGGACTTTCTGGGCCGAAAGGCCTGTTTTCACAGTGTAGGGATTCTATGATCTTTTATGATCTATGAACCCATCTGGTTCACTAATGTCCTTAAGGGAATGAAACTGCCATCCTTACCTGGTCTAGCCTACATGTGACTCTATATCCACAGCAATGTGGTTGATTCTGAACTGCCCTCTGGGCCATTAGGGATGGGCAATAAGCACTACCTAGCCAGCGACACCCTCATATCATGAATGAATGATTTGGCCCATTTCCCTCTAAACCCTTTCTATTCATCTACCCATCTAGTTGCCTTTTAAATGTTGTAATTATACCAGCCTCCACCACTTCCTCAGGCAGCTCATTCCACGCTCACATCACCCTTTGCATAAAAAAATTCCCCGTAGGTCTTTTTTAAATCTTTCCCCTCTCACCTTAAACCAATGCCCTCTAGTTTTGGACTCCCCTACTGCAGGAAAAGACTTAGCTATTCACCCGGACCAGATTTATTTAGGAAATCCGGTCAGCATGGATGAGTTGGACTGAAGGGTCTGCTTCCATACTGTACATCTCTATGACTCTGGCAAGTAACTCAGCTCCTGGCTCTCCAGAGCCTGTCCACTATCTACAAGGTACAAGTATGATGGAATGCTGCCCACTTATCTGGATGCATTCATCCATGCCCCTCATGATTTTATAAACCTCTATAAGGTTATCCCTCAGGATATGATGCTCTATGTAAAATAGCCCAAGCCTATTCAGCCTCTCCCTTTAGCTCAAATCCTCCAAACCTGGCAATATCCTTGTAAATCTTTTCTGAACCCTTTCAAGTTTCACAACATCCTTTCTTTAGCAGGAAGACCAAATTGCATGCAGTATTCTAGAAGAAGCTTAACCAATGTCCTGTACAGGCACAACATGATCTCACAACTCGTATACTCAATGCACTGGCCAATAAATGCAAACATACCAAACGTCTTCTTGGTATCCCATATACCTGTAACTCCACTTTCAAGGAACTATGAACCTGCACTCTAAAGTCTCTCTGTTCAGCAACAGTTCGCAGGACCTTATCGTTCTGTGTACATGTCCTGCCCTGACTTGCCTTTCCAAAATGCAGTACCTCACATTTATCTGAATTAAAATCTATCTGCCACTCCTTGGCCCATTGGCCCGTCTGATCAAAATCCTGTTGTACTCTGAGGTAACCTTCTTTGTTGTCCACGTGTTCACATCCTGGCCAAGCAGCATCACAGGAGCAGAAAAGCTTGACATTTTGGGCCTAGACCCTTCGTCAGATTTTCTGACGAAGGGTCTAGGCCTGAAACGTCAAGCTTTCCCGCTCCTATGATGCTGCTTGGCCTGCTGTGTTCATCCAGCTCCACACCTTGTTATCTCGGATTCTCCAGCATCTGCAGTTCCTATTATCTCTGTTCACATCCTAATCATTTGTATAAATGACAAAAAACAGTGAACCCAGCACAAATCCTTGTGGCACACTGCTGATCACAGGCCTCCAGCCTGAAAAACAACCCTCCACCACCACCCTCTGTCTTCTACCTTTGAGCCAGTTCTGTATCCAAATGGCTAGTTGGCCCTGTATTCCATGTGATCTAACGTTGCTAACCAGTCTATCATGAGGAATTTTGTCAAATACCTCACTGAAGAAGTTCAGAAAGATCACATCCACCATTTTGCTCTCATCAATCTTCTTCATTACTTCTTCAAAAACCCCAATTAAGTTAGTGATACATGATTTTCCTTGTATAAAGCTATGTTGATTATCCCAGCCCTTGCCTTTCCAAATACATATAAATCCTTCTTAGTCTCTGAACTGTTTGTGCAGCCATTGTGTTTATGTGGCAAGTCCAGTTGAAGTTCTGGTCAATGGTGATCCCAAGTATGTTAGTATTAAGGGTTTCAGTGATGATAATAACTTTAAATGTAAAGGGGCTGTGGTTACGTTGTCTCTTAATAGTAATGGTCACTGCCTGGCATTTGTATGGAGTGAATGTTAATTGGCACTTGCCAGCCCAAGCCTCGATATTGTTCAAATCTTGTTACATTTGAATATGGACTGCTTCAGAATCTGAGGAGTCACAGATGGTGTTGAACATGTGCAATCATTGGTGAACATTCCTACTTCTGATTTTGTGATGGAGAAGGTCAGTGATGAAGCAGGTGAAGATGCTTGAGCCTAGGACACTTCTCTACAAGCTCCTGCAGAGATGTCCTGAAGCTGAGATGACTGAATTCTAACAACCACAACTATCTTCCAGATATGACGCCAACCAGCAAAGAGTTGACACCTGATGCTCATTGATTCCAGTTTTGCTAGGGCTCCTTGATGCCACACTCACTCAAATGCAGCCTTGAAGTCAAGGGTATATTTCTGTATGATCCTGTTAGAATTTTGTCTATTTCTATGAGATTGTTCCTTCATTTTTCTAAACTCTAGTTAATACAATCTTAACAGACTCAATCCCGCCACCTATGTTTGACGGTCCATCCCACTGCAGCAGCCTCCTTGATGCAAAAACACAGATAGATTGCTAACTTGGCCAAATGGCAAGAGACGCTGTATATATTGACCAAGTAAAACGCTGAAATCACAAACTCCACACACCAGACACACTGCAAACACAGCAGCCAAGTGGTAATGACATTAACATAATGTAAAAGGCAACAGTTATTCTGGACAGACATACCCCCAACAACTTATCCACTAAACAAAGGAGAGGCCAGACAGAAAGTCATCAGGTCCTGCTACACAAAGAAACTAATAGTAGCAAGCCTTCTAAATGATTGACTCTTGTTTCAAACTATTAAGTGTATCTCCCTGATTGGCCAAAACTATAGAAACTTCCAGAAAACCACCTAAAAGGTATAAAAACAGGGTTTAAAACAGGGTTCACCTGCAGAGTTCTCTCTTGGAATTGCTCTTGGAATTGTCTGAGGAAACCAGCATGGCAAGAGGCAGAGACCAGCTGAGCATCCAGAGACAGAGGAAGAAAGTAGCTTCGCAGACCCAGACCCAGAGACAGAGCCAGAGAGAGGCCAACTGCGTAAATCTGCAAGAGACTCAGGAAGTATTGCAACCTTAAGGGGCCAACTAGTATTAAAGATTAGTTTAGTATTAAAGATTATTGTAACTTTGTCCCTAATAAAGTTGGGACTGTTTTGCATTGGTACCAGCTTATATTTATATTGATTTGACCGCTTCTGTATTGTGGGACATCTGGGCAAATTCGTTCATAATATTCTAGTCAGAGTTATCTAAATTGTTTTAAGGAAAGACAAGACAACACTAGGAATCAATTTGTAAACCATCACTACACTCCCTCTATGGCAAGAATATCATTCCAAAGATAAGGAAACAAACACTGCACATGATATTTCAGTTGTGGCCTCATCACTGCCTTGTATGATTGCAGCAAGATATCCATGTTTCTGTACTCAAATCATCTCAGTATGAAAGGCAACATACAGTGTGCCTTCTTTGCTGCCTGCTGCAACTATGGACTTACTTACAATGTTCACGTTTTGGGTCAGGTGACCCTTCCTCATACCTGAGCTTTTCTAGCAATTTCTGTTTCAGTTTCTCTTTCTGATTTACAGAATCCACAGTTCTTTTGGTTTTGATTTATTTTCAATGGTTGGTGAACAAGTACACCCAGATCTCATTGAACATTCCCTCTCTCAATTTGAAGCCACTCAAATAATCATCTGCCTTGCTAATTTTGCTAACAAAGTGGATAACCTCAAGATTATCCGTATAATACTGCATCTGTCTACTCACTAGACATGCACATTGCAACATCTTTGCATCCTCCTCACAGCTCATCCTTCCACCTAGCTTTGTATCATTTGAAAATTTTGAGACATTACATTTTGTTCCCTAATCTAAATCATTCACATTTATTGAGAATAACTGGACACCACAGCACTTCAATGGGGAACATCACACGACTGCCACAGAATGGCAAAATGCTTCTAAGGTTGGTCAGGCAGATGCCACGGTCACCTCAATTGTCTCAATTGAAAAGCAGTCACACAGACAATCCCAGCTTTCCAAAGAGCTGTCCTCCAGCAGTTGATGCATTAGAATCCTCGATGCACTGGAGAAGGAACCTCCTGGACTCTTTGAAATCACCTATTGCTGATACCCACTCCTGATCCTCCCTGCACCCTGCCTTGAACGGGCATGGCACTGCTATTTAGACAACCTAGATGCCTTGACTGCTGAAGCCCATGTTAAGATGGTGATGTATGAGGCAGGAACAACTTGACTCACAAAATCTCAAGTGCATTGCAGGGGGGTGTCTTGGCCATGCTTCTCAGAATCACATCTGCTGGCACCACTGTAGTTGTATTTCATAAATGCAGTAGAAGAGGAAAAGATTCTTCTAAATAGCTGCTAACAATGAGCATCAGCCAAATGTTTTAAATGCTGTTGGTTGTCATAGAATCCTTACAGTGTGGAAACAGGTCCTTTGGCCTAACAAGTCCACACCAACCCTCAGAGCAACACACCCAGATCCATCCCCATATAACCCACCAGATCTACACATCCCCGAACACTATGGGCAATTTAGCATGGTCAATCCACCTTGCCTGCACATATTTGGACTGTGGGAGGAAAGCAGAGCATCTGGAGGAAACCCACGCAGACACGGGGAGAATGTGCAAACTCCACACAGACAGTCACCTGAAGGTGAAATTGAACCCAGGTCCCTGGTGCTGTGAGGCAGCAGTGCTAACCACTGAGCCACCATGCCATTGTGCTTCACTGCATGCAGTGCTCTTAGTGAAGGATGATGGTGTTAAGTTTGCAGTGTCGAAATTAGTCAATAGGCTTCATGGATCAGAAGTCATTGAAGATAAAACAGGTGACAACAGTGCTCCTGCAGTCTGCTGGCAGATAACATATCTGAAAATACTCTGCAGATGTATGGCAGTGGATACTGCTCTCAGCTATGGATCATCTGCCTGGAACCCTCTGGTGCTCCACTGGTTGACCCATTTTCCTCTTCCTCCTCATCTTGGGGCTCATGACCGTTACCTCCGGGTGCTCCAGTTTCCTCCCACAGTCCAAATATTTGCAGGCTAGGTGGATTGGCCATGCTAAATTGCCCGTAGTGCTCAGGGATGTGTAGATTAGGCGGGTTTGGGAAATGGGTCTGGGTGGGATGTTCTGAGGTTCGGTGTGGACTTGTTGGGCCGAAGGGTCTGTTTCCACACTGTAGGGATTCTATGGACTCTATGGACCGTGACCCTCAATTGATGAGGGTAAAAGCTTGCCTGCGGCTCACACAGCAAATGGCAAGGAATTGGGTGCCCTCCTGGACTGACCTTCTCCTCACATAATTCCACAACTGTTACAGCCGATGATTAGCCTCATTTCTGCCTCCCATTTGTCCTCAAGATGAAGGAGCTCCTTAGTATGCTACTCATGATCAACCAAACCAGTTTGTCCTGATAACTCCTACAAAGTCTCCAAATAAAAAGTGAGCATTGAGTATGTCTTTAAATAGCGATCTGGAATTCTGAAGTACAGAGAAAGTTCTAGTGCATCAGTCACAGAAAGTTAGTTTGCAGGTACAACATAGAATCAAAAGAACTGATGGGATGATATCCTTTATTTCAATTTCAGTGATAGGGTCAGAAATCTTGGAGATGAGATTCAGAAATTGCTGCTCAATCATTACACTTTGAAAGAGTCTACATTTCGGAACTTGGAAGTGTCAATGTTGCATGTAAATAACCTACTCTTCTGTTTTTTACTGAGAAACCATCTGAGGAAACAAAGTCAGAGAATCTAATTTTGTAACATTGGTGCAGTTTTTGCATTGAACATATTTTTGGAATGGATGTCCTTTAACAAAAAGCACCTGTCATAAAATGTCTGATTTTGAGTTCAAAATTAATAGGTTAGGCAGTGAAAAGGGAGATGCAAAGGCACTGGAAAAATAGTAGTTTTATCAATAGAAGTTAAAGCTCCTATACCGCAGAGCAGAATCCACCTGATATGTCTCTTGGGATTTGTTAAATCCTGACCAACATGTTAGCCTTCTTCGTGGACAAGAGCTTATCTCTATTTGATACATAAAGCTTGCTTTGAAACATAACCTTGAACAGTATATACAGAATGATAAGCCTGTAGGTTTTGTTCAGGAGCCCTGAGACATCAATTGCTACAATATAGCACTAAGAATGATTGCAGCAAAGGAGTATCATTGTAATTTATTTACAATTTCCTTTGATGTTGGATTAATTCTTTTTCTGCGTGGACATGCAATTTGTACACTTAATGCAAGGAAATGACCTCAACGTTTCATTAAAGCTTGCAGTCTTTTTCATACAGAGGATGATTAATCCCTTCTAGACTTATGTTCAACCACATGATTCACTCATATCTCAAAATCTGCCCATTCCTTTCAATTCCAAGGTCCCTGTCTTGATTGATTTGGCCAAGTGTCAACTGTGGGTCAGTTTTACTCCCATCTCTGAGCTAGAAGTTTGTAGATTTAAAATCCCCCTTCAGAGACTCAAGCTCAAACCTCTAGCTGATACTTCAGTGTAATGTTGTAGTAATGTTGTTCAGATGATATTTTAAACCCAGATCCCAACAGTCTTCACAAGTAGATGCAAAAGATCCCTTGATGTTAATTTGAAAAAGAGCATGGAGCTTGCTTGAGGCCCTACGTGTATCCCTTAACCAAGAGCACTCAAACATATCAGCAGGTAGTTGTCACAATACCGTTTGTGGGAGCTGACTGTGTGAAAATTGACTGTAAAATAATCTGGGACCTCTTGAGGTTATGAAAGGCGCTTTAGAAATTAAAGTTCTTCATATTAATCTTGAATCATACATTTAATTACAAGAAGTCCAGGGATAATCTGCAGCCTCTTCTTCCTCACCTGCTCTATGGAAGCACTTAAAATTCCAAATACGAACTATTATCACACTCGTTGCTTAATTCTAATTGTTCTCAAATAATGCTAAAATGCATTTTGGGATTAGGACATTAGGTTTTCTAGCAGGTGATAGAGAATTTATCTTCACAATCAAAGTGATTTCTCCTTGTGAGAGTCATCACTAAAAGTTCAAGAAGACATTTGACCCACCTCAAATGATTATTTCACCTGAATTTTAATCCAAGGCAGGGGAGAAATTATTGTGAAAACTCCACACAGTGTTCAATCCTCCAGAGAATTGGTACTGAGCACCGCAGTGTGTTCTCAAGGGACATTGTAAATTGTGAATAAACAGTTGGAGGAAGACTGCTGCATGGGCCTTCACATTCTCAATGTGTCGATTGTGAAACTGGCAGAACCTATTCTTCAGGTAGACAATTTACATTGTATTTTTTTTATGTTCCTTTTGCATGCTAGTCTTTGACTTCACAAATTCTTTTGTTCTTTTTATGTGCTGTCCTTCAGTAATAATCATAGAATCATAAGGCAGGAGGAGACTGTTCAACACATTATACATCCGTCAGCTCTTTGAAGAACAATTCAACTTATTTCAGCCCCCTATAATTCCCCATTGCCCTTCATCCAATTCCCTTTTGAAGGCTACTATTGAATCTACTTACAGGTTCTTTTATGTCATACATTTTAGATCAACTTAGTAGGTAAAATATTCTTTTTAAATCCTCATCTCATCCCTAGCTCTTTTTGTCAATCATCTTAATTCTGTGCCTTCTGGTTAGATGGGAACAGATTCTCCCTTTCCACTTAACCAAACCCTTTCATAGTTTTCTGTTTTCAACATGGGCCCAAAGCTGAAGATATAATTTGTCTGTTCTATCTTCCACCATCTGTACATCCTCCTTTATACCTTCCAAAAAAGATAGGGGCCGTAATAAGACCTTAGACACAGGGACAGAAATTGGGTCATTCAGCCCATCAAGTCTGCTCCACCATTCAATCATGGCTGATAAGTTTTTCAACCTCATTCTCCCACTTTCTCCCTGTAACCTTTGATCCCCTTGACAATCTATCTCTGTCTTAAGTATGCTCAATGATCTGGCCTCCACAGCCTTCTGTGGCGATGAATTCCATTGATTCACCACTCTCTGGCTGAAGTTGTTTCTCCTCATCTCCATTCTAAGGGTCCTCCTTTTACTCTAAGTCTGTGCCCTCGACTCCTAGTCTCTCCTGCTATCAGAAACATCTTCCCAAAACCCACTCTGTACAGGCTGTTTAGTACTTTGTAAACTTCAACTCGATCCCCTCCCTCATCCTTCTAAACTCCATTGAGTACAGAACTCAGAGTCTTCAAATGTTAAGCCTTTCATTCCTGGGAACTTTCTTGTGAACCTGCTCTGGCCCTGGTCCAGGGCCAGTACATCCTTCCTGAGATATAGGGTCCAAAATTGCTCACAATATTCTAAATGTGGTCTAATCACAGCCTTATAAAACTTGAGAAGTACATCCCTACTTTTATATTCAAGTTCTCTCAAAATAAATGGCAATATTGCATTTGCCTTCCTAACTACCGACTCAACCTATAAGTTAGCCTTAAGAGAATCCTGGACTAGGACCGCCAAGTCCCTTGAACTTCAGATTTCTGAATTTTCTCCCCATTTAGAAAATAGTCTATGCCTTTATTCTACCTATAAAAGTGCACGACCTCACACTTTCCCATGTTATATTCCATCTGTCCCTACTTTGCCCACTCTCCTAACCTGTCTAAATCCCGCTGCAGCCTCCCCACCACTTCAATACTACCTGTCCCTCCACCTATCTTTGTAGCATCTGAAAACATTGCCAGAATGCCCTCAGTTTCTTCATCTAGATCATTAATGTAAAAAGTGAAAATTTGTGGTCCCAACACTGATCCTTGTGGAACGCAACTTGCACCAGCTGCCATCCTGGGAAGGACCCTTTTAAACTCACTCTCTGCTTTCTGCCAGACAGCCAATCTTCTCTCCATGCTAGTACCTTGCCTCTAACACTATGGACCCTTATCTTACTCAGCAGCCTCCTCTGTGATACATTGTCCTAGGTCTTCTGGAAGTCCAAGTAGACAGCATGTAGCATAGTTGATGGCTCTCTTTCATCTGACTTGCTTGTTGCCTCACAGAATTCTAAGAGATTTGTCAGGCATAACTTCCGCTTGATGAAACCATGCTGCATTTGCCCTATTTTACCTTGCACATCCAATTATTTAGAAATCTCATCCTTCACAATGAACTCCAAAATCTTACTAACGACAGAGGCCAGGCTAATCAGCCTATAATTTCCCACTTTTTCCTTACTCCTTTCTTAAACAGAGGCAGGGGGAGGGGGTGTTAGTTTAGTGATTTTCCAGTCCTCTGGGACCCTGTCTGACCCCAGTGATTCTTGAAAGCCCACCATAAATGCCTCTGCTATCTCTTCAGCTATCTCCTTCAGAACTCTAGGGTATAGTCCATCTGGTCTAGGTTATTTATCCACTTTCAGACATTTCAGTTTTTGAAGCACCTTCTCCTTGGTGATGGCCACCATGCTCACTTCTGCCCTCCGATTCGCTTGAATTTTTGGGATGTCACTCATGTCTTCCACCGTGAAAGCTGATACAAAGTATTTGTTCAGCCCCTCCGCCGTTTCATTGTTCCCCATTACTAATTCTCAGTGTCATTTTCCAGCAGCTTTTGCCTCTCTTTTGCCCTTTATATATCTAAAGAAACTCTTGTAATCTGCTTTAATGTTACTGGCTAGCTTACCCTCATATTGAAACATTTCCCTTCCTATTTCCTTTTTAAATGTCCCCTTGATCTTTGTAGGCTTCCCAAATCTCCATCTTCTCTCTGCCCTTTGCTGAATTATATGCTTTGTCTTTTGCTTTTATGCTGTCCCTCACTTCCCTTGTCAGCCTTTAGCATACTCCTTTCTCCGAGGGATGAACTTTTGCTGTGTCTCCTGAATTACTCCCAGAAACCCCTGCCATTACTGTTCCATTGCCTTTTCTGCTCGGCTCCTCTCCCAGTCAATTCTGGTCAGTTCCTCCCTCATGCCTCTGTAGTTGCCTTTATTCAACTGTAATGCTGTTACATCTGATCCCGGCTTCTCCCTCTCAAATTGCAGAGTAAATTCTATTGTATTATGGCCACTGCCTCCTAAGGGTTCTTTTACTTAAGGTCTACCTCAAGTCTGCCTCATTGTACATCACAAAATCAGAATTGCCTTTTCCCTAGTCAGCTCCACCACAAGCTGCTCCAAAAATCCACATTGTAGATATTCCACATATTACTTTTCTTGTGATTCACTGCCAATCTGATTTTTCCCAGTCCACCTGCATATTGAAATTCCCCACGATCACCATAACCTTGTCTTTTTACATATATTTTCTATCTTTTGTAGTATCTTGTGCTTCACATCCTGACTACTGTCTGGATGCCTGTACATAACTCCTATTTTTTTTTAACCTTTGTGATTCCTCAACTCCACCCACACAGATTCTACATCATCTGACCATATGCCATTTCTTGTTATTGATTTAATTTAATTTCTTCCGAATAAGCTTATCCCACCCCCTCTGCCCATCTGCCTGTCTTTTCGGTAGGATGTATATCTTTGGATATTTAGCCCCCAATCCTGATCCCCTTGCATCCATTTCTCTGTGATGCCCACTACATCATATCTGCCAATTTTGACCTGTATAACAAGCTTATTTACGTATTTGGTTAACTGCATGCATTCAGATTCAATATCTTCAGATGCTGGAAGAATATTCCCAATGTTGGGGACATCCAGAACAAGAGGTCACAGTCTAAGAATAAGGGGTAAACCATTCAGGGCTAAGATGAGGAAGAATTTCTTCACTCAGAGTTGCGAAGCTGTGGATTTCTCTCCCACAGAAAGCTGTTGGGGCCAGTACATTAGATATATTCAAGAGGGAGTTGGACATGGCCCTTGCGGCTAAAGAGATCAAGGGATATGAGGAGATTACATGGCCAGCCATGATCGTATTAAACAGTGGTGCAGGCTCAAAGGTCCAAATGGCTTACTCCTGTGTTTATTTTCTATGTCCCTCTTCTCACTATCATCCCTTTATCTGGTGTGCTTGAGGTTGATCCCTGACCCTTTCCAAACACCCTCTCCTATTTTGTGTTGTGGAGACTTTAATAACTTCTTCTGAGTTCTCCTTTCTTTTAGTTTTTTTTCATATTTTTCCATGCAGTTGAATCCACCCCGCAGATGTTAACTTGCTGCTTTGTTTCCATTATACTTCTTGGAGTTTTACCCTTCCCTTACAGCCCCCACTTTTTAGTTTAAAGCCCTGATAACTGCCCTATGTACCCTTTTCGCTAGAACATTGGTCCCAGCTTGGTTCAGGTGGAAACCATCCCAATGGTACAGACCCTTTCTGTTCCCGTACTGATGCCAGTGCTCATGAAATAGAACCTCTGTCTTCTGTACCACTCTTTTAGCCATGTGTTTACTTCTTTTATTCTCGCGTCTCTATGCCAATTTTCACGTGGTTTGGGCAGTAATCTGGAAATTATAACCCTTGAAGACCTGTTCTTTGATTTAATTCCTAATTTCCAATAATCTCCAAACAGATCTTCTTTCTTTGTCTTGCCTATGTTGTTTGTCCCAACGTGGGCGACAACAACTGGATCCTCTCCCTCCCTCTCCAATATCCTTTCAAGCCGATCAGAGATGTCCCTCACCCTGGCATCGTGCAGGCAACACACAATGTGGGACTCTCTACCCTGCTTACAAAGGATGCAATCTATTCCCCTAATTATAGAATCCCCTACAACTACCACCTGTCTTTTTTCTCTCCCCTCTTGAATAGCCTCCTGTACCATGGTGTCGTGATCAGTTGGCTCATCCTCCCTACAGCTCTGTTCCTCATCCATACAGGGAGCAAGTACCTCAGAACTGTTGGACAAGGTCAAGAGCTGAGGCTCATCTATTACTGAATACAGGATCCCTCTCCCTGCCTCACATGCAGTCACACGCTGCTGTCCCTGACCACTGACCAAATTTAAGGTACTTAATCTATCAGGAGTGACCGCTGTCTGAAGCATGGCATCCAGGTAACTCTCCCTCTTCCACATGTGCTGCAGTGTTGGAAACCTGGATTCCAGTTCATGAATTCTGAGCCAAAGTTCCTCCAGCAAACAACACTTGCTGCAAATGTGGTCACCACGGTTCACAGTGGGATCTGACACCTCCACATCATACAGCTACAGAACATCACCTGTCCCGCCACCTCTGCTTAGTTAATTAATTTATTAGTTAGTTAATCCCTGGTTATTTATTTATTAACTAGTTTTTCAATGTTTTCTTTAATTTAGGACAAATTTCCTACCAGCCAGTCAGGTCACATTTCTCCTGTAATGTCACTTTTTCAGTTTGGTTTCACTTACTCCATGTGCTCCACTCTCTGACTCTGCTCCCTGGAAACAAGGCAATCATTAACACAAAGTGACTGTTGCCCAGAGAAAGTGAAGCTGTTTCTCATATGCTTAACAAGATATTGGGACCAACAAGTTTAGCATTTGATTGTAAGTGTTAACAAATGTTTCAATCACACATGAATCGTTGGTGAGGCCACACTTAAAAATCTGTGCACTGTACCTTCAAAGAAAATTTACATTTATATCGCACCTTCCACAACCACAGGTCATCCCAAAGCGCTTTACAGCCAATCAGCCCTTCAAAACTGTCATCACTTTTGCGATGTTAGAAGCATTATTGAAATGTGTGCGGAAAAGGGCCACAAAGACAATGGTTAGATAAACTGTTATTCGTAAGTGATATTGATTGAGGGATAAACTTTAGGTTTAGATTTAGATTTTATTGCCACGAATACTCAAGTACACGAATACAGGAGTACAGAAAAAAAATGTACAAAGTTGCCTTTCTCTAGCATCATCTTAATATTGCAAAAGACAGGATTAAAAACAGAAACAGAAACAAAATAAATAACCAAAAGAAAAGGAAACATCCAAATCACTTCCCCACCTCCAGAATGAGTCCTCACCACCAGATAAACAAAACCACAAAGTCCATCCCTCAATCTGCAAATACTCAGGTACCCCAGCACTATCTTTCTTCCACTGACATTGTCGCCGTTATGAGTCTGCTGAAGCTGCGGGTCCTGCACTAGGTTCAAACTCAATGCTGGGCCCACCACCCCGAGCAGCTGGTGCCTCATTCTTGCTTACGTTACTGCTGCCTTCTGGAACCACCATGTCAGCAAAGGAACCCACCACTACTGATCCCCTGGGAAGGAGCTAATCCCCAGCAAAGAAGACTGCTTCCACCACTGCCACACTCGAGGAAGGAAACCACTCCCATTGCTTCCGACAGTCCAGAAAGGGAAGAGGTCCCACTGCTGCCGATACTCTTAGAAGGGGACTGATTCTGCTGAAAATGAGGAAAAAAAGAGATAAAAAAGAGCAAAAGTAAAAGAAAGAGAGAAAAAAAAAGGCAGACAGTAACGGTCAACTGCCATGCTCAGGACCTGGGCAAGAATGCAGCTACTCTGCTGCCGACATCTTGGAAATATTAGCCAAGAATATTAGGAATAATTTCTTGTCTCTCTTTTAAAGAATAGAATGGAATTTTGTTATTTAGACTGAATAGGCCCCAGCCTACTCAACCTCTCCCTATAATAATTAACAACAAACCGTATCATGATTTTTTATAGTTAGCCTGCGTATATTAACGTATGCCACAGACAGTCAACTCTGTTGAGTCAGAAATCTCTGGGTATTCCATTGCATGTCTGTATTGCAACAATATATGTAGCCATGCAGTTGTTTGTTAGCTTGCTGAGCCGGTTGTTCTGTGGTGTGCAGACATTTCATTACCCTTCTAGGCAGCATCATCAGTGCGACCTCTAATCGAAACGTTGGTGTTCTGCTTCCTTCTGGATTTTTATGATCCTCTGGTGTGATGGTCTTGTCAGTTCCGGTTCTGTTGTTTTAACAGCGGTGTGTGTATGGGGTCTATTTCTGTGTGTTGGTTAATGGAGTCCTGTGTTGAGAACAGGTTTCCAGAAATTTCCTTGCATGTCTGGTGTTTGCTTGTCCTAGTATGGTCACCAGAAATATTAGCCAAGAATATTAGGAATAATTTCTTGTTATTCCTAACAATTTTGTGCTGTATATGTTATTTAAGCTAACATACAGAGTCACAGAGTCAGAGAGATGTACAGCATTACAGGAAATAGACCTTTCAATCCAACTTGTTCACGCTGACCAGACATCTTAGATTAATCTAGCCTCATTTGCCAGCATTTAGCTCATGACCCTCTAAACTCTTCCCACTAATATACTCATCCAGATGCCTCTTAAATGTTGTAATTGTACCAGCCTCCAATACTTCCGGTGGCAGCTCATTCTATCCACGCACCACCCTTTGCATGTAAAAATTATCCTTCAGGTCCCTTTTACATCTTTCCCCTCTCACCTTAAACCTATGCCCTCTAGTTTTGGACTTCCCTGCACTGGGGAAAAGACTTTGGCTGTTTATCCTATTCACGGCCATCGCGATTTTATAAATGTCAGCCTCCAATGCTCCAGAGAAAATAGCCCCACCCTATTCAGCCTCTCCCTACAATAATTAAGAACAAACTGTATCATGATTTGTTATAGTTAGCCTACGTATATTAACGTATGCCATAAACAGTCAGGTCCGTTGAGTCAGAAATCTCAAAGCTTACACACAACACTAACAATTTACACTTCTACAGCATTACATACTAATTACACACATACTTTGGGTGCTATGCTTACTGAACTCACTAATTTTCAGATACATAACCATCCGATTACGTTATCTTCATAACACGAAGAGGGTGGGTGCAGGAAAGGTATTCCATTGCATGTCTGTTTTGGAACAATGCATGTAGCCATGCAATTGTTTGTTAGCTCGCCGAGCCAGTTGTTCTGTGGTGTGCAGACATTTCATTACCGTTCTAGGCAACATCATCAGTGAGACCTCTAATCGAAGTGTTAGTGTTCTGCTTCCTTCTGGATTTATATGATCCTTTGGTGTGATAGCCCTTCTCATGTCCGGTTCTGTCGTTTTAACAGCAGTGTGTGTACGGAATGTATTTCTATGTGTTTATTATTGGAGTCCTGTGTTGAGAGTAGACTTCCAGAAATTCCCTTGCATGTCTGGTGTTCACTTGTCGTAGTATGGTCACCAGACTGGGACAAAGTGACCATACTCGGACAAGCTAACGCTAGACATGCAAGGGAATTTCTGGAAGTCTGGTTCTCAACATGGTACTCCATTAACAAACACATAGTAATTGACCTCATGTACAGACCTCTGCTAAAACAACAGAACCAGAAACTGCAAGACTATCACACCAGAGGATCATATAAATCCGTAAGGAAGCAGAACATCAACGCTTCGATTAGAGGTCATACTGATGATGTTGCCTTGAAGGGTAATGAAACCTCTGCACACCACAGAGCAACGAGCTCGGCGAGCTAACGAACAACTACATCTATAACCTGAGCTACAATTGTTTGCTAAGGTCTGAAAAATATGTAGCCATCTTAAAGATCCCATATCTAATATCCCAACAATTAAGGAGAGTCGGGGGCAGAGTTGAGTATGGTAGGCATTACAAAAGAGAAAGTGCTAGAAAAGCTAAAACGTCTAAAAATTGATAAATCTCCTGGCCCTGATGGGCTACATCCTAGAGTTCTGAGGGAGGTGGCTGAGGAAATAGCGGAGGTGTTGGTTGTGATCTTTCAAAAGTCACTGGAGTCAGGGGAAGTCCCAGATGATTGGAAAATCGCTCTTGTAACCCCCTTGTTTAAGAAAGGATCAAGACAAAAGATGGAAAATTATAGGCCGATTAGCCTAACCTCGGTTGTTGGTAAAATTCTAGAATCTATCGTTAAGGATGAGATTTCTAAATTCTTGGAAGTGCAGGGTCGGATTAGAACAAGTCAGCATGGATTTAGTAAAGGGAGGTCGTGTCTGACAAACCTGTTAGAATTCTTTGAAGAGGTAACAAGTAGGTTAGACCAGGGAAACCCAGTGGATTTTATCTATCTAGACTTCCAAAAGGCCTTTGATAAGGTGCCTCACGGGAGGCTGCTGAGTAAGGTGAGGGCCCATGGTGTTCGACGTGAGTTACTGGCATGGATTGAGGATTGGCTGTCTGACAGAAGGCAGAGAGTTGGGATAAAAGAGATAAAAGGTACTGCAGATGCTGGAGAATCCGAGATAACAAGGTGTGGGGCTGGATGAACACAGCAGGCCAAGCAGCATCATAGGAGCAGGAAAGCTTGACGTTTCGGGCCTAGACCCTTCATCAGAAGTTGGGATAAAAGGCTCTTTTTCAGAATGGCAACCAGTGACAAGTGGTGTCCCGCAGGGTTCAGTGTTGGGGCCGCAGCTGTTCACTTTATATATTAATGATCTGGATGAAGGGACTGGGGGCATTCTAGTGAAGTTTGCCGATGATACGAAGTTGGGTGGACAGTTAGGTAGTACGGAGGAGGTGGGGAGGCTGCAGAATGATTTAGACAGTTTAGGAGAGTGGTCCAGGAAATGGCTGCTGAAATTCAACGTGAGCAAATGCGAGGTCTTGCACCTTGGAAAAAAGAATACAGGCATGGACTATTTTCTGTACGGTGAGAAAATTCATAAAGCCAAAGTACATAGGGATCTGGGAGTGCTAGTACAGGATTCTTTAAAGGTTAACTTGCAGGTTGAGTCCGTGATTAAGAAAGTGAATGGAATGTTGTCATTTATCTCAAGAGGGTTGGAATATAAAAGCAGTGATGTCCTTCTGAGACTTTATAAAGCTCTAGTTAGGCCCCATTTAGAACACTGTGTCCAATTTTGGGCCCCACACCTCAGGAAGGACATGCTGGCACTGGAGCGTGTCCAGCGGAGATTCACACGGATAATCCCTGGAGTGGTAGGCCTAACATACGATGAACGGCTGAGGATCCTGGGATTGTATTCATTAGAGTTTAGAAGGTTGAGGGGAGATCTAATAGAAACTTACAAGATAATGCATGGCTTAGAAAGGGTGGACGCTGGGAAGTGGTTTCCGTTAGGTGGGGATACTAGGACCCATGGGCACAGCCTTAGAATTAGAGGGGGTCAATTTAGAACGGAAATGAGGAGACATTTCTTCAGCCAGAGAGTGGTGGGCCTGTGGAATTCGTTGCCACAGAGCGCAGTGGAGGCCGGGACATTGAATGTCTTCAAGGCAGAGATTGATAAATTCTTGATCTCGCAAGGAATCAAGGGCTACGGGGAGAGTGCGGGTAAGTGGAGTTGAAATGCCCATCAGCCATGATTAAATGGCGGAGTGGACTCGATGGGCCGAATGGCCTTACTTCTGCTCCTATGTCTTATGGTCTTATGGTCTTAAGGTACACACATATCTGGTCTGGAGTCAATGCACAAACACATTTCACAAAACTGAGTGTAAGCTATTAGTTAATGAGTGGCTCCACTGATTTAAAAAAAGACCATATTGCATTTGATGTTGTATTTGTGGTTTTGTAAAATGATTACTTAGTTAAAAAGATAAAAGGGAAATAGTTTTCTTCTGGTTGCTCATGGAAACACTTTCAGAATCGTCATTTCCGCAATGTTTTCGGCTCGTCACCTCTGACCAGTTCTCTGATAAGACAGCAACTAAGTCAACGAGGGGACAAAATCAATGCAGGTATCAGGTGGAGTCTTTTGCTCACAGAAGTGATGAGCTTAGAGGTGAGAAAGAAAGTTAATTAGGCAGGAAGGTGGTCTAACTCTTGCCTCCCTTCCCCACAACCTCAAACCCAGGAGACCTCACAACCTGACCCCTCCTCAGCACATTTCCATGTCTTGGATCATCTACAATCCCAGAACTCCAGGAGAGTGCTACCAGCAGCAACTGCAGCCTCCTTCATGGCACTGCTGAGCACAAGAGTTGCTGGCCTCTGATCACTAGACAACATTCGCAAGGCAGGTCTTCCACTCCTAGGGATGAGATTCCAGGAAAAGGCCAACCACTGTCCATGCTATTTCAATCTGACTTCTCTGGAAGAGACAGTGCAGGGCCAAACAGTTGCTGAGATGTTGACATCTCAACAATATTCTGCACAAATCTTTTTCTGTGGTTGAGAAAAATTAGAATCCCTACAGTGTGAAAACAGGCCCTTCAGCCCAACAAGTCCACATCAACCCTTGGAACGTCCCACCCAGACCCATCCTCCCTATAACCTACACACCCCTGAACACTATGGGCAATTTAGCATGGCCAATCCACCTAGCCTGCACATTTTTGGACTGTGGGAGGAAACCAGAGCAAACCCATGCAGACACAAGGAGAACTCCACACAGACAGTCACCTGGGGCTGGAATCGAACCCAGGACCCTGGTGCTGTGAGGCTGCAGTGCTAACCACTGAGCCGCTGTGCTGCCCTAGGTAGAATCAGTTGTTATGTTTTTGTCACTGTAAATAAACTTTTTTTAATCATTCATGCGAAATTGACATTGTTGGCTGGACCATCATTTATTGATCATCAGTTATTGTGCTTAAGAAGGTGATGGTGAGCTGTTTTCTTGAATCACTGCAGTCCATGTGCTGTAGGTAGACCCACAATGCTTTTAGAGAGCAATTCCAGAATTTTGATTCAGCAACACTGAAGGAATGGTAGATATATTTCCAAGTCTGGATGATATGTGGCTTGGAAGGGAATCTGTAGATGGTGGTAGTTCCATGTATCTGCTGACTTTGTCTCCCCAAATGGTGATGACCATGTGTTTGGAAGATGCTGTCTTAGGAGTTTTAGTGATTTTCTACATCTAGTGGAAAGTACACAGTGTGGCCTTTGAGCATTGATGGTGGAGGGAGTTTATGGATGTGGCACTAATAGATAACAGTTGTAATCTGAGCCAGGCTCAGCAATCTTCAGTTAGCAAAGGGTTTTCCAGTTGGGTCATGTTTTAGCTGGTTTTAACCTCTGTTAGTGCTATAAAATTAGAGGCTGCATCAAGTTATGGGAATGTATTCTCATTAAAATTTTGGTGATCATAGCTAATTTATTCGGGTAACGTGGGAACATACAGATTCTCATACAGCAAGCATAAAATCAAGGTACAAAAGAGAACTGTTCAATAGCTAATTCAGAATTCAACAATGACACTTGCCCAGCAGATTCATTCTTATTCAAATTTAAACTATTAGTTTGAAAAATGATTGCATTTACACAGTCTTTAATGTCTGTTTAATTAACATTGTTTTCTTTATTAATTACTAGCGTGTTGGTTGGAATTAGCAGCTTGTCTCATCATATCATATGTGAATTGGCTCATATTTTTGTTCCAGGTTTGATTGAGCAGAGATAGGAGAATTCCTAGGTCCATGAGCCCGGCATAGAAATGTGGCCGCTCCAGTGGGCCTGTGGAGATTAGATATCTGATTAAGAAACCTGGAAAAACTGATGAGGCTGCTGGGTGTGGAGGTGAACTATACAGAAGAGGTCCGGGACTGGGTCTCAGCTTTAAAGATAAAGAATAAAGTAAGAAACAACCTTTAGTCCTCATCACACCCACCCTGACACCCCTTACACCTCGAACATTCCCACAACCCATCCATACTGTAATAACCTACAGAAGGTGGTGTGCACAGCCCAGACCATCACAGAAGCCAACCTTCCATCCATGGACTCTATTTACAAGATTTGCTGCCACAGAAAGGCGGCCAACATCATCAAAGACCCATCGTATCCTGGTGATGGCCTCCTACAACTTCTTCTGTCAGGCAGAAGATACAGAAGTCTGATCACATGCACAAGCAGGTTCAGAACAGCTTCTTTCCAGCCGCTATCAGACTGTTCAATGGTCTCGAGCCTTAAATAATGTAATCTGCAATGTAACCTGTATGCTTCTAAGTATTTTTTGATCTGCACATCTCTTGCCTGCTATGATCTGCCTGTACCGTTCATAAACGAATCTTTTCACTGTAGTTCAGTACACGTGACAATAAAATCAATCAATCGATCAATCAACATGTCCCTACCCACTTCCCATTGTCTGTCATGAAGCTTATGGCCCTCAACCAAAGTCCTTGGCACTTTGGCGATATGACAATTCATGCTAGCCCACACCCATTTCAATTTGCCCTAACATCTACCAACACTGTGAAAACTCACTTAGTATCGACCACGGACAGACCAGAGCCAATGCAGATAAATAAAGCTCTCAGTGTCTTTTGCGGACTTCAATGTATTGAAAACCAAATTATCTCATTCACAAAAGAAATATTATATTTACATTCCTTCAACTAAATGGAGCCTATTAATAACAACAATTGCATGTAAGTGCACATTCTTTTATAATAATGAGGTTTGGAATCGTCGTCCTATATTAAAGAGTGTGTAACCCTTGTAGCCATCAATAAAACAGTTAAAAGACAGGCATTCTGCTGTGATAATAATGGCCATGAAATTAGTCATGCAGCACCAATCTCAGATTTATGTTCTAAACAAAGTAAAATAGCAGGCAATCTTTTGTAACAGCCCAGGCATGCTTTTTCAGAGATTTTAAAGGACTTTTAAATTACTTTATAGCTTGAAATCTCTGTTTGACTAATACTTTTGACAGGTAGCCTTGACACTTTTGGTATCTCTCTTTGAGAGGTCATCTTGAAACTTTTGACGTCTCATCTTACAAGGTCCTTTGGCACATACTTCTGACAAAACTTGACAGGTCTGTTTACAGTTTCAATGGGTTTGACAGTAATCTTGTTTTAAATAATTATTGCACATATTTATGCCTATTTCTAACATTTAAAAATGGCACCTTGCCTCTACCAGACGCACCCAAGGACCAGAATCAAAGGGATACTTTGTCTCTTAAAGGGGTTACCTTGACGACCCAAACAATTACACAAAGTTCAGACTTACTCCTATCAGGTCTAATGTGCACATTTTGGCCTTCACATTGCACAACAAGCAAAATACCACTCCATTGGAGGAAGCTGATCTCTTATATAGCCAGGTGTCTCCGTCAAATATGCATGTTCCAAATGAATCCCGTTCCATTCCAGTTCCCGCAAAAAGGTGAGCAGTGCCATATTCGGTGCCTCTTTTGTGATGAAAAACTGGGCCTTTGTATTACATCAGGAATTATATTGTAACACTGGGTACAATCTTTTGTTAGTGACTCTTAATCAAGTTATTTTAGCTCTGGCATTGAATTCTTCAGTTATATTGGAATTTTCTCAAATATAAGTACAACATTATTAGTTACATTTATTATTATGTGTAATTGTTTGTAATAATTTAATCATTTTATGTTTTATTCCTATGGAAGCCAATAAAAGCCTGTAAACTCTTCTAAGTGAAATTTACCCAAGTTACAAATTAGAATATTGATCCCTAGCAATAAGATTGTGAAAGGATCCTTGCCTTGGCTTGCTACAGATCTGGTTTTGGATTGTAACTCCTTTCACAGTACAGTTAACCTCTACCATCGACAAGGTCATTTGAAGTATAAATAAATAAACAGTACAACACAACATAATGACCTGCTTCTCACCATTCTCCCAACAATATCGAAAGAAAATATTGACAGCACTGAACAATAACCTTACTTGAACAAAATAGCATGGGTTTAGAGGCATTGTTTATGAATTTTTTTATATAAAATATGAGAGTTACTGTTGCCCTAAAGGAAACTGGCCTTCAAGTGCATTTGTAACGTGAATTGTATATATTAATTCATACCCGATTAATACCTACTTGTCAATAACGTCATGGGGACGGATTGGGAGTACTCAGAGCTCACTGCAAACTTTGTGATCCAGCTTATTAGGAAAAAACACATCTAGTTAATAGATATTAATTATCAAAATGGACAAAAAGTGGGAGAAAAAATCATAGAGAAAAGCAATTGTATTCTGCAGGCTGTCTGAATGAGCCAAAATACAAAATGAGATGATCTAAAAAAAAACAGGCAATTTTATTCCGCTGACACAGATTTTTTGCTCTGTTGCATATTATAATTGTAATTCTTTTAAGGTTTATGCTTGTAATCTGTCCCATTAATTGAAGATTATATGAATACCTCAACCACTGAATTTAAAGAACTTGAATAGCCTTAACTCACACAGCATTTCATCCAGTACTATGCTAAAATTGTCTGCACAGAATACAAAATACAAAACCTCAAATGATATGAGATGTCTTTGCTGATAAGATGAACCATCACATCAGCAAAGGAGGACAACATCATTTAATGCATTCAAGGATGTGGAAATGCATTGATTTTTCATGCTCATTGTCTAACTTCACGTTGGTTAACTAAACCATATTTGCCACATTTTGTTTAGTGTATTCTTTTTAAATGTGTGAGGTAAAAGTTTATAAAAGATAGATAAATAAAACTGCAATACAATGAAATATTATGTGGCAAAATATTTCTTCTTATTTATGAAGTAGCAAAAGATTAAAAAGCAGGAACAGCATAGATACACCCTGTTTACATTTCACCAAGGCTGAAACAGCAATTGTAACATTTTTAATGGAATTTTTGGCCAGATAAAAATTCACACCAAGTTCTTCCCTTTCACCTGACCTTGGGAAGATCCCATTTGGGGCATTGAGCTCAAAACTAGTTTCTATTTTACAAAAGAAGATATAAATGCATTGGAGTAGGTATAAACATGAATCTACAAGGATGCTACCAGAATTGAGAGGTTAAATCTATTCAGAAAAATTGAAAGGTTCGGTACTTTTGTCTAGAAAACAGCAGATACCTGGGTGACCAAATAAATATCTTTAAAATTATGGAACTGTTTGATAATGTAGACTATGGACTGGATTTTGCAGCATGTCATAGTTCCAGTTATACAGGCATGGGGGAGACTGCACATGATACCGCTGCTTTCCTGCAGGCATTTAATGCTGGAATGAGTATCACCTGATTCAAGAACAGATTTGCATCCCATTTCATGGGGGGATGGGGGATTGGGATGTGGGGGCTGGGGCGAGGGCACTCTTCTTAACAGTGCTGCTGACCTATGAAACCAGCAGCATCAGAATCAGGCAGTGACCATTGCTGGTACTACAGACACTGCATGAAGCAAAGGGAGACTGGATTGCCAGCTAAGTGTCACTTAGCATCTTTCTGCGATTTGACCATCAGTGACGATTAAAGAGTGGGCAGGGATCTCCTTTGGGGAAGAGTGCTTTCAAGGATATGGAGGATATTTAAATGAAGATACTAATGAGGTAGTTTGGGAACATATGAATTAGAAACAAATGTAAGTCACTCAGTCCTAAAGTCTACTATGCCATTCAATAAGTTTATGGCTGAGCTGATTACACCACATTCCCGCCAATCCCTGATAACTTTTCATTCCCTTACTTATCAATAATCAATCTACTTCTGCCTTACCAAAATTCAATAACTCTGCTTCCACTGCCTTTTGAGGAAGAGAGTTCTAAAGAATTGTAACACTTTGTCAGAAAAGACCTGCTATTTCAAATGGACAACACCTTATTTTAAACCACTGAATCCTAGTACTGCTAAAAGTCATAAGACATAGTGCGACTATTTTAACAGCTTCTGTGTTCAGTTTTTAAAATGGAGTTTCAAGTCTAATAATATCTTCACGCCTGCACTGGGCTCGATAGTTAGAAGGCCACAGATTCAGAAGGTATTAACAACAGATGGCCATTCAGCCCCTCATATCTGTCCCACTTGTTCAAGTTCTGCTCCAAAACTGAGATCATAATCTAAGTGAGCAATGTGGTGCAGGACCAAGGGCTACACTCTTTCAGGTGAAATATTAAACCAAGATCGCCTCTGCCCTTCAAGATTTAATGATCCCATGGTATTGTTTCAAAGAGGAACAGGGCAGTTCTCCTCAAAATCTGATAAATATGTATCTGCAAGTGACACACTCAAGAGTTCATTATTATTATGATTTATGTCACTGACCTTTGTGGAATCTTGCTATGCTTACTATGGTCACTAAGTTTGTCTAAATTACAACAGTGACAGCTTTCCAATTGTTAGGTTGGGTACAAAGTCTTCTGGGGTGTCCCAAGGTTTAGAAAACATGCTGTTGAAATGCAAATTTTCACTTGACTCAACCTTTGGTGATCAGTCAATTAAACTGATGGTAAATTCTGTCTCCTTCACCATAATGCAGGTGCAGCTGAGCTGTCAATATTAAGATGACAGCTTGAACAGCAAGCGTTAATTGCATTGACCCACATTCACATGTTTAAGCCAGGAATGCCAGCGGCGAGTCCAGCTGCCGTTCAACATTCTGCATTTGTCAAAAAACATCTGCCAGTAGATAGGTCAAACTGAGCACATGTGGCTCAGTGTCAGCCCAAGACAGGAGAAGAAATTGCACAACACATTGAACAGATGAAGCCACTTTTGGAGGTATATTTGTCTGGATGCCATAGGATGGCAGATTCTAAAGTACAATAAAGAAAGATACATCGAGTGACATAGTTTCTATTCTCAAACAAAATTACACTGAATGACTGCTTCAAATATCGTCGTCGCTCAAATAAATCTAATGGTAGTTATTACTTCAGTGAAATAAATGCTGCACATCTGTTTAATTGACTATTCTTTGGGAAGTTGCTGTCTAAGAGAAAGCCTGAAGGGTTGCAGAATAAAACATTCCATTGTGGTTATACTCATAGTCCTGCTGTGCTGTCCCATTATGAGTGGTTGTCATCAAATGTGGATTGAAAGAAATTGTTTGCAGTTCTTAAGGACCTGTCATTCCATTGCCTTCAAGTAACTGCAGTACATAATGTGATTTCTGCTGTGTTGGCAAAAGGGGGCTGCTTCTTATTGAAGGGAAATGTGAATAAAATGTTGAGTAAAATTAGAAACCAGGACAGAAATATCGTATGAAGGGTTTTCTTCTGAATCTTGTGTGGAACATGGGTGCCAGTAGTAAGGCCAGCACTTGCTGCACATTCCCCAGTGTCCCTGGAACCAATAAGATCTCTAGGTAATTTCAGAAGTCATTTAAGAGTCAACTACATTGCTGTGGGTCTAGAGTTTCAGCCCACTTCTTGAGAACGTGCAATTCATGGGCTCTCCGAGAAGTTGTGATCCACATCTCTGGATTTGTTAACCATTTGAAAATCAAGTATTAAATATCTTAACTATTATCCTTTCCAAGCTAGCTCCATATTCTACATATTCCCAATACAACTCTGTGCCCATTTACTAGTACACAGGGAGCAGAAACAATGAACTATATAATAGGAGGGGCAATTCTTGAAATGTTCCCAAATGACAAATAGTTATTCAAAAATCTGCCTTTTAAATATGTTACATTTACAAGCCTCTAAAAGTTGCAGTCAAAGTTTTATTATATCAACAACAGAAGATTTATTTCACTTCATACTTCTTAATCTTATCCAAATAAACAAACAGGCTTTGTGAAAAAAACAGATCAAAGAAAGCACTCTATAGCAATATTTAAAGAAAAACATTTGGATACTACATGGATGGGAAGGGTTTAGAGGGATATGGACCAAATGTGAGCAACTGAAACTAGCTGAGTAGGCTTCTTGATTAGCATGGCCCAGTTTGGGCCAAAGGGCCTGTTTCCATGCTGTATTACACTTTGACTCTATGACTTATTGTAATCATACATATATTTCAAAAAATCAAAATAAATCTGTCTAGACAGAATCCAACTGAACAAATTCATTTGTATGCTTTGGAGCTCAGCCAAGCATTCAGAAGGAGACTAGCTGGGAACTATATCAACAGAAGCATTTGGCCAGATATCTGTTAATTTGGATGGCACTCGAAGAGGCATGGGCCATGAAGATGACATAGGCGTATGCAAGTGCCATGGGTAGTGGGTGGAAGGGTAAGAGGTGAGGGCCTGATGACTTAATAGCCTTTGAAACAAATGGAACAAAGTTCTACAGAACATAGATAAAAGGTACTGCAGATGCTGGAGAATCCGAGATAACAAGCATGGGGCTGGATGAACACAGCAGGTCAAGCAGCATCATAGGAGCAGGAAAACTTGACGTTTCGG